>SJYX01021969.1:0-118770 GCA_006410675.1 Oreotragus oreotragus
AACCTGGGGCAGAGACGGCCACCATTATGTCCAACCCTAAGCTTCTATGAAGGATACAGACCTTCCCTGCATACACTGGGCCCTAACCAGGGGCAGAGGGCACTAGTGTTCACTGGTTTAGGGAGAGGAAGCCAGGATCTTGGAGTACCAGGGAGCTGAGAAGTGGGTGGTCAAGAACCCATTCCAGAGAGATGAGTAGCCTTCAAGAGTTAGTACTTGCACACATGAGCCAGGGCCCAAGCCCCCAGCACATGCATGGAAGGCCTAGTGGACTTCACTTATAAAGCACACATTCAAAGATAAAATTAAGAACTTGAAGACGGTTAGCTACCGAGCATTAGACCCCAGTTCAGTTCAGTTCAGTCACTCAGTCGTCTCTGACCCTTTGTGACACCATGGACTGCAGCACGCCAGGATTCCCTGTCCATCACCAACTCGTGGAGCTTACTCAGACTCATGTCCATTGAGTCAGTGATGCCATCCAACCATCTCATCCTCTGTCGTAGACCCCAACTGCTGGGCTATTCTGAGCATGGAGCTCTGTGTGACTGCACTCATCATACGCCCATGAAGTTGACCCTCTACACAAGAAAAAGAGTTCTGTGCAGGTGTGCATGCTAAGTCGCTTCAGTCATGTTCCCCTCTTTGTGACCCTATGGACTGTAGCCCACCAAGCTCCTCTGTCCATGGGATTCTCCAGTCAGGAATATTGGAGTGGGTTGCCAGGCCCTCCTTGAAAAAGAGGTCTAAACCTTATTAAGTAAAATAAGAACAAGAAGCTGAAACAAAAGGAAAACACACTTCAAATACATATTAAAGAAAATTTAGGACACCCAGACGCATACATCAAGATCACCATTGACATCTCAGCTGAAAGATGAGCTAACAAGCAGATGTCTCTATTTCTTTCAGCCCAGACTGTAGAATTGACCAGGAGCTCTAGAATGTATAGATAAAATGGAATTCGATTTATAAGCATTAAGTCAGGCTTTATTCCAAAGTATAATGCCTTTAGCTAGTCAGAGAGTATTTCAGAAAGTTAGACTAAGCCCAGGGCAAAACAGAGGAGGCGATATTACCAGTTTGCTTTGCCCTAATAAGTTATGCTTTTATGGCTCAGAAGTTCAACAGGAGCTTCACTTTCCAGAGGCTTACACAAAAAACTTCCTGTTGGCATTGACTCCAAACAAGGCCTTTCGTATTTCTGGCATCTTTTGCTGGGATAAGAGATCCAGCCGACCTTCCAGAGTGTTAGAAACCATTATTCTCTGGTCGCTACTGTAGACCTCCACACCTCCAGCTGTGTCTGGAGCCAGTTGCACCTCTTTGTCAACTTGAACTTCCACACACCTGTGGGAGACTATGGTGTACGGGGGGATGGCTCTTTGCACTGCAGCCTCCACCAGGAGGTGGTCCTGTGGCCTGCAGCGTACAATCACCGCAGGCTCCAGCAGTCGGAGCAGGCCCTGTAGCACTAGCTTATCCAGCAGCCCCTGGTAAAATTTTGGGTCTGTCACAATCTGGCTGAGTCTCAGCTTTGCATCATCCAGCAACTCTGAGATGAGGTCGTTTCGGGCTCTCAGGACTTTCAGCCTTGCCTGATTTTTCATGGTAGACATCTGGATTTTCTTCTGCTGCTCTATCTGCTTCTCTTTCTTCTCATAATACTCCATAATCTTCAGTCGCTGGGTTTGCACAAGGCGTCCTTTCTCAATGTTGAACTCTTCCTCAGCCTTGGCATCTATTTCTTCTGCCTTCTCATTGGCTTCCTGCTCGATGAAAGCCATCATGTGCTTAATCTGCTTTTGCACATCGACGTCACTCAGGGCCATGGCTGCTCCTGGAAAGGGAGGTAGAGGAAGAACTGGTGGACCCTCCGGTTCCTCTGACTTAGGGCAGAATTTCAGGTATGTTTCTGGAACTGCACTTTCTGAGCTGTGGAGTGTATGAGGGGAGGAAGGATAGAGTTAGGGTCCAAAGGGAACGATCACAGAGACCATTTATTCACGACTCATTTCACAGATGAGGGAACTGAAGCCCAGAGAGGGAGAGAAACTTGTCCAAGGTCATACCCTGGTAGAATCAGACTCAAACTCAACTTGTCCAAGGTCATACCCTGGTAGAATCAGACTCAAGCTTGGGTTCCCAGAGTTCCATTTGTACTACACTCACCACCTTTTTGTCATCAAATACTATGAGATGATCAAGACAAAAGACTTCTAGCCAGCAATGGCTCAATCACAGATAACAAGTGGAGAGAATGGAAAGGTCAGATTAATACAGAAATGGAAAGTGTAGGCACATTTCAGGTTGGAGAGGGCTGGGGGAGTCATAAGAAACTTGCGGTCAAACAAGATTCAATCCAGGTAGGTTGCCTAGAAAAAGAAAGATCTTTAGTGCCTCAAATGATACGAAGAGACACAATACTCGTGGACAGATGGTAGCATCCTGGAGAGAACTGGAGGTGGGAAAGGTTGATGGTAATCCTTTAACTGGAAGTGGTTTCCAAACCTAGATGTACGTATAAATCACCTGTGGACCTTTCAGGAATACAGCTTTCCAGGCCCCACTCCAGAATACTGAATTAGAATCTCTGCCATATCTTTAAGTCTCTCTGGGCCCTCCTACACTGTTGGTGGAACTGTAAATTGGTGCAGTCACTATGGAGAACAGTATGGAGGTTCTTCAAAAAACTAGAGTTGCCAGATGATCCAGCAATCCCATTCCTGGGCACACATCCAGACAAAACTATACTGTGAAAAGATACCTGCACCTCTAAGTTCATTTCAGCGTTATTCACAAAAGCCAAGACATGGAAACAATCTAAATGTCCATGAACAGATGCATGGAAAAAAGACGTGGTATATATATATATTCACACACACATATATACAATGGAATATTAGTTGGTCATAAAAAAGAATGAAATAATGCCATTTGCAGCTATATGGATGGACTTAGAGGTTATCATGCTAAGCAGAGTAAGTAGGAAAGAGAAAGACAAATATCATATATATAACTTATCTGTGGAATATAAAATACGGCACAAATGAACTTATCTATAAAAACTCACAGACATAGAGAACAAGCTTATGGCTGCTCAGGTGGATGGGATGCAGGGGAGGGCTGGATTGGGAGTTTGGGACTAGCAGGTGCAAACTATTCTATATAGCAGGGTTAAACAACAAGGTCCCATTGTATAGCATAGGCAACTATATTCAATATTCTGTAATAAACCATAATGGAAAAGAAAAAAAAAAGACTCTCTAGGATGCCTAATGAGTCCAGGCAAATGATAAATGAAATTTTTAAAATGACATATGAAAAAATAAGGCTAGCAATAAAGAGGCAGAAAATATTAAAAGGAACCTAAAAAATTTTGAAGCTAAAGAATATAATAGCTGAATTGAAAATTTCACTAGAGGTGTTCAACAACAGACTTGATTATGGAGAAGAAATAATCAGCAAACTCAAAAATAGGCCATTTGAAATTATCCATTATTGTTGGAGAAGCAAAAAAATTTTTTTAAGTGAAGAAAGTCTAGGGACATATGGAACACCATCAAATGGATTAATATATACAGTAGGGAAGTCCCAGAAGGTGAGAAGAAAGAAAGAAAGGAGCATAAAGCTTATTTGAAGAAATAATGACTCCAAACTCCCCAAATTCAAGGAAAGCAATGGACCTCCAGATTCACAAGCAAAACTGGAAAGCCAACCAAATCATGTCTCTAAAACAAATCACTGAAAGATGGAGACAGCAAGAGGGGGACAAAAAATGCTAGAAGACAGACAGAAAACAATGAACAAACTGGCAACAGCACAAGTAATTATTTAAGAAGTAAAGAGATTAAAGTCCACAATCAAAAGCTGTAGAGGGGCTAAAACAAGATCCAATCATATATTGTCTACAAGAGACTCATAAGCTATAGAGGGGCTAAAACAAGATCCAATCATATGCTGTCTACAACAGACTCACTTTAAGAACACGCATAGCCTGTGAAACACATATCCTTTTACTTTCAAGTGAAAAGACAGAGAAAGATATCTGTGCAAATGGTAACCAAAAGAGAGCAGGAATGGCCATACTTAAGCTATATAAAATATACTTCATGTAAAAAACTGTCATAAGAGTAAAAGAAAGACATTTTATAATAATAAAGGTCAATTCAACAAGAAGATATAGTAACTATAAACAGATATGTACCGAACATCAGATTACCCAAATATATGAAGTAAACATTGACAGGACTGAAGAGTAATAGACAGGAACACAATGATAGTAAGAGAGTTCAATACCCCATTTTCAATAATGAATAAAATATCCAGAGAGAAGATCAATAAAGAAACAGAGGACTTTAACAATGAAATAGATCAAACAGACCTAACAGAAAATATTCCATGAACAGCAGCAAAATACACATTTTTCTCAAGCATAATTTTAACATTCTCCAGCATAGATTACATGTTAGGTCACAAACCAAGTCTCAACAAACTGAAAAAGACTGAAATCATACCAAGCATCTTTTCTGACCACAATGGAATGAAACTAGAAATCAGCAGCAGAAGGAAAAATGGAAATTTCACAAATACGTGGAAATTAAAATGCTCTTGAACAACCAATAGCTCAAAGAAGACATCAAGAGGGAAATTAGAAAATATCTTGAGACAAACAAAAATGAAATACAACATACCAAAACTTGGGATGTAGCAAAAGCAGTGTTGAGAAATAAGTTTATAGTATTAAAAGCCTACAGTTAAAACGAAGAAAGGACTGCCCTAGTGGTCCAGTGATTAAGAAACTGCCTGTCAGTGCAGGAGACACAGATTCAATCCCTGGTTCAGGGAGATTCCGCGTGCCTCCTGATGACGTAAGCCGGTGCACCACAGCCACTGAAGTCTGCACTCTCGAGCCTGTGCGCCACAACCAGAGAAGCCGACACAATGAGAAGCCTGCACACTGCAACTGGAGGAGGCCTGCTCACAGCAACAAAGGCCCAGCACGGCCAAAAATACAATACGCATTTTTTCAGAAAAGAAAAATCTCAAATAAGCAGCCTAATTTTATACACTTAAGGACCTAGGAAAACAAAAACTAAGCCCAAAATTAGCAGAAGGAAATAATAAACACTAGGGCAAAAATAAATGAAATAGAAAAATGGGGGGGGGATCAATAAAACTAAGAGCTTTTGAAATGATAAAACTTACAACCTTTCGTTAGACTAAGAAAAAAAGAGAAGACTCAAATAAAATCAAAAATGAAAGAGGAGACATTATTAATGGTGCCACAGAAATAAAAAGGATTATAAGAGATTACTATGAACAACCATATACCAACAAATTGGAAAACCTAAAAGAAATGGATAAATTCCGAGATACATACAACCTACCAAGACTAAATATAAATAGAAAATCCGAACATAGCTATAACAAGAAAGGAGATTGAATCAGTAATCAAAACCTCCCCGAGATACATACAACCTACCAAGACTAAATATAAATAGAAAATCCGAACATAGCTATAACAAGTAAGGAGACTGAATCAGTAATCAAAACCTCCCAATGAAAAATCCCCAGGACCAGATAACTTCAAAGGAGAACCTTACAAAAAAAAATTTTTTTTTTAAATCGATGTCAACTCCTTGCAAACTCTTCCAAAAAATGGAAGAGGAGGGAGCACCTCCAAATTCACTTTAAGAGGTCAGCATTTTTTCTTGGGCTCCAAAATCACTGCAGACAGTGACTGCAACCATGAAATTAAAAGATGCTTGCTACTTGGAAGAAAAGCTATGACAAACCTAGACAGCATATTAAAAAGCACTTTGCCAACAAAGGTCCATATAGTCAAAGCTATGGTTTTTCCAGTAGTCATGTATGGATGTGAGAGCTGGACCATAAAGAAAGCTAAGCACCAGAGAACTGATGCTTTTGAACTGTGGTGTTGGAGAAGACTCTTGAGAGTCCCTTGGACTGCAAGGAGATCCAACCAGTCAATCATAAAGGAAATCAACCCTGAATATTCATTGGAAGGACTGATACTGAAGCTGAAGCTCCAATATTTTGGCCACCTGATGAAAAGAACTAACTCACTGGAAAAGACCCTGAAGGTGGGAAAGATTGAAGGCAGGAGAAGGGGGGATGACAGAGGATGAGACGGTTGGATGGCATCATCGACTCAAGGGACATGAGTCTGAGCAAGCCTGGGAAGATGGTGAAGGACAGAGAAGCCTGGTGTGCTGCGGTCCATGGGGTCACAAAGAGTCGGACGTGACTGAGCAATTGAGCAACAATAATTACCCTGATAACAAAGCCAAAGACACTACAGAAAAGAAAACTGCAGCCCAATATCCTTGATGAACACAGATGTAAAAATCCTCAACAAAATATCAGCAAACTAAATTCAACAGCACATTAGAAGAATTATACACCATGACCAAGAGGGATTTATCTCTAGAATGCAAGGATGGTACAACATATAAAAATCAATGATCATTCACCATGCAAAAATCAATCAGTGCAATATACCACATTAATAGAATGAAAGGTAAAATCACATGATCATTTCAATAGATGCAGAAAAGGCATTTGAGAAAGTTAGACACCCTTTCATGATTAAAAAAAAAAAAACAACAACCAACAACGTAGGAATAGAATGAAATTACCTCAATATAATGCAGGTCATATATGAAAAGTACACAGCTAACATCAATCACCTGGCTTCCCAGGTGGTGCTAGAGGTAAAGAACCTGCCTGTAATGGAGGCGACATAAGGGTCATGAGTTCAGTCCCTGGGTCGGGAAAATCCCCTGGAGAAGGAAATGGCAAACCACTCCAATATCCTTGCCTGGAGAATCCCATGGACAGAGACGCCTGGAGGGCTATGGTTCATGGAGTCGCAAAGAGTTGGACACGACTGAATCAACTTAGCACACACCATCATTCATACTCAACAGTGAAAAAATGAAAGCTATTTTTCTAACATCAGGAACAAGGCAAGGATGCCCACTCTCGCCACTTTTATTCAAAATAGAATTGGAAGTCCTAGTCACAGCAATTAGACAAGAGAAAGACACAAAAATTGGAAACATACAAGATCAACATACAAAAATCAATTGTTCCTATAATATTAAAATGAATAATCAAAGAAGAAAATTAAGAAAACAATTCCAATTATAATATCATCAAAAAGAACAAAATACTGTGACTAAATTTAACCAAGGAAGCTAAATACTTAAACACTTAAAACTACAAATTACTGTTGGAAGAATTTAATGACAAAAATAAATGGAAAGATAACCTATGTTCATTAGAAGACTTATTATTGTTCATACTATTCAAATCGATCTACAAATTCAATACAATCTCTATCAAATGCCCAATGGCATTTTTTTTTAAGAAATAGAAAAAACAACTTTAAAATTAATATGAAACCACAAGGAATCCTTCACAACAAAAACATTCTTGAAAGAGAACAAAACTGGAGGCGTCACACTCCTAACTTCAAAATATATTACAAACCTATAGTAATCGAAACAGTATAGTACTGGTAGAGAGACCAATATAACAAGATACAGATCCTAGAAATAAACCCACACAAACACAATAAAATGATCTTCAACAAGGGTGCCATGACTACACAATGGGGAAGGGACAATCTCTTTAACAAATGGCACTAGGAAAACTAAATATCCTCAGGCAAAAGAATTAAATTGGACCCTTATCTTACACAGAAATCAACAATAATTGGATTAAAGAATCCCATATAATCAACAATTTCACCTCTGGAGATTTACCCAAAAGAATTGAAAACGGGATCTCAAAAGAGATATTTGCATTCCCACTAGAGCTTTATTCACAATAACCAAGAGGTAGAAGCAACTTAAATGTCGATTGATGATTGAATGGATAAAGGAAATGTTGTATATACATTCAATGAAATATTATTTTGCCTTAATATGACAAGAAAATTCTGTCATATGCTATATCATAGTTGAACCTTGAGGACATTATTATGCAATGTGAAACAAGTCAGTCACAGGAAAAAATACTACATAATTACACTTAAATGAGGTATCTTAAGAATCAAATTCATAGAAGCAGAAAGCATAATGATGGTTTCCAGGGGCTAAATGGTGGGGAATCAGGAAGTTGCTGTTTAATGGGTATAGGGTTTCAATCACTCAAGATGAAAAAGTCCTAGAAACTGGCTATACAACAATGCGTATATAGCTAGTACTGTACTGTACACTTAAATTTTTTGTTTAGAGGGTAGAATTTATGTTACCTGTTGTTTTTTTTTTAATTGAAAAAAAAAAAAGAATGCTGTCCCTGGAAAGATGTACCACTCACCAAGCTTGTTGGAAAAACACCCATGTTCATGACAAAGACCAAGACTTTGGGTTCAACTTTGCAAATTGTCATCAGAAGTTAAAAAGAAAATAATTTAGCCCATCCATTCTCCATTATTTTAAGAAGTAATTTTCCTTAAACTGCACTTTTGTAAACAGAGCAAAACATTCTCTGTTTCTAAATAAGACAAGTCCATTAAAAAAATTTTTTTAAGGCTCTCTGGGTAACCCTGCTGATCACCAGCTTTGAGAGCCACTGTAAATGAAAGATAGAGAGTGGGAGATGCAGGAAGTTGCAGGTTAAGTGTGTAGAGGAAAAAAATGTACCAGACAAATCCTTACCAGCCCCCCGCCAAGGGCCAGCCTTTGCTCTGGCGCCGGGCGTCTACAGGCGGAATGTGGAACTTGGAACACCTACTGGAACTTGGCACTGTTGCTTCCTTCTTTCTGCAGACGACCCTCTCAGTCTGACCTGGCAGCTTGAATCGAAAGAGCCAGGCTGTCACTGGGGAAGGCGAGCCAAGCCCGCCAAAAGGAGGCCAAGAGGAATTTTCTTGGCACACAGGCCTGGGCTGGGGGCTGTGCTTGCACACCTAGAATCTCAATTAAGTTGGCACATGGTGGGCTTCAACTCTGGGGTGGGCTCACCTTAACCAAACCATCACAAACAGATACGAATGTGAACCCAGGCAACCAGTTTATTAATTTACTAATGAAAAATACAGCTGTCAAGCGGGCAGGTCATGGCCCTCTTTCTCTGTATGTGAGTCACATGGGAAGCCAAATGCAAAAGTTGTCTAGTGAGAAACCAGGGCAAACAAAATGTGCCAGATGGTCTCTAAGAATGGCATGCTGGCCACAGGCGCTGGCATGCTCTGGTCCCTAAGTGAGGACATCCTCTACAAGTCCAAACAGTTAAAGGGGGCATCACTGGCTTTCACAGTGTAAGTAATCTTCTGGAGTAAGATTGCTGGAATTGAGATCCTAGTTCTACACTTAACATTTGTATGACTGTGGGGGAATCAGCTCATGCCTTGAAGGCTCAGTTTCCTCATCTGTATAATGGAAATAATAATAGCATGCACATCATAGGATTATTGTGAGGCTTAAATGAAAGAACTGAGTGTTTAGCATAATGCCAAGCACACAGTTAATCGTCACGCTTGGTAGTTACCGTCATCATCAGCGTCATTACTACTACTGCTACTACTTTATAACTAGCTCTTCTCTGCTTTAAGCCTCATCATCGACCCTCTGTGTATGTACAGAGTACTTATGACTGCTTTGATTTCCATTCTCAAAAGTAAATAGAAACACATCCTAGTCTTGCTTCCTTGTATTAAACTTAGTAGCCCTGCAAGAAGCTTGAGAACCTCCTAGCGCTTTCTGGCATATTCACCCATGGTCTCAGGTGGCCAGCCGTATCCTTGGTGATGGGAGGTGAAGTCCTGGAATTTCAGGGCTCTTGGGCTGGGGGTGAGATGGAGTCATCTCACAGCCTGTTACAGTCCCTGAAACTGCAGTCCTGAGTTCTCATACTTCCTCTGGGACTCCCACTTCTAATCAGTCTCTCGGTGCTGGGACTTGAAAGCAGCTGCAGGGTGGGGTAGAGCTAGAAGTCAGGGATTGAGCGAGTGTCTCCGCAGGAACGCGGCTGCCCGTGTAATGCATCTGGCTGATGTAACTTCCAGTCTGTCTGGGATGGGGATTATGAACTCACATGAGCCTGTGGCTCAAACAAAACAATGAAAAGGAGCCAAGAAATATGAAACATATATGTCTGCTCTTGCACGAGGGCACAGGACTCTCCCATCCCACAAGGCAGGCTTGCACTCTAAGTGGCATCTGTCCTGCCCATGCTTGGTAGGGGACAGCACCTAGAGCTCTCAAGACAGTCTTACTCCCATAAACTATTCAATACCAAGGTCACTTCACTGCCCCCCAGCCACAGAAGGCTCAGCCCTTCCTAAGTCATGTAGCTTGTGATCACACAGTTCCCTCAGTTAAACAGCCTTCCTCTGCTTCTCTCCGATTAACTAAATCACATCTACATCTTCGGCCCAGTGTGAATCCCACTACCTCCTTGACCTCTGGACTCCTCCTCAAAATGACAGCATGGCCTATTTTCCAGATATAATTCACAGTCTTTTGATGCTCCAGTTACCTTGCTTCCTCCAGGAAATTCCTTGAGGACAAAAATCTCCTTCTCTAGCAGGGGTTGAATGCAGACAGGCACTCGTTAAACATGAATTGATTGGATTAAAGGCTTGAGGCTGGGGTGGAGGGGAGTACTTTTTTTTTTATCGTGAATTATAACACACATTCATTAAGCTAAAGTATATAGCTTAATGAATTATTATGAGGCAAACATACAGTAACCAGCACCCAGGTCAAGCACAAGGACATTACCAGCACCCTCAGAAACCCCTCCTTATGACCTTGGAGAAGAAGGCATAGTAAAACTGATGATTTTATATTCACAGGCATAAGAGGTTTTCTTAGAGGAAGTGTGGGCTTGGAAATCTCTCTTTACCAGTCCTCACCTACGGGAGCCTGTGTGCACCTTGGAGAATCCTCCTCACCACGAGAGGGAGGAGGGGAGGCAGACATGCCTGGGGGGCCAATCGTGTCTGTCAACCTGCAGCCCAGTCCAGACCCTGATGCTACTGTTCCTCACTCCAGCTGGGATTTTAAGTCTGAGGGGTCATGTGTCCAGGTCTGGGCTCCCTGGTTTAAAGACAAACAGCACCAAACTGGGGGCTCCAGACACTGAGAGATGACAGAGTGAGCAAGGGAAGGGGGCACGGGGCAACTTGCAGGGCCCAGGAAGTGGGTGAGGAAATTTAGAAAAGTAAGGGCTCCTTTGGAGGGTTTGAAATACTTAATATGTGGAAAGAGGGTGTCTCCTTTTCTGTCTCTGGACAAATATCTGCTGAACATCCATTACGTGCCAGGCACTATGTAGGCACTAGAGATAGAAAACAAGCAAACACCAGCCCTGCCTCCCAAGCCCATGATGTCGTAGGGGGGCAGTCACACTACAGGGTGGCCTGTTAGCAGTCAGCAGCTCCAAGACAGCTAGGTGAGGACTTCGCTGGTGGTCCACCAGCTAAGAAGCCAAGCTCCCAGTGCAGGGGGCCAGGGTTCAATCCCAGATCAGGGAACTAGATCCCATACACTGCAAGTAAAGATCCCACATGCAACAACTAAGACTGCAGGGCAACCCAAGGCGGGCGGGTCACGGTGGAGAGGTCTGACAGAACGTGGTCCACTGGAGAAGGGAATGGCAAGCCACTTCAGTATTCTTGCCTTGAGAACCCCACGAACAGTATGAAAAGGCAAAATGATAGGATTTCAAAAGAGAATCTCCCCAGGTCGTTAGGTGCCCAATATGCTACTGGAGATCAGTGGAGAAATAACTCCAGAAAGAATGAAGGGATGGAGCCAAAGCAAAAACAATACCCAGCTGTGCATGTGACTGGTGATAGAAGCAAGGTCCGATGCTGTAAAGAACAATATTGCATAGGAACCTGGAATGTCAGGTCCATGAATCAAGGCAAATTGGAAGTGGTCAAACAAGAGATGGCAAGGGTGAACGTCGACATTCTAGGAATCAGCGAACTAAAATGGACTGGAATGGGTGAATTTAACTCAGATGACCATTATATCTACTACTGCGGGCAGGAATCCCTCAGAAGAAATGGAGTAGCCATCATGGTCAACAAAAGAGTCCGAAATGCAGTACTTGGATGCAATCTCAAAAACGACAGAATGATCTCTGTTCGTTTCCAAGGCAAACCATTCAATATCACAGTTATCCAAGTCTATGCCCCAACCAGTAATGCTGAAGAAGCTGAAGTTGAACGGTTTTATGAAGACCTACAAGACCTTGTAGAACTAACACCCAAAAAAGATGTCCTTTTCATTATAGGGGACTGGAATGCTAAAGTAGGAAGTCAAGAAACACCTGGAGTAACAGGCAAATTTGGCCTTGGAATGCGGAATGAAGCAGGGCAAAGACTAATAGAGTTTTGCCAAGAAAATGCACTGGTCATAGCAAACACCCTCTTCCAGCAACACAAGAGAAGACTCTACACATGGACATCACCAGATGGTCAACACCGAAATCAGATTGATTATATTCTTTGCAGCCAAAGATGGAGAAGCTCTATACAGTCAACAAAAACAAGACCAGGAGCTGACTGTGGCTCAGATCATGAACTCCTTATTTCCAAATTCAGACTTAAATTGAAGAAAGTAGGGAAAACCGCTAGACCATTCAGGTATGACCTAAATCAAATCCCTTATGATTATACAGTGGAAGTGAGAAATAGATTTAAGGGCCTAGATCTGATAGACAGAGTTCCTGATGAACTATGGAATGAGGTTCGTGACATTGTACAGGAGACAGGGATCAAGACCATCCCCATGGAAAAGAAATGCAAAAAAGCAAAATGGCTGTCTGGAGAAGCCTTACAAATAGCACTGAAAAGAAGAGAGGCGAAAAGCAAAGGAGAAAAGAAAAGATATAAGCATCTGAATGCAGAGTTCCAAAGAATAGCAAGAAGAGATAAGAAAGCCTTCTTCAGCAATCAATGCAAAGAGATAGAGGAAAACAACAGAATGGGAAAGACTAGAGATCTCTTCAAGAGAATTGGAGATACCAAGGGAACATTTCATGCAAAGATGGGCTCGATAAAGGATAGAAATGGTATGGACCTAACAGAAGCAGAAGATATTAAGAAGAGGTGGCAAGAATACACAGAAGAACTGTACAGAAAAGATCTTCACGACCCAGATAATCATGAGGATGTGATCACTAATCTAGAGCCAGACATCTTGGAATGTGAAGTCAAGTGGGCCTTAGAAAGCATCACTAAGAACAAAGCTAGTGGAGGTGATGGAATTCCCGTTGAGCTGTTTCAAATCCTGGAAGATGATGCTGTGAAAGTGCTGCACTCAATATGCCAGCAAATTTGGAAAACTCAGCAGTGGCCACAGGACTGGAAAAGGTCAGTTTTCATTCCAATTCCAAAGAAAGGCAATGCCAAAGAATGCTCAAACTACCGCACAATTGCACTCATCTCACACGCTAGTAAAGTAATGCTCAAAATTCTCCAAGCCAGGCTTCAGCAATATGTGAACCGTGAACTCCCTGATGTTCAAGCTGGTTTTAGAACAGGCAGAGGAACCAGAGATCAAATTGCCAACATCCGCTGGATCATGGAAAAAGCAAGAGAGTTCCAGAAAAACATCTATTTCTGCTTTATTGACTATGCCAAAGCCTTTGACTGTGTGGATCACAATAAACTGTGGAAAATTCTGAAAGAGATGGGAATACCAGACCACCTAACCTGCCTCTTGAGAAATCTGTATGCAGGTCAGGAAGCAACAGTTAGAACTGGACATGGAACAACAGACTGGTTCCAAATAGGAAAAGGAGTACGTCAAGGCTGTATATTGTCTCCCTGCTTATTTAACTTATATGCAGAGTACATCATGAGAAACGCTGGACTGGAAGAAACACAAGCTGGAATCAAGATTGCCGGGAGAAATATCAATAACCTCAGATATGCTGATGACACCACCCTTATGGCAGAAAGTGAGGAGGAGCTAAAAAGCCTCTTGATGAAAGTGAAGGAGGAGAGCGAAAAAGTTGGCTTAAAGCTCAACATTCAGAAAACGAAGATCATGGCATCCGGTCCCATCACTTCATGGGAAATAGATGGGGAAACAGTGGAAACAGTGTCAGACTTTATTTTTTTGGGCTCCAAAATCACTGCAGATGGTGACTGCAGCCATGAAATTAAAAGACGCTTACTCCTTGGAAGAAAAGTTATGACCAACCTGGATAGTATATTCAAAAGCAGAGACATTACTTTGCCGACTAAGGTCCGCCTAGTCAAGGCTATGGTTTTTCCTGTGGTCATGTATGGATGTGAAAGTTGGACTGTGAAGAAAGCTGAGCGCCGAAGAATCGATGCTTTTGAACTGTGGTGTTGGAGAAGACTCTTGAGAGTCCCTTGGACTGCAAGGAGATCCAACCAGTCCATTCTGAAGGAGATCAACCCTGGGATTTCTTTGGAAGGAATGATGCTAAAGCTGAAACTCCAGTACTTTGGCCACCTCATGCGAAGAGTTGACTCATTGGAAAAGACTCTGATGCTGGGAGGGATTGGGGGCAGGAGGAGAAGGGGACAACAGTTGATGAGATGGCTGGATGGCATCACGGACTCGATGGACATGAGTCTGAGTGAACTCCGGGAGTTGGTGATGGACAGGGAGGTCTGGCGTGCTGCGATTCATGGGGTCGCAAAGAGTCGGACACGACTGAGCGACTGAACTGAACTGAACTGAAAGATCCCACATGCCACAGCTAAGACCTGACATGGCCAAATAAATATATAGTGAAAAAAAAAAAAAGGCTAAGCAAATGAAGGGATCTAATGCCTAACCCCCCGCCCCCCACCCCTCCCAAGTTCACCATGGGCTCTTTTAGAATAAATTGCTCTGCAACCATTAAACTGCGTAGTGGGTGGTTTGGAACACACCATTAGTGACAACAAATGCTTTAGATGCAGGTCACTTCCCCGGTAGCTCAATTGATAAAGAATCCACTTGCAGTGTAAGAGACCCAGGTTCTATCCCTGGGTCGGGAGGATCCCCTGGAGAAGGAAATGGCAACCCATTCCAGGATTCTTGCCTGGAGAACTCCATGGACAGAGAAGCCTGGCGAGCTACAATCCACGGGGTCTCAAGAGTCAGACACGACTTAGTGACTAACCGATCACCACTTGGAAAAGGCATCAAGTTGGTATATTCACGAAGGAGTGTTTTCCAAATAGATAAGAATCAATCAAGCTGTTAGGGACACCTGACTTGAAGCAATGCCTTGGAGTTTCCGGAAGGACTCTGGCTCAGAAGCGTAGAAGGTACCTGGACTCAGCGTAGGAAGGAATAAGAGCAAGTAGAGGACACAGGCTGAGTGACTGCAGACTGCAGTAGAAGGAGTGGTCCTCTGGGCAAAGGGTCAGCCTAGGAGGGAGAAGTACAGATGGGTATTGAAGGACAGACACTTTCGAGACGCAGGAAGAGAAAATGAGAGTGTTTAGACAGGGAGAACGCTGTGGGCAGAGGCACTGTGCTGGGAATGTGTAGGAGGTCTGAGCGCAGAGAACAGATTGGATCATCAGCAGCAGACAGGCCTCCAGTGGCAGTGGGAGTGAGCGGTGTCTAGAAAGTCGGAGCTCAACTGGGGAAGATTTGAAATGTCAGACTGAGGGCTGGGACATGAGGCTAAGGAGACCCATTAAAGGTTTTGAGTAGGGATGTAACTTGGCCAAACCTGGGTTTAGAAAGATTAGCCTGGTGGTGGTGAAAGCTGGAGAGTTTGGCTTTAAGTAAAAGTCTCCAAGGAGACTGCATGGATGAGGGCTTGGACAAGAACATGAGGACAGGTGGAAGGAGATGTGGTACAAGGGCTGGCAGGTTTGAAGACTCAGGGTCTGCCTCGGCAGCACCTGCCGAAGCTCCACCCACAGGGCTGAGCTGCTCAACTCAATGTGAAGATGTGGGAAAGCAGGTGTGAAGCACACCGCTCCTTCCAGAGCCAGCTGGGGGTAGAGAGAGCAACAGCCAGAGAGTTCATTTGGTTTGGAATTAAAGGAGAGGAATTAAAAGACCCGTCCTCCCAAAGAGGAAATCAGAAGTGTTCACAAAGCTTTATCTCTGCTTCAGTTGCTGATAACTAAGGGGACACATACAGTTTTAACCTAATCACTCCATCCCAGTGGCAAAGCAGGCTGTGATTGGGACTGAAGAAAGCTAATGCCCAAAAGAGGCAGGCAGGTAATATAAAGGAGAGAATCAGGTAGGGTCAGAGACATTTCTTCCCCAAATAATGTACATTAAGAATTTACAACTTAGTTTCTCCTTTTCACACATCTGCAGGAAGGTTACTTCAAACGAGTCCAGTTCTCCCCAAGAGCAATGTGCTACAAAGTTGTATGGCTAAAGGTTTTCAGTGGTGGCTCCCCCTACCTCCAAAACAAAACCCGTTTCATCCCTGCCTAAAGGGCCCAGGCTTCCGAGTCTTTTGGAAATGGGGACTTGGGGGCATAAGTTCTCATATTTTAGAGAAGCTGGAAATCCCATTTGAAAAATAAAATCCTTTTATCTTTTTTATCTTATTGTGGTAAAATATATGTAACAAATTTTTGTCATTTTAACCACTAAGTAATGTTCAGTGGCATTAAGTACATTCACATTGTTGTGTGACAGACATCACCAATCATCTCCAGAATGCTGTACCCATCAAACACTAACTCCTCATTCCTTCTTCCCGCATTTCCTGGCAACCACCGCACTACTTTGGGTTTCTGTGCATTTGACCACCCTCAGTTCAGTTCAGTTCATTTGCTTAGGCATGTCTGACTCTTAGCAGCCCCGTGGACTGCAGCATGCCAGGCCTCCTGTCCATCACCAACTCCCACAGCATGCTCAAATTCACTTCCATCGAGTCGTTACTTTGGGTTTCTGTGCATTTGACCACCCTCAGTTCAGTTCAGTTCATTTGCTTAGGCATGTCTGACTCTTAGCAGCCCCGTGGACTGCAGCATGCCAGGCCTCCTGTCCATCACCAACTCCCACAGCATGCTCAAATTCACTTCCATCGAGTCGGTGATGCCATCCAACCATCTCATCTTCTGTTGTCCCCTTCTCCTCCTGCCTTCAGTCTTTCCTAGCATCAGGATCTTTTCCAAGGAGTCAGTTCTTCACATCAGATGGCCAAAATATTGGAGTTTCAATGAATATTCAGGACTAATTTCCTTTAAGAATGACTGGTTTGATCTCCTTGCAGTCAAAGGGACTCTCAAGAGTCTTCTCCAACATCACAGTTCAAAAGCATCAGTTCTTTGACGCTCATTTTTCTAGAGTTGACCACTCTTGAAACCTCTTGTGAGTGGAATCATTTGTCCTTTGTGACTGACTTATTTCACTTAGCAAAATGTATTCAAGGTTTATCCCCCTTGTAGCACTTGTCGGCATTTCCTTCCTTTGTAAAGCTGAATAACATCCCATTGTATGTACCTATCACATTGTGCTCAGTAGTCAGTGGCAATTGGGTCGCTTCTATCTTTTTGCTAATATGAATAACAATCCTCTGTGTGGGCGTACAAATATCTATTCCAGTCATTGCCTTCAATTATTATAAGTATTTACCTAGGAAGGGAATTGCTAGATCACATGGCAATGCTCTGCTTTTTTGAGGAAACTGTGCCATTTTCCACAGTGGCTCCACCATTTTATATTCCCACCATCAATGCAACAAGCATTTCAATTTCCCCATATCTTCACCAATATTTGTTATTTTTTGTGTTTTTGACAAAAGTCTTCATAATGGGTGTGAGGTGGTACTCATTATAGTTTTGATTTGCATTTTCCTAATGATTAGTGATGTCGAACATCTTTTCATTTGCTTTTGGGCATTTGTGTATTTTCTTTGGAGAAATGTCTGTTCAGGCCCATTTTAAAAACCAGGTTGCTTTTGTCATTTAGTTGTAGGAGTTCTCACTTTGTGGTCCTAAGCTCTCCAGCTGCCAGCCAGGTAGCCAGCCAGTCAGCAAACAAAGCTCCTAGATAGGATTTTTCAAAGTGTGGGCTGTGAAACCAAAAGGAATAGAAAATCCAAAATTCATTACAGGTAGTGACCTTAAGTGTTGCTTGTCAAATTTTTGTCATATACATGATGCATACGTACATACATATTCTGGTGCACAATGAAAATGTATTTGTTAACTGTGATTTAACATATAAAACCAAAGAATTGATACTTTTGAACTGTGGTGCTGGAGAAGACTCTTGCGAGTCCCTTGGACTGCAAGGAGATCCAACCAGTCCATCCCAAAGGAGACCATTCCTGGGATTTCTTTGGAAGGAATGATGCTAAAACTGAAACTCCAGTACTTTGGCCACTTCATGTGAAGAGCTGACTCCTTGCAAAAGACCCTGATGCTGGGAGGGATTGGGGGCAGGAGGAGAAGGGGACGACAGAGGATGAGATGGCTGGATGGCATCACTGACTTGATCCACATGAGTTTGGGTGAACTCCAGGAGCTGGTGATGGACAGGGAGGCCTGGCATGCTGCGATTCATGGGGTCGCAAAGATTCAGACATGACTGAGCTACTGAACTGAATATATAAAACATTTGAACAACGGTGACCTCCAGACTTTCATGATGGTCTAGTGGCTAAAACTTTGTGCTCCCAATGCAGGGGACTTGGGTTTGATTCCTGGTCAGGGAACTAGATCCCACATACTGCAACTAAGACCCGGTGCAGCCAAATAAATAGTACTTTAAAAAACAAAACAACAACAACAAACTCTGACCTCAAGTTAATTGAATCCAACCTCCTTAGCAGACCCTGGAAATTCTCCCTCAATCGATTTACGAAAGTATTCATCCCCAAAACATCTCTTCTAGGTGGGGATGGGGGTGGGTGGAAGTGGTCTGAGATTCTGGCTACATGACGTACGAGGAGCATGGTCACCCAGGCATATCCAACTTTCTGTCAGCCCACGTTCTGTAGCCTGCCAGGCTCCTCTGTCTGTTGAATTTTCCAGGCAAGAATGCTGGAGTGAGTTGCCATTTCTTCCTCCAGGGAATCTTTCTGACTCAGGGGTTGAACCTGCGTCTCCTGTGTCTTCCTGCATTGGCAGGCAGAGTCTTTATCACTGAGCCACCTGGGAAGCATGAGCAACTTACATGGCAAAAATCTACTGAGCATGCCCCCAGGTGCTGGGCAGTCACAGGGCATCATGGGATGGTAACTGAAGTTAGGAACCAGGCTGCCCCTGAAGTAAGAGGCCTCTCTCTGCCCTGGATGCCCCCATGGGCCATAACTGGTGTCAAGAGAAGTGCAAAAGTGGATGGAGCATCAGAAGTAAAGGGTCCAATCCTGATGTCACTCACAGGCTGAGTGATCTGGATAAGGGCTCACAATCTGTTTGAACTCCCTCTGGATAAAGACACAAAGCCTCATCTGTTTACAGAGAGGGTGTTAAGGAGGAATTCTGTGAAAGCCAAATGCAGTGAGGAGTTACGAAGCTGTGTTAAATGCTAGGTGAACCACAGATGTCCTCTTACATAAAACACCACCCCAATCATCCTGCCATTCCCAGAACCTCAAGCTGCCTTGAGGTAGGAGCAGGCCAGTAGTCAGAGCCTCCAGGCAAGTGGAGGGTGGGCTTGAGGTCATCCAGGAGCCCCAGGACACAAGCTTTGCCGAGGCAGCTGGCTGGCCAAGTCTCCAGCTGGTGGGCCACAATCAGGGACAGCCTAGAAAGAGCAGAGGTTCTGCTTGTTCAGGAACATCAGGAGCAACGTTTGCTACCAGTTCCCAGTTCAGGGGATGCATTCAGATGCCAAATGCTCCTCTAGTATTGACTTAATGCTCGCTGCTATAGGTCCTGACTAGCTTCACCTCTGCTAAGAGATACAGCTCAAGCCCAGAAGCAGGGAAGCTACTGGCTTGCAAGGAAGAGACTGTATCCACTCAACTGTGTCCCTCATGGTGCACAGGGACTTCCATATGACATAGTTGGGAAAAGTGCTCTTTCTGACCCGCTCTGCGCTCATCTTAACACTTTGCCCAGAGATCAAACCAACCAGTCAATCCTAAAGGGAATCAACCCTGAATATTCACTGGAAGGACTGATGCTGATGCTGAAGCTGAAGCTCCAAGCCACCTGATGCAAAGAGCTGACTCACTGGAAAAGACCCTGATGCTAAGAAAGATTGAGGGCAGGAGGAGAAGGAGGCAACAGAGGATGAGATGTTTGGATGGCATCAGTGACTCAATGAACATGAGTTTAACCAAACTCTCGGAGATAGTGAAGGACAGGAAAGCCTGGTGTGCTGCAGTTCATGTGGTCGCAAAGTATGGGACACAACTTAGCAAGTGAACAACAACAGAGTCCAGGACATAGCATTCAAGCATTATCTGTTGGACTCATAGATAAATGGATGGATAGTGAGGAAAGAGTCTTCTGTATAGACTGTCACAGTCCTAGGGATGTGCAACTCTTTTTCAGACAGAGAGAGGAATGTGAAGAGGTTGCCCCAGGGAGACACCTTTTCCTGTTCCACCCACAAACTTGGAACATAGAGCTCAATAAGAATTTAACTCCCTGTGGCGTTTCACTCTGTGCTTGCATATGAGTGGAAACAGTGACAGATTTTATTTTCTCGGGCTCCAAAGTCACTGCAGACACCTGACTGCAACCATGAAATTAAAAGACGCTTGCTCCTTGGAAGGAAAGTGATGACAAACCTAGATAGCATATTAAAAGGCAGAGATACCACTCGGCTGACAAAGGCCGGTATAGTCAAAGCTACACTATTTCCAGTAGTCATGTGAGAGTTGGACCATAAAGAAGGCTGAGTGCCGAAGAATTGATGCTTTCAAACTGTGGTGCTGGAGAAGACTCTTGAGAGTCCTCTGGACAACAAGGAGATCAAACCAGTCCATCCTAAAGCAAACCAACCCTGAATATTCATTGGAAGGACTGATGCTGAAGCTGAAGGTCCAATACTTTGGCCATCTGATGCAAAGAGCTGACTTGCTGGAAAAAGACCCTGATGCTAGGAAAGACTGAGGACAGGAGGAGAAGGGGGGACAGGAGGAGAAGGGAGCAACAGACGATGCAATTGTTGGATGGTATCACCGACTCAATGGACAAGAGTTTGGGCAAACTCTGGGAGACAGTGAAGGACAGGGAAGCTTGGCATGCTGCAGTTCATGTGTTCACAAAGAGTCGGACACCACTTAGCAACTGAACAATGAGCAACTTAGCATAAGCGACAGACTCAAGAGAATGCTCTCTCCTCTCTGGTACTCAGTCTTGAAAAGTCTCCTCAACTCAGCAAGACCACTAAGGTCAACTTTGGTTCAACTGTGCACTGCGATTCAGAAAGTACTTCCAGCAGAAAGGGTAACAGAGTTTGCCTCATTTGTTCCTTTCTTTCAGAAATCACAGTCCTGAGCTACATTCAATATCTAAAAACAGGGATTTAGGTATGGTAGAAGTTGGAATCTCTGCTCGCACTGCATGAAGCACATTGAATACAGCAATCCAGTCCTCCAATATCTTCTCAGGAGGCTGGAGCTGTGAGGAACAGAAGCTGGAAGTGGTTAACAGAACAGAAAAGGAAATTTTAAGGATCATGCTTGGCTCACAGAATAAAGCTGCTCGGGACTGTCTTTACAGGAACCACGCCCAGCATATGCCTCAGGACCTGCTCCCATGAGAAAACCACTTCTGGTATTGTTGCTGCCAACAAATTCTAGATAGTCAGTGTATACAGTAGGCACTTCTGCACCAGGAACTCAATTACACCACAACCAACACCACCACCCACCCCATGTGCCACTTCCTGTATCAGCACTGAGTTGTGGGCACAGCACCAAAGCTGCAAGACTGTGCTCTGTATTTAACTGTAGTCATTCCAGCTCTTGAGTCTGACAAGGAAAGCAAAAGTCTGTAACAGCTTCCACAAGCGTGATCTTTTTCTTCCTACCAAGACTTACAAAGTGGAAGATTCCCCAAATTCAAAATGTGCTTATAACACTCAGTGACCACAGGATCTACTATGGAAAAATAATCATCAACAAACCTTGGATGGTTTTCTGATACTGTTAGAACTGAAGCCTGGAATAAAATCATTACTTTCATTTCTGGAAGATGGATCTATGATCTGGCCTCCTTTGAACCTTACAGGAGATGGCCACTCCCAGATCATAGAAGTATTCTGTACCAGCAGCCTCTAAGAAGTGCCCTTTTCTATGATTCAGCCATGGTGGCAATAACATCTGTTATAATGACTGGTCTCCTGACCTAGGCTGCAGCAAAAGATGGTTAGAAATGAAGATGGGAAAACATTATTAAGGGTGCTTGAGCTAAAATTCTCAGAGGCTGGGATTTACTTCTGAGTCTCTGGTATGTAATGAGCTGGAAAAAAGGAGATCTAGATGTATTCTAGAAATATAACTAGAAGTGAAATCAAGTGAGCCAGATGTACTGGATTTTTTAAATCATCCTGATCATCAGGAACCACTGACCTTTAAGAAATTGCTGCAGTGTTTAAGCCATTAACATCTCAGCTAAAAAATAGTGTAATACAGTACATCTGACCCCTAAGAGAAAAGGATGCAGATGGGAGGTTTTAGTGGTAGGAAGAAAAAGAGGAATAGGTATGGCACACAGTGTGATGCTACAAAGGTGGGCCAGGTGGAGTCTGGGAAGCAGGAGAGCCCTGGGGAGTGAAGAGGCTGCAGTCTGAAGAGAACGGGCAAGTATGGAGGAAAGAAGCATAATTGAAGAGCAGAGGAGGGACTTTCTTGGTGGTCCAGTGGCTAAGACTCTGGCCTCCAATGCAGGGGGCCTGGGGTTCAATTCCTGGTCAGGGAACTAGAGCCCACATACTGCCAACTAAAGATCCTGAGGGCTGCGACAAAGATCAAAGATCCAGTGTGCTGCAACTAAGACCAAGTGCAGCCAAATAAATAAAAGGGCAGAAGGGGCCAGGTAAAAGAATGATTACCATTTTACCTCCTTGCCAACAACTCCAAGAAGGAAGTTTGAAGGGGGAGAGGAGTAACTATTATCAGCCAAGAATTAGGGACTCACACCAAGCTTGGATTCATGTACTGACAAATCAACTGACTGAAACTTAAAACAAATCACAGATTTCACTTGGATCCTTCTCACCTCCCTCTTCCCTTGAAATTTGCTTTTTCTTTATTTCTAGTATAGCTTGGGGAGACCTTGAATCTTTGACTGTTGGCAACAATCCAGGGGTAATAGGTATTTTTGGTTGCCTCCTCAGCATATATTACCCCCCATGCCTACTGTCCACTGTGCAGGAAACATAGAATTTGAGGGGGAATAAAACTCTGGCCTTGGGGTGGGCCCTGACAGGCCTAATAAGGATAGTTCCAAGCCCCTGTCCCAGCAGTGGTTTCTGGGACAGCCAGTAGCCCAGGCCTAAGGCAATGAGCATCTGACATTCTGCTGGCCACCGTGATGAGCTCAGCTAATCTGATGAGAGGAAATCCAAGAATTTTGTGTATTAGGTGAATCAAGAGAAGCTCTCTTTCCTGCTGGGCAGTGCGGTATATGGGTGGTAATGCTTGGACCTGGTATAACCATTTTGTTTTCAAGAGACAAAGCAACCTAAGTAGGATGCTGACCCAGAGGGAAGAGAAAAACTGAGAGAAATGCAGGAAAAAAAAAAAGTTGATTCAGGGTTTTGATCAAGCCATACTTGAAGCCTGAGCTACTTCTGGTTGTTTTCAATCAAAGAAGTCCATACATTCCCTTTGCTGTTGAAACCATTTGGGGCTGACTTTCCTATTACTTGGAACCCAAAGCGTCATGACACCAAATGATCTACTGGAATCCAGTTGTCCATTTCTGGAGTAAATGTGAAGGGGACACAAACAAAATGACAGAAAGCGAACACATTTTAGAAACTTAGTGTCCTTCTGGAGTTCTGCTCTCAGCTTGGTTTAGGCAGTTGGCCACATGTTTAATCATCAAGAGGAGACCGGTAAGTTTTGAAAAGTTAGGAAGAAACCTAAAGAAGTAAAGAGGATAAAACAGAGAAGATTTAAAAGGAAGAGAGAGAAGGGATATGTCAATGGAATCATGACATAGACACCTCAGAGTATCCCAGCCCTTCTCTGCGTTACCAAGCCCCGTGAACTTGGTCATCTAAACTTCCTGCCTCCTCTTCATTTTCACAGCCATGCCTGATCCAGACCTTCTTGACCTCTCTCCTCCTCACTTTCACCCTGCCTTCACTCCTCTCTGCCTTCACTCTGGTCCCTTCTACATCCATGTTCTACACCACTCCCAGAGTGATCATCTCAAAAGACAGCTCTAAACTTGTCATTTCCAACTGAAAACTTTTAATGCCTTCTTCCTGTGGAACACGGGAAATAGCATGAGCTCAGAACAATTATTTTGAAAGCTAGCTCTGCCACTTAGCAGCTACATGACTTTGAGTAAATGTCTTAATTTCTCTGCACATCATCTATCTTGACTGTAGTGATAATACTGTCATAGACAAGATTCCCTTAGTTACCAGTGACAGAAAACCAATCTACACCATCTAGGCAAAAAGGAAGGGAGGACTTATTAAGTGACTAACTGAAGTCCACTAGTACACAACAGAGTCTCAGGGATACCCAGAATCAGGAACTCACAAATGTCCTGTGTCATCCCTGTCACTTTTAAGGGGGATGGGTGGAGAGCATCCCCCTCCATTTTGGTTTCTCTGTGCATTGTTGCTTCATTTCCTTGAGTTGACTATTTTGTAAATGTCTGAAACATGAAGCAGGAATGACCCACTGCCTTTAGGCTCTTATCTTCCAGTTTACTTAGTACCAGTTTGGAATCCCAAATTCAAACTTCTCAAGAAGGGTTCTGGTCATCCCACCTGGCGTCAGGTGCCCAGGGCTAATCAGTGGAGGTCAAGGACAGGATGTGTAAGAAGAGGGCATCTACCATTTAACCATATGATCAGAACTTCCCTGGTGGGAAGGGGTTAAGGCTCCATGTTCCCAATGCAGGGAGCCTGGGTTTGATTGCATGCCACAACTAAAAGATCCTGCATGCTGCAACTAAGACCTGGAGCAGCCAAATAAATCAACAGGTAGATGTTTTCAAAAAGAAAATAAACCACATGATCACAGGAAGAACAGGTAACACAAGCAAAGGGTGTTGTTTTGGATAGAGAAGCCAATAGGCATTCTCTATGAATTTAATTTTGCATGGTTATTTTCGGGGTGTAATAGGATGACCCATGAAATGAGCAGCAAATACCCAGGACAGTGACTGGGCACAGTACCCGGTGACAGCACACAGCTAATCCTCCTTTCCTCCCTTCCTCACAGCCTTACTCCCAGAGCCACTGTTTACCTAGCTAGTGCCTTTGTCTGGATAGCAGGGAGAGCAAACCAGTCGCTCCTAAAGGAAATCAACCCTGAATATTCACTGGGAGAACTGATGCTGAAGCTGAAGCTCCAATACTTTGGCCACCTGATGCGAAGAAATAACTCATTGGAAAAAGACCCTGAGCCGACTCACTGAAAGCAGGAGAAGGGGACGACAGAGGATGAGATAGGTGGATGGCATCACTGACTCAATGGACATGAGTTTAGGCAAACTCTGGGAGACAGTGAAGGACAGGGAAGCCTGGCGTGCTGCAGTCCACAGGGTCGCAAAGAGTCTGACACAACTTACTGAGTAAACAACAATAACAAATTAAAAAGGTGTCCCTCTTTGGGTGGATGCCACCCCACAGGCACAGGTCTGATAAGCGGAAGTTGCCTCTGTGATGAAAACATGCCCCTTCTTCCCAAGTACACAGCCTTAGGCCAGGCTCATGGCTTTGCAGGTATCACGTGGGCCTTTCTGGGCATCCTATTTCTCCCCTTGCCTTTGTGCAGTGCACAGACTGCCCAGCCCAGGTTGGCCCTGCATCCCCTGAACATGGCATCCAGAGGCCCATGGCCTGGTAGCATCACACAGTTTTCAATTAAATACAGATCAGTTCTTTCACACCACTAATCCTGCATTCTGTCCACCCAACACGGCTCACCATTCCCAAGAAATCGTGTGCTGTTCCTTCTTTCTGTCTTTCCCAGGCATTCTTATCTTATTTTACTCCTATTAAACCCCAGGCCAATGACACCCTTCTGCACACCCAGCGCTAGGTAATAACAGCCTCCCTGCACTTCCCAAAGACTGTTCTCCATTCCCTACCACAGCACTGAACACATTATATAGTACTTAGCTGTTGAGATCTGTTTGGTCCTTCTAGCTAACCTATCAGTAGGCTGAACTGGGCATCTGGGATAATACTCCCCTCTGCCTCCTACTCCATATACAGCTGGTGGAATCAACCCAGAGCTGGAAGTACTCCTGGCAGTCTGTTTTGGCTTTTCTATGGGCCAAAGGGATGAGGTCACCATCATCAATGAAGTCACCATTGCATGATTCATCTGACATCAGTTCCCCACTTGGAATGTCCTGATATTCCCGGAACTTCTCCCAAAGGATCCAGAACCTGGACACCCTTCCATCTGTCAAGGTTCTGAAGCTAATCATCCAGCTCTCTGAATCCCCAGTAAATATCTGCCCTTCTGAGAAGTAGTAAAAGAACTGAGAGGCTGGAGTCTTGAATGGAGGAAGCCTCCATCCTCCCAGTCCTGGAACAGACCTCATCATCCCTCATAAAAGCCTTCCCCATGTCTCTAGCAACTGGCCCAAAGCCTTTACCAGGATCTTTCAGAGCACATTGTACAGAGCTCTAGAGTTGTCAAAGGTGAGCCTTGATCACACCCTATGGACAAGCTCACATTTATACATGAGAAACCCCGAGAAGAGGGGTGGCATGCTCAAGGTCACACTGCCAGCTACTCTCAGTTCAATTGCTCAGTCATGTCTGACTCATTGCAACCCCATGGCTGCAGCTTTCCAGGCTTCCCTGTTCATCACCAACTCCCGGAGCTTACTCAAACTCATGTCCATTAAGTCCAATCATCTCATCCTCTGCTGTCCCCTTCTCCTCCTGCCTTCAGTCTTTCTCAGCATCAGGGTCTTTTCTAATGAATCAGTTCTTTGTATCAGGCGGCCAAAGTATTAGTTTCAGCTTCAGCATCAGTCATTCCAATGAATATTTAGGATTGACTTCCTTTAGGATTGACTACTGTCAGAGTTGGAACCTAATGTCCTCTCTCGGCTGAGAGTATGCAGTAGCTCCTTAACCTCTCTCAATAAATCCTTTCAGAATTCTAGTCCCAGCAAATGCTGCCTGAAGAAGTGGTCCTGCAAGCAAAGGAGGCAAGTCCTCCTTTCTTCCCCTGTAGAAGGAAATGGCAGAGATTGGCCTTGAACTGAGATCTGACTTCAAGACACTGAACTGCCTTCCTTAACAGGGCATTCAGTACATATAAAGTGTCTTTCAGATTGACTGTGTAATCTAAAGCAGCTGGCAATGTAAGTACTCACACTCAAACACGATGGAGGGGTCTGGTGAGACATCCAGTGGGACTCCACAAGGAACTTCTGAAAAGCCAGGATGTCTTTCAGGACAATGGAAATCAGATTTGGGATTTGAGAGTTGAGGCCTCGGAAGCATGGCGTGAGTACATAACTAACTGAGCATTTCCCACAGTGTGTTCCCAGAACCTGAATGCTGGAAAGAGGTGGAGACCTTTGGGTTAACCACTGCACCTGTCTGCGTCTCAATTTGTTTATCTACAATCTGAGAGAGATCTCAGGGAGACTGTATGGTTGACCTCTGCGGTGCCTCTCAACACAGCGTTTTCTGATCCTGTGAACTGATGACAGGAAGCGATTTATCTCGCATCAGCAAGGGGAGGGAGGGTGTGGTGTCAACGTGGAGTGTGTCATCCCCGCCTCCCCTGTCCTCCAAGGTCTAAACTTAGAAGCAGCACTTTT
Organism: Oreotragus oreotragus; assembly: GCA_006410675.1. Classification (NCBI taxonomy): domain Eukaryota; kingdom Metazoa; phylum Chordata; class Mammalia; order Artiodactyla; family Bovidae; genus Oreotragus; species Oreotragus oreotragus. The sequence goes on from SJYX01021969.1 coordinate 27,881, forward strand.
GGCCAGTGAACAGATGGGTGTTTCCAAGCTTCGTCCAGGCGAGAGGGCAGGGGTTGTCGCCTGGCTCACTGGCCACGTCTTTGAGCTCTGGGGTGTATCACTCCTCAGGGATCCCAACCAAACACCTTCGAGGGATGCTGGGACTGTAAAGGGGCCTCAGAGAATGTCGCCTCTAGGGGGAGCACAGGTACATCCGCAGCATTCAGAGTCGCCCAGTCTACCTTTTCTGGCAAGGGGGACGGGGGGTGGAGAGTGCGTCAGTGGTTCAAGATGCTGTAACTCCCTTAGTCACCAGTTTCATAGCAAATGATGTGGACAGCATGGGTTGGGTTGGTGGAGGTGAAGGAGTGGAAACCAAGCCTCAGTTCAGGAGTTCCTACTTTCCAACTCAGGGACTACGGCCACCCCTCCCCCGTCACCCCCGTGCGCCTGAAAAAAAATTCCCCCCCCCAAACTCTCTTAGCCTTTCTTCCTTCCCGATTTCTAGTTCTATTGTGCATTTAGAGGCTAATAGATTGGATCCTGCCTTCCGGGTGGAGTTTAAATATATATGAATAATTTTGCACGACTATTGCGTCATCATAAAAGTCGTCGTGGTCCCCCAAGAGGGCTCCACGTCTTCTTCCAGCTTCGGGGCCTTGGGACGCTTGTGGGCGCTGCGGGCACTTTCGCGAGGAGCCCTCGGCTCCGCCCGAGCGCGGGTCTCTCGGGCCCCTCCCCCAGTCTCACCTTCCTCCCCGCGACGCTGCTCCTCGGCTCCTCCTCCACGCCCCCTCCCCGCAGCCCCCGCGCGGAGCCAAGCTAGGGTGAGCCGGCAGGGCAGAGCGGCGGCTGCGGGCGGGGCGCGGGGCTCTGGAGCCGGCGGGCGGGCGGGGGCGCGAGGCTGGCTGCCCGCAATCGGGGGAGGCGCCTGGGCCCGCCCTCCTCCGGGGCACAGCGGGGAGGGGGCCCGGCCCGGCGCGGGGCGGGGTGAGCCGCCTGGCCCCTCCCCTCCGCTGCCCTCCCCAAAGTTGCCGTCTCCCCCGGGGCCGGCCAGTCTTATGATCCAGTGGATCCTCCTGGGGAGGCCGGGCCGGGGAGAGGGCGCGGGCGCCGAACAGCGGGGGTAGCGGGCGGGCGCGGTGACCGGGGCCCGGGCGGGGATCCGGGCAGCGACCGAGGCGGCGGCAGCGCCCCGGGCCCGTCGCCCCCTCCCCTTGGGCGGGGGGAGCCGCTGCATGGGGCCGGGGGGTCGGCCCTGCTGCGCTGAGCGGCGGCGGCGGCGGCGGACCCCCCAGGCGGGCTGGGGCTAAGCCCGGGGCCGGGGCGGGGGCTCCGGGGGGACCATGCCCGGAGGCCGGCCGGCCGCAGCATGGCTCACGGGCCCGGCGCGCTGATGCTCAAGTGCGTGGTGGTCGGTGACGGGGCGGTGGGCAAGACGTGCCTACTCATGAGCTATGCCAACGACGCCTTTCCGGAGGAGTACGTGCCCACCGTCTTCGACCACTACGCAGGTAAGCTTCGGAAGTGCTGACTAAGGGGCAGCTCCCCAGGCCGGGAACTTTGGAGCAACTTTGGATGAGCCCCCTCGCCGCCTCCCCTGCGTGCGCTCCCCGCCCCTCCCCCGCCGCGCCCTCCACTGGGCGCCCTGCCCCATGCGCCCTTATTTTTAGTTGCAGATGACCAGGTCTCCCCTCACAGCCTTTGTCTGGTCCCTCATTGGTGAGTGGTCTGCCTGCCCGAGGAGCCTGATTGGTGGGAAATGGCATCATCTAATATGATGGGAAGGCATTTGGTCCTGGTTATGTTTATTACAACATCATTGCACTCTGGGACTCAAGTCCCTGGAAACGTAATTTGTGGTGTTACTCAGGACCACAGGGAAAAAAAGAAACAACAACCATCCAGCCACTCCCTGGGGCAGGGAGAGGAAGGAAGGGTTAGGAGTTCAGCCTGAACCTTGGAGGAAGAGCTTTTGTTCTTGTCATTCCCTAGGAAGGCCAGGTGACTTTGTCTGGGTTTTCTTTGGTAGAAATCACTGTGCAGAAAGAAAATGCACCCTCCTCCTGTCAGCCTCTAACCATTATTGGCAAATTAGAGGTGGCTTCTGAAGGACTGAAGTCTCCTTTCTGATTCTGTCCCAGCTCCACCCTTTTCCCAAACCCACTTTTGCTGTGGGCCTAAGATGTGTGATGAAGTTTTGCAAAATCCAGCCCTGTGATTAGACCTGAAAATTCAGATGGAAGTTTCTACGTGTCATCCTGACTTGAGTTCTTCAGGACATGTGGGCAGTTGAGGGCCTTAGAGATTGTCTGTAGGGAATGTCCAACAGTGCAGTTTCCTTATTTGTAAGATGCGTAAAAAATTGAGACCATTCCCCTGGGCATATATTATATGCTAGAGGCTTAGCGTTGAGTCTGGCACATACTTGGTAGGTCAATAAAGAGGAGGTTTTCTTTGTAACTCATCTAGATCTGGGTTTCAGAATTGTAGTATCAGGTTAGGTTCTGGAAAATGTCTTCTTGGGGGGCACCTCAATGTGACCTCTGGTTTCTGTACTGTGAAGTTAGCGGAGCCTCTGAGAGAGACTGTTAGAATAGACTCTATAGAGTAGTCTCAAAAGAGAGACTCTTGGCAGAGAGAGGTGCCTAAGGCCACCCCCTCTCACCAAACTGACCCAGGTCAGTATAACCAGTTCTTTTTAGAATTTTTTTTTTTTTTTTGATGTGGATGCTTTTTGAAGTCTTTATTGAATTTTTTAACAGTATTGCTCTGTTTTATATTTTAGTTTTTTGCCTGGAGGCATATGAGCTCTTAGCTCCTGATCAGAGATAGAACCTCCACTCCCTGCATTGGAAGGCAGTCTTAACCGCTGGACCACCCGGGAAGTCCCAGTGTAACCAGTTCTTAGCTTTCCAGGACTGCTTTTCATTACCTGCCTTGTAGCTACTCCTTCTGTCATGGATGGCAATAGGCAGAACCCATTCAATCAAATAAGACCAATGTTTAAGCAGTACAGCTGGTAAACAACAGGTTGAAATTATTGGTTGAAAGGAGAGAGGTTTTTAAGAATGGTCTCTAATTTTAACTTCTCTCACTAGTGCCTCTTCCCTTTTCTTTGTTACTTGTCACCATGACGGTTTTTTGACCACGAGCCCTGTTCAACAGGACGTGTATATGCCAGAGCTGTTCTGTGCACATTCAAATCTGACTAATATTTGCTGACTCTTCTCTGTACGTATCAGGCCAGGGTCATCCACATGCAAATATTATATCATCTTCTCCACTAAACAACCCCATGAGATAGGCGATCCACTATCTTTGCAGATGAGGAAAGCGGCTTAAAGGAGCTAGGTCGCTGATCTAAGGTCACACAGCTACTGAAGGGCGTTGCTGGGGTTAGGTCATGGGTCTGAATCTACCCTAGTTAGAGGTGGTTATATACACAGGAAGCCATGGGAGGTGCTGACATACCACCTGGGTTGATTGGGTTGCTTGTATGTCTCTAGACATGGTCCCTGGAATCTTCACAGCTATTCTCTGTGTGGGGGTTATATACCAGTCCAATGGCACCCCACCCCAGTACTCTTGCCTGGAAAATCCAATGGACGGAGTAGCCTGGTGGGCTGCAGTCCATGGGGTCGCTAACAGTCGGACAGACTGAGCGGCTTCACTTTCACTTTTCTCTTTCATGCATTGGAGAAGGAAATGGCAACCCACTCCAGTATTCTTGCCTGGAGAATCCCAGGGACGGGGAGCCTGGTGGGCTGCCGTCTATGGGGTCACACAGAGTCAGACACGACTGAAGTGACTTAGCAGCAGCAGCAGCAGCAGAGGAAAGAACCCAGGTCCAAAGAGTCAACTGCTCTTTCCAGTGGAGATTGTAAGCTGTATACCTAGTGGGATCAACCTATTAATGATTAAAGTTTACTCTTTTTACCCAGTGGTGGATCACCTATTCTGTTGACCAAGAGGTGAACTAGGCCCCCTTGGTGTTTCTCCCAGTGTCTAAGACTTTTCTTAGCAATAATTCATCTTTCAGCATCCAAGCATTTATTACTAATTAGCAATCTTAGTGACATAATCCTCAATGAGATTAAATGAGTGCCCACTTTGTACCCGTGTGTGTCTGTGGTGAGTCTCTTCAGTCATATCCGGCTCTTTGCAACTCTGTGGTACCTAGCCCTGCACTAAGCACCTGGGGGCTACAAAGAGTAAATTTAAGATAGGGATCTGCCATGGCCAATGACAGCATAGGTGAAAGTGTTTGAATTAGATGCCATGTGTGTTATATAGGAGGTACTTGTGTTTTACCTGGGCATTAAGGCGTCATGCCTTTATGAATTGATATCAGATTAATCTTACAATAATAATAGTGATCAAGAAACACATATACATATATAGAGAAATTTTAAAGTCTAATGGGCACCAGAAAAAAAGCCCATGGGCTTTGGAACCAAATGAGCTTGGGCCCGGATCTCTACTTGGCTGAACTGTTCTTGTGATTCTTACCACATTATTAACCTTCTTTGTGATCTAGTAAAAATGTAGATAATTAAAATCTGCACTGCACTGTTGTAGGCCAACTTAAATTGTTTAATGTGTAGAAAAGCAGCTAACACTATTCTTCATTCATAGTAGTAGATGTGTAATAAATATTTGGAGAGATTACTGTGTTCCACTGTGGGCAGTTTTGTGGGGTGAAGGGGTCGCAGGTGGAAGAGGGCAGCGTGTTATACTTGGAGTTGATAGAAATTCCACTAGGATGCCGGATCCTAGAGCCTTTTGAGTGGAGCCATGGTGCCAACTTTGTCCTTCAGAATTCCCACAGTCCCCATCACATGTACCCCATGGGTATATGGACACAGTTGAATGCTCCCTTCTCTAAATGCCCTGTTGTGTCAGACGATTTTCCTTTCTCAATCCGAACCTACATCCCCAGTGATAGAACTCTTAGCAAAATGAAGAGTTCAGTGTAGAATCTGAGGACCAAGTGGGATATGTAGGTTTCAGTGGATGCTATTTTGGTAGGCAGGTTGGGATGAGGAAGGAACTCATTCAGATGTTCACTTCTGGGTACTTCCCTGGTGGTTCAGTGGTTTGGATTCTGCACTTCCAATGCAGGGGGCACAGGTTTGATCCCTGATTGAGGAACTAAGATCCTACCTGAGGCCAGAAAAAAATATAAAAAGTTTTTAAAAGTAAAGTACAATGTTCACTTGTGTACTTGGGTGCTCTCTGTATTTGAGTCATAGCGACAGCACCTTCCTCGGGTTGGTTGGGACTTCTAGTCTGGGCACCTACTCTTGGTTCCCTCTTAAAAAAAATGATTAATTTTTATTTTTTAGCTGCCCTCTTTGGCATGTGGGATCTTGGTTCTCCAACCAGGGATCAAACCTGAGCCCTCTGCATTGGCAGCATGGAGTCCTAACCACTGGACCACCAGGGAAGTCCCACTGGGTCCCCTCTTTGACCCCAGTCAAATTTATATATTAAAGAACATATTAGAACAATTCAAGAGGTGGCTATTCAAGCAGATGACCTCTTGCCTTCCAGAGCAGGCAGTTTCCCCCTTCACCTCTGCTGCTGGCGGAGAGAGAACATGGGTGTGATGGGCAGTGATAGTCCGGTCACGTGCTCTGCCTGGACACACCCCTCAGCACCACCAGATTAGGCCAAAGGGAAGCCCCCCTCTCTTGGCCAAGACCCTGGGTGGCCCAGAAGCAGGCCCAATATTTTACTGCCAAGCCTTTCAGAGTGGAAGTTGAGGACACTCCCTCCTCTTCCCTGGGGCCTGCTGGAGGGTCTGGCTTCTGGCCTGGGCCTCTCCAGTGCTTCTCCTTTCTTGCCCAGCTTTCAGGGCTCTGAGGTCAGCTCTGCAGCCCCTCTGTCTGCTCACAGAGGGGCTAGAGGGTGAGATTTTTCCCTCCTGCCTCTGTACAGGGAGCTTGGGGGAAGTGGAAAGGGCTCTGGCAGATGAGCTGGTGGGAGCTGCCTGGCAAGCTGCTCTCCGGCACCCGGCTGATCTCTTAATCCTTGGCAGGAAGGCAGAACTTGATACGTTGAAGAGGGAAGGACAGACGCCCAGTTTATCCCAGGTCCCGGAATACCTACACTCAAGAGGGTGTGTGTTGGGGCTGAGTTTGGTTCCCGAGAGTTCCAGAGTTAGTCACTGCCTCAGTGTGTACACATCCATATGTGTGCTTTGGGGTGTACTGTTGCTATATGTGTTAACTTGAACACACACAAGTTCAAGGATGCATACAGGAGAGCTATAAATACCTTAGCTCAGGTGTCCCCGGGGGTTGGTTCAGGGACAGGCGAGGTCTGTTTCTTACTTGTCGTAACCCAGCAGCTGTGGCTCCCTTGCAAGCCCTCTGGGTGCCCAGGAAACCACTTCCCTTCCAGAAGGGAATCTCCAGGGCCTGGGAATGCCCCGCCTTCTGAAATGCCCCGCCTTCAGTGTTTCCTTGGGCAGCACCCAAGGGCCCAGGGTCACGGGCAGGGGGAGGGGAAAGCCCAGGGAATTGCCATTCATGGAACACCTCCTGCCTTCAGGCCAGCATCTTCACGAAACCTTCCGAGGTGGACTCTTCCCTGCTGAGGGAGTTGAGGGAGTGGGCTTGTGAAAACCAGACCCAGAGAAAGGTTTTCCTTAGTTTGGAGGGGTCTGCGGGGAAGATCAGTGGGACTCGGGAAGTCCCTACTCTTGTCACCAGGCCTCCAGGTCCCTGTACCCCCTCACTCGTCCTGAGGGGCCAGGGAGCAGAGTTTGAGAGGAGCTGCAGAGTCCCTTTCAGACATCAGCCGCAGCAGGTGAGATGCTGGCACTGAGCACCCTGGTTTCCCTTAGTAACCTACTGTAGATTTGTGATCTCTGTGTTTTGCTAACCTTTTTAGAAGCTATTTATATCTCTAGCCTGCACTGCATCATAGGGAATGCTGGTTTCCTCCTCCGCCTGGGGAAGGTGGATGGCCTTTTTTGGTTCCAAAGCCTTTGCGGTGGCCAAAGGTCCTGTGTCCCCCGTCTCGAGACTGATACGGGTTTGGGATGTGGTCCTCTGATCCATCTGGCTTCACTTCTGTCATGATTCTCTCGAAGTTTGGTGACATTTACCCTCTGGGAACCAAAACTTTGCAGCAGGTGTATCAGGAACGGTGTTACAGGTGTGCCCAGATACCATCCGCTCGGCTCTGGGGGCGCAGGGCAGTGTGCAGCCTCCGGGGAGCTGAGCAGATGCGGTCCTTTCTGTGTGTGCCAGGATGTGAAAAAGGTGGGAAGCACTGCTTTAAAGCTCATGGGTCAGAGGCCTTATGGGGAGCTGGGTGTTTGTGGTTTTGTTGTGGAATTTGGGGTTTCAAGAGATGAGCCCTAATGGTATTCAAACAACACAAAACAGAGCTACTCTCCATGGGGCTATCAGTTTCTAGCAATGACACATGTGTTGGCAGCAGCTGGTGCTACTGAGAGGCCTCAGACACAGAATAGCAATATACGAGGAGGAAGAAAGAGAGGCTGATACAAAGAAATTAAGCTCAAGACCACACATGTCTTTAAAATGTGTGCGCCTCAGCTGAATTTCTTTGCAATCAGAGGGCTTGGTTTTGCCCTAATTTGGCGTGCTTGGGTCAAGGAGCAGCTTTCCTTGCCCTCAGCAGTTTGCTGTTCCTCTTTTAGTTTCTGGCAGACAGCTGCTTTGCACGAGGAGGCGAGGGGAGACCCAGCCAGGGAGGCTGGCCGTGGCAGGCCGGCCGTGGCGAGCCGTCAGAGCCCTTCCCCGTGTCTCCCAGCCCTCCTGAGTTCAGTCCTTCCAGATCCGCTGCCTGCAGGTCTGGCTCCATTCCCTCTAAGCTCTGTGAGGACAGGCACCTGTATTTCTTTTTCTCCACCATGTTTCCAGCTCATAGCCCAGGGTCTGGTGCATGGTAAGCCTACAATGAATATTTCTTAAATTGAGTTGATTCCCATTTGGCTGCCAACCCATTTCTGCTAAAAGGTTAACCAAAGACTAGGGTTATTGCTCTTAAATAAGAGCTTCTAGCACACCACCTTTCTTGGGGGAAAAAAAAGAGCTTTGTAAATTTAGTAGGAGTCTCTTAAGTTTCAAAGAAGTGACAGGCATATAGATAAGCAGCAGGCCAACAGTGTTATCCCCTCTTTCGGACCCTGGGGGCCTTTAGTATCACCTGTGGGCCCGCCCCCAATGCCATCTCAAGCATCTTTCCTGAGGCTTCGCAGTCTCAAATCCCCTGGGGAGGAGGCAGCTTGGCAGTAAGTGTATGGGTATTGGAATGTCTGGAACATCTTTGAATCCCGTTCCTCCTCTCTCTGTGAGAGCGTCAGGCAGCCCAGCTTCTTCCCTCCCTATAAAGTGGGGAGATCATGGCCTCCTTGCAGGGTTCCATCAGGGTTAGAGATGGCCTCAAATGGCCTGGCACTCAGTCTGTGACGATGGTCCAGGCCAGCTTTGGGGGTTTCACCAGTTCAGTTCAGCTAGTGTCAGTTCAGGGCTGGCTCTGTGTGTCAGTCTCCTGGGGGAGAAGAAAAGGGGGATCAGATGGCATAAGGGTCCACCGATGCAACAGGGAACACTCCACGTGTGAAACCGAGAGCCACATGGTCCCAGCTGAGAGGAGGTGGTCCAGACGAGCTTTTGGAAGTTGTTGGCTTGCAGGAAGAGATAGAAGGCGGCACAGTAGGCTGGTTACAATGATGGGCCCCCACATAGGACTGCCAAGATCCACTTCTCAACAAGGGTCTTGACCTCTCAAAACCTCAGTTTCCTTATCTGTAAAATGAGGATTATTAAATCAGAGCTTTCCAGCTCCCAAGTAAGGGATTTTTCTCAGCCTCAAGGCAGCTGGGTGGGGCCTAGGATGGACCGCCCTGGGCTCAGGTTGTCCCTTCCAGCTCAATCAGCCTGACCTCAGTCACTTACCCCAGGGCCCCTCTACCCCACCCACTGTGTGCTGAACGCATATCTCTTTTCTCTCCTGTGGAGTGAAAGCTTGAGAAGCAATGGACTAAACGAGGTCACATAGGCAGAGGTGCACGGAGAACTGATATTCTGGATAGAGAGGAAGAGCATGGGGAGTACAGGCATGGGGTCACCCAAATGTGTCTTTTTATGGTACCCCACATCGAAACTGCAATCCACTCCAGTATTCTTGCCTGGAGAATCCCACGGACAGAGAAGCCTAGTAGGTTACAGTCCACGGGGTCGCAAAGAGTCGGACACGACTGAGCAACTTCACCTTCACCTTCACCAGATCCCTGCCATCACTGTCAACATGTGGAGTAGGAATGAGTACTAAATTATGGAGTTTTTTCACCTGGTAAGTGACAGCTTAGTAATTAGAGAGAGATTAATCTGGTGCTGCGTTACTTGTTGATTTTAATAGAAAGAGCAGAACATGGGGGAAGGGGCTGCTGTTTCATTTCAAGTGATTGAGTAGAGGCCTAGCCACCTCTTGTCCCCATCCCCACACAAGCCAGCCCTTTCCAGACTGAAGGTGGGTTCTGGGCTTCAATAATGACACCCGCATCATTGAATGGTACTCTTACAGGGTACAAAGCATGTTTCATGTCATGCCTCCATGAGGCCTCTCACCTGTTCTGTGAGTAAAGAAAGTGGGTTGCCATTGTCCCCTGTGCAGGTTCAGGGAAGTTAAGTAACTTCTTTATACCACAACAGCTGATAAAAGGCAAAATGAAGGTTGCAGGCCAGACTGCCCAACTGCAAGGCCTGGGTTCTTTATGTTAAATCGCTCACATGAATCAGCTCGATGGTGTTATATGTCTCCGTTACGTCATGTACACTCCATTGCTATTTCATTTAACTGTGTATTCCAGGCCTGTTGCTTTTCTGGATGGAAGAGTGGGTAGGATGGGGCACCCACTCTTGGGACACCAGAGGCTGCTGTTGAAATGACCCTAAAAGAGACCCCCACTGCACCCCCACCCTGGGAGACTAAGGGCGTTTCCATGTGTTCATTAACTTCCATGCTTGCTGAAAGAGGCCGTCCCCTGCGTGGTCCTGGAGGCTGCACTGCCACTGAGGCTGTGGAAGAAGCTTTGTGCTGGTGCCTGTGTCGCCTCTTCCCAGGAAGGAGGACCGGGCTGTGCTTGGCGCCCCTTCGTGTTGTCAGCCCTGCTCGCCTGCCAGCCCTGACTTGACTGGAGTACGTGTGCGGCAGCAACTGGGCAGGGCCGTGACAGCCAGCAAATGGCAGGTGTCTTTTCCATCCCATAGGGGCTGCCCCAGGCTTTTCTCCCTTTAGGAGTTTTCTTATTTAGGTAAAAATTGCTGTTTTCAACCTGTTTGTCCCTCTTCCATCGGGTATGCCCTGCATATGCACCCAGAGGCTCCCTCTGCCACCCGCGCCTCATTTTGCCTGCCTTCCTGAGAATCCCGTTGACACCACCTCAGCTCCCACATCCCACAGCCTGGGCTGCATCCCGCCACTGAGGCTGCCAGGACTGGATGAAAACATTCATTCACTCAGTCAGCAAACATTCCCTGAGCACCAGTCTAGGCCACCAGTACCTGTGCCAGGGACAGGGCTTACAAGACAGGTCAGGCCCAGCCGCTGGAAGCTCACAGTTCGGCAAAAGGGGCAAGGGAGTAGGTGCCTGTTCATCAGGGGGCACAGTGGGGGCTGGGTTCTGTCCTTCCCAAGCAATGAACTGCTCCTAAGAGCTAAGCTGCCTAGGATTCTCCAGGTCGGTTTTAGGTGAAGAAAGTGCCAGGTTGGATTCTTACATGTACTCAATGCTCAGCAAGGGTTTGAATTACTATGTGAATGCCAAGTTGCTTCAGTCATGTCCGACTCTTTGCAACCCTAGGAACTATAGCTGCCAGGCTCCTCTTCATGGGGATTCTCCAGGCAAGAATACTGGAGTGGGTTGCCATGCCCTCCTCCAGGGAATCTTTCTGACCCAGGGATCAAACCCGAATCTCTTCTGTCTCCTGCGTTGACAGATGGGTTCTTTATCACTAGGAAAGCCCTTGAATTAAACTATGCTGATTCTCAAATGTGGTCCTCAAGCCAGCGTGTCTCCTGGGATTTTGTTAGACATCCAGACTCTTAGGCTTCACCCCAGACCTCCTGAATCAGAAAATCTGGGACAACTCTGGTATAACAGGCCCTCCAGGTGATTCTGATACAACTGAAATATCAGAGCCACCATTAATGAATAACTGTGGAGAAGGAAATGGCAACCCACTCCAGAGTTCTTGCCTGGAGAATCCCAGGGACAGGGGAGCCTGACGGGCTGCTGTCTATGGGGTCGCAGAGTCGGACACGACTGAAGCGACTTAGCAGCAGCAGCAGTGAACCTCATGTATCTCCTCATAGCAGGCCACCTCCTCTCCCCCAACACGTGTGTATACACACACACATACACACACGTGCTGTATACTTGCTCTACTTACACATTGTCTCCAGAGTGCAGTACAAAACGTACTCATCTTTTAACCCCTATCCATCCAAACACGCCTACACACCCCTCGTCTCTAGTTCTTTACATGCGGTTGGGACGCTCTGTATATGTTGGAATGAATTGAATCATTCAGCCAGTGGTGCCGCCATCCTCACTTGTCTGGTGGAGATGGGGCCGAGGCAGTATCAGCAACAGAAAATGGAAGCAGAACTTCTTAAGCTGCCCTTGGCTCCAGTGGTATGCTGTCTGCCCAGGGTGTGCACACAGTAGGCTCCATGAGTATACTTTGACGAAACCCAAGGGTCAAGCCATGTTCTCCCCTGTACTGTAAGCAGCCAGACAGATTTGAGGCTCAGGCCCTGCTGTGTTCACCGTAGCTGAGGTTAGCACTCTGGGAGGTGACAGGCCCGCCCCTGAGGACAATGCTGCTTTGGTTTGTGCTAAATTAGTTACAAAGGAACAGGTGGGCATGACATCCTTTTGTATTGAAACTCCCCAGGCAGGTCACTGGGACAAGCCATTACTCAGACACTCTTGTCAGCTGTAATTACTTTTCGGGCTGACCATGGCTATCTGTTTAAGTGTCCTCCTCCTCCATTCCCCTTCCCTTCCCCCACTTTTGAATTCCTCCTTCATTCCTTTCTTCCTTGTTTTTTTCTCTCTTGCTCTTTCTTTTGTTCAAAACTTGTTCCAGTGTAGAAAGACCATCCTCTTTCAAATGAGCTAACGGTTGGGATTATAAATGAGTTGGCTCAAGTGTGCCCTCTATAAGAGCTGCCACTGAGGGAAAGCATTTAATTCTTATTGTCCAGCTTGATTAAAATTCCATTTACCCCAGCTTAATTTTCAAAGAGCTGTCCTTGCCAGTTAGCTGATTAAGGATTCCTAATTAAGGTGTTTCTTGTGGCCTCCCTGGCCCTGGAGGAATGGGGAAGGGCTGGAGGTGAGAGGGTTTCTTGCAGTCTTCAGACAGAGGTCTTGTCTGGCAGGAGGGAGTTTCTGGTCTTTATCCAGTCTGCAGAAAGTGAGAAGGTCCTTCTGAGTCCCAGGCATCCCATGAGCTCCTCCTCTGAGGCTCCAGCCTTCTTAAGGATTGAACTCCTTCTCTGAGTTTCAGCTGAGAAAATCATCTATAGTCTCTAGTCTAGCATTTCATTTTATTCTTGTGTAAATCTTTACGCAGCCCCGTAAACCCTGGGAATGGGGGAGGAGCAGGCTACAAGTGGCACACACACTCAGCACAGCTCACAACCAGGTGTGTGTTGGATTTAGGGGACTCTGTCAGAAGGATAATCATGGAAAGTACTTTCCCCGTGACTTTACATCTCCTCCATGAGCTCATTTTAAAGGGGATTCTGACCTGTCTGGATGTTATTGAAGTTCTTTAAAATCAGGTTATAGGTGGTCATTGTAAGGTGGTGTCCACTGAAGCACAGTAAAACTCACTTCTTAACTCATGGATGCCATTAGCAGAAAGGCTTCCAGGCCTATTTGGATAAAATACTGGACAGGATGTGTGCTGTTCTCCAGCAAGTCTGGATCTCTAGGATCTCTTCAGTGTGTTTTATGTTAGGTGTCCCTCTGTTAAAAGCAGAGGGTTGGTGGGGAAGCCGGACATCCTGCTGCTGGGTCAGGCACTGTGGAAGCATCAGTCTAGGCGAGCTGGTATTATGAACAAAGCGATTCCTCAGAAGTTTCTCATGGGCCAGGCTGCTTGATGTATAATTTACTCCTCTTTCCTTGAGGAGGTATTATTCATATTCAGCAGGTTTTATATATTCACAAAGTTGTATAACCGTCACCACTATTTAATTCCAGAACACAGTCTCATCATTCCCCAGAGAAACCCTGTACCTACTAATACTCTCCATTCCCCTCTCCCCCTAGCCTTTAGCAACCACTAATCTACTTTTCGTCCCTGAGGATTTGCCAGTTCTGGCCATCTCATACAAGTAGAATCACACAGTGTGACCCTTGTGTCTGGTTTCTTTCCCTTAGCGTCATGTTCTTAAAGTTCCCTCATGTTGTAGAGTTATGTCCGTACTTCATTTCTTTTTGTGGCTGAATAATCCTTGCCTGTCCTTTTTCTTCCTTTGTGTCAGTCTTCACTACATGAATGTTCTGCCTGAACCCCGGAAACCACTTTCTGAAGTTCTGCTGGTCGTGTGCTTTGGTGCGGTCTTCACCCCAGCCTGCAGAAGGGTCGGGGCTGGTCTCCCTCTGCTCTTTCAGCGTTCCAGTTCTGCTGCCTGTGTTCATAATCCTCCCCTACCTCCCGCCATCCACACCCTTAAGTACCTGTTAAATACAGGTGACATGAGGAACCTAAAGATCCATCAGATAGGGTTCTTCCTCTGTAGGAGGTTAGAGTCCATTGCAAAGAGAAGATATATACTGTGAAAGTGAAAGTTGCTCAGTCGTGTCCCGCTCTTTGTGACCCCATGGACTATACAGTCTATGGAATTCTCCAGGCTGGAGTGGGTAGCTGTTCCCTTCTCCAGGGGATCTTCCCACCCAAGGGATGGAACCCAAGTCTCCCGAATTGCAGGTGGATTCTTTACCACCTGAGCCACCAGGAAGGTAGGAGTGTCAGGAGTGTCATAGAGGTGCCTGGCTGCCGTGCTGCTTGCCTGGAGCCTCCCAGAGAGCTCAGCCCTCAGTGGGGCCACTGAGACTTAGAAACCTGATTTCACTGAGGCATTCACACATCATCAGGTCCATGGGTCTGATTTGTGTTAATTCATACAGATCCAGATATAAACAAGGCTGTGGAGGGATTAACTTACCATGTGGTCTCGCTGGAAAAATGAACACAAGCCGTAAACCAGTAGCTCACAAGGAAGAAAAGCCAATAGCCAAAGAACACACAAAATGCAGAGATAGGAAAATAAAAACTTTTTTTCACTTATCAAATTGAACATGAGAAAAATTGATATTCAGAAGTCAGGGAAGAGGATGCTTTATGTACAGTTCAGCAAAAACTGATACAGTCCATTTGGAAGTTAATTTGGCAAAGATAGTTAATTTTCAATGATCCATTTCTATGAATTTATGCCAGGGAAACATTCAGTGTACACAAAGATTTACATAAAATGATGTTATTCATAGTGATACTTATAACAGTGATAAATGTAAACACATTAATGCATAGTAAAAAGGGATTTGTTAAATGATAGCATGATGTGTATTAGAGTAATCACAGCCATTAAAAATTGCTTTCAACGGATATGTAAAGATATATGAAAAGGCTGGTGGTATGTTAAGTGTGAAAAAGGAGGAATCAAAACTGTAGCATGATTACAACTTTGAAAACTATGCATATGTATAATGTGTAAGGAAAAAATTGGTACAAAATTGTCAAAATGTTAATCTGTTGGCTCTAGGTGGTGATGGTTAATATTTTTAGAAATTTACTTCTTTATACTTTAGTCTGTTTTCCTTCAATTTATAAAAAAAAAAGGTTGCTTTGTTTTATTGAAGTTATATATACAAATGGCTTAAGTTTTAAAGAGTCAACAGTTCTATAAGATCTTGTTATGGAAAAACAAAAGATTCCTCTCCATGTCTCTGTAGAAAAGTCCTTCCACTCCCCCAAGGCAAGCACTTTCAATTCTTAGCAGTTTATTTTGGTAAAAGAAAGCCTCTGTTGCCTTCACTCTGTGAATGATGAGGCTTTAGCTCTCTTCCAGAGTATCTTCCACTTCCCATCCACCCATCCCCAGGAGCAATATGGTCATTTTCGCTTGATTATTGACCCGTCGTTATATCTTTACTACTGTGTTGGCACAGCCGAGCCGTGTAATGTACTATAATCACTTTTCCTTCTTTGCGCGACTTTTTGTTTCCTGGAATTACTACTTATCTTGCTTCTTCCCTTGCCAGGTTTTCACTGTGTGTCTGTTTGATCCTGAACTTGCCTTTCCAGGCATTCAGTGTATCAAGTCTTCTGTCCATCTCTTCTTGGAGACTTTTGCCATGAGCCTGCTGTTCTGCTTCAGACTGGGCTAGTTGCGTCTAGCTCCTGCACAGCTGTCATCCTGGGATTTTCCTTCATCATTATTGGGATTCCCTTTGGCTCTATCTTATGTGCTGCTGCTGCTAAGTCACTTCAGTCGTGTCCGACTCTGTGTGACCCCATAGATGGCAGCCCACCAGGCTCCCCCATCCCTGGGATTCTCCAGGCAAGAATACTGGAGTGGGTTGCCATTTCCTTCTCCAATGCATGAAAGAGAAAAGTGAAAGTGAAGTCGCTCAGTCTGTCCGACTGTCAGCGACCCCATGGACTGCAGCCCACCAGGCTACTCCGTCCATTGGATTTTCCAGGCAAGAGTACTGGGGTGGGGTGCCATTGCCTTCCCCGTCTATCTTATGTATTACATCCTTATTTTTATTTTTCTTATCTGCATAGTCTAGTTCCTCATTTTGGTAGAGCATCTATTTTATTAGTTCCCTGAGAAAAGGTGCGTTGTAGGCAAATATTTTTATGCCTGTGTGTTTGAATGTGTTTTTATTTCCATCATACTTGATTGACATTTTGAAAACAGATTAGAAATCATTTTTTTCTTCAGAACTTTAAAGGCATTGCTCCATTGTCTTCCACTTTCAGTTTCTGCTGTCAGAAAGTCTGATCCCAATCTGGATCTGGATTCATTGTCAAGAACCTGGTTTACGTCTCTGGAATTTCACACTCATGGTCTTTGGGTTAGGGTCCAGCCAGCTGTTGTGAGACCTTTCACTCTAGAGATTCATGTCCTTCTGTTCTGAGAAATTTTCCTGGTTTATTTCTTTGATTTCTTCACTTCCAGTTAATCTCTTCTGTTACGCTAGAACTTCCAGGTTTTAGATATTGGAGCTTTGGGGTGGTTCTCTAAAAGTCACTCAGTCGTGTCTGACTCTTTACAACCCCATGGACTATACAGTCCATGGAATTCTCCAGGCCAAAATACTGGAGTGGGTAGCCTTTCCCTTCTCCAGGGGATCTTGCCAACCCGGGGATCGAACCCAAGTTTCCCGCATTGCAAGTGGATTCTTTACCAGCTGAGCCACAATTGTCTTATATTTGCCCTTTCTGTCTTTTTGCTCTATTTTGGGAGAGTTCCTCAATTTTATCATCTACCATTACCCTTTGTTTGTTTAATGTCATTCTAGCAGAACCTTTTCCTGTTCTTTGGATGTTCTTTTCTTTTTTTCTTTAGCATCTCTAAGTTTGGCTTGGCTTACTTTTGGTTTGAGTATCTTCTCTAATTTCTCTGAAGGTATTTTTTTTTTTTGTCTTTTAAAAAAATTTTATAAGTTTAAATAAAGATGAATATTTTTAATGATAAAAGGTACAATTCACAAAGAAGACAGACAGCGTAAACCATTAGACACCTTAACAACAAAGAGATGGAGTTACATAAAGCGAACATCAGGAGTCTCTGCGGGTATTAATGATAGGGTTTTGAAATTCTTGTTTTCCCACAGCCTTTTGTTTTAGTCTCTGCCTTTTGTGGCAGCTTCTCAAGTGCCTAATTATATTTATGAGAGGGACGCTGGAGAGTGCGGAAAGCGCTATGTGTACATGGGGCTGGATGACTCTGGTCCTTACTGAAGATCTGGGTTTCTCACCCTAGCACCATTGTATTTTGAGCTGGACAGCTTGTTGTGGGTGTTGTCATGTGAACTGTAGGATGCTTTGCACATCCCTGTCGTCTTTCCCACCCCAGTCATGATGGTCAAGAATGTCCCAGACATTGCCAAGTGTTCCCTTGGGGCAACATCGCCCCTTACTTCCCGTTTCCCCATTTGAAAACCACTGCTGTAGGGTGAGCTGTCTGGGCCCTTTCCCTGGGGAACCTGGTCCTTCCTCCTGCGTTAGTCATGCTACCCAGAAAAGAATCTTCTACTCTGCTGCCTGAGATGGTCCTGCTAGGCTCCACTGTTCTGGCCTGTGTGTTAGGTGTGTTCAACTGGGCCCTGTGTCTTCCCACCCAGGGAACCCTCTGTTCTACACTTTCCTGGGAATAAATATCTCTGCCTTTTGTCAGGGTTGGGGAGAACATTTATCATGATAGAGAACGGTATCTGGGGTGTAACTGCTTTACAAGCAGACTATCAACCCACCCCTTGTTTGTGGCTCCACTTTCAGAACACACTGTGCGAGCTCCCACACCTTTAAAGGGTTCTGTTGAGCAGAGCAAGGTGCTTTATAACTTCCCCTTGTTGTCGGCCCAGGATCCAGGATTTGGCTCCCAGGGTCTGCATATCCGTTCTTACTTGTTCTTTGGGTTTCTACCTTCTAAAATTATGTAGCTGCCTAATTTGTCCTGTGGCTTTATGCCTTTTTTTTTTAATTACTATATATGTCAGAGGATTTGGGAAAGATCAAAGATAGATGCATGTGTTCAGTTGGCTAAGATTTAACTGAATTCTCCAATTTGTTTTAATAGTCAGAAAATATACATATGAAGAGCAAAGCTATAGTGATAGATACCAGTTCAGTGCCTGTTATCCAGTGTACCTTCCCTTAGCATTAAGGTACCGGGGAAAATTAATTCATTAGAAGCTTTCTTGGGATTCAGGCTTTGGAACAAAAGGTGGTAGAGGCTATATGAATTTCATCTGGATCCTGGAACCATATGTTAACTGTCCCTTCCATGTGAGAGCTTGGCTTTCTAGTGTCCAGGATCTGTTTGTCCACCAGGTCTAGCATCTTACTGTTGGGCAAAGCTGGATGGGCATGAATATTTCTGATTATGCAATTTCTCCTTTGCTAGACTCTACTTAGGGTTGGGAAGATCCCCTGGAGAAGGAAACAGCAACCCACTTAAGTATTCTTGCCTGGGAAATCCCATGGACAGAGGAGCCTGGCCGGCTACAGTCCATGGGGTTGCAAAAGAGGCGGATATGACTTAGCAAATCAAGAACAACAACAAGAGTCTACTTAGAATCTCTGTAGATAATGGTTTTTAAGTCAACATAAAACATACTCTATCAGGTTACAGCTTCCTTCAGTTACATTTTATTCACCTTGATTAGATTCGGGTGTTTTCAAGCATGTCAGTGATTTCTTAGTAATGTGATCTCTTAGTAATGACCCATATTGCAGATGACTAATGATGATTATGGTTTCATTTTCATGACTTTAGTTCTCAGCATGTAGCTTTATGTCAAACTATTAGGGTGTCCTACTGTGAAGTGAAAGTGAAATATTTATTAACTGCATCCCCAGATACTGACATTGGGAAGCAGGAAGGAGCAATTCCACTTTGAGGATGAGGACAGGGAGGGTCAGGACAGTTTTCTTAGGTGAGGAGCTGATGGGAGCATGTGCGCTTGAGGTTCAGAGGGAGTATGGATAGGACACAGTATTCCATGCAGCCTTCTCTAGTCCTCAGGCGGTAGACATAGCATATGAATTCCTGTGGCACTTAGCATATGTGTCTCTTTGTGCCTACATCAGGGGGCCTTCTTTGGACCTGTGTATCCCATTTGATCATAACAACAACCTCTGAAGTAGGTGATATTATCTACCCCTCCTCCTGCCTTTGCTTAAATGGATGAGAAAACAGACACACTGAAATGACTTCTATGAGTTACACGCACAGCCCAGGAGAGCAATGCTGGACTTCAGACCAGGCCCACAGGCTCCAGATCTGTAAGTCATTATTCTAATTAGTGACTTTCCCTGCTGCCAGGGTCTTACTAGGTTGCTTAACTGAGCTAGTGTCTCTCTGAAAGGAGATGTACACTGTTTGATTTTCCAGGAAGCACATAACACAGACTCCATAAAAGGGTTGACATGTCAGCTTGGACGGGACTCAGCTTAGTGGGTGACTGCGGGCGGTGCTGAAAGCTGGAACCTCACAGATTCCTGGCGATTTGACCAGACTCTAGGGTCCACACCTCTGCAGTTGAAAACGGCCTCCACCCCGACACTAACTGGCCCAACTGCCCCAGCCACGGCTTCACAAGCACTTCACCCGCTGCTCTGCTCTGGGCTTGGCTGCTGCTCTCTGCCCTAGTAGCGGGGCCGCTCCTGTCCCAGTGCTGCCTTCAAGTGTTTTAGAGGATCTAGGAAAGAGAATGGACATTTGAAACCGCTGGAAATGACAGGTTTTTCTTGAAAATTTTGTTGTTTCCTCAACTGCTGCTTTTTGACTTTCTTGCTCTGGCTCTTGGCGTGTTTGGCCAGTGTCACATCTTCTTCTAGCCAGAATCTCTGTGGTGGGCAGTCCAGCTCCTGGACTGGCTGAATTTCTGGGAGCACAAAGATGCTGATGCAAATGTGGGTCCAATGAACCTTTCACAGGCAGCAGCTGAAAACTGCCTGTGCTGAGTGCAGGGCCGGGCAGCCACATCAAAGTCCACACACATCTTGACTCTTTCACTTCTCAAGTCTCGTTAACCATTGTTTTAAAACAATACTTTTGGGGTCTATTGATTTGGCTATCTTCAGTTATTTTAGTAAAACCTCGAATTTCAGTTCTTGCCCGCCGTGGTAAACATGCACTTAGTAAGCAGCCAAATTTCTCAGTGTGTTTTTCACAAAGTTGATTTTCTCAGTGTGTTTTTTACAGTCGATTTTCAGTCCTCCTTTTCCTCCAGTTTATTCCTTTGCATCAAATCCCCTGAAACTGAACAGAGAGTGTGTGCCATCGGCTGGGGTGACAAGTTTGCAGCCACCACGCAGGCTCAGTGTCTGTCGTTGAACCTTCCAGCAGTTGAGTCCATTTTATAGAAGAAGGAAATGGAAACAGTAAGTAACTTGCCTGAGGCCACATAGCCAGTAAGACTATGATTCAGAGATTTAAAAGGTCTGTGTCTTAAATCTACTGCTTGCTTAGAACAAAGAGGCCACGAGGGTCCTACACTAGTTGATAGGAGAAACTGCCTTCCTGCCTCACTTCTGCCCAACTCAACTGTGACTTTGGACAAGTGATGAGTTTCTCTGAGCCACAGTTTCCTCATCAGTGTATTGGGAGCCGAAGGTTTGGTGGGCTGGTCAGACTAGTGTGCTTGCTGTGCTTTCTCTGCTGTGAAGTGAAATAAGGCTAAGGTAGCATGGTGCAGCCACTCCATAATAAGCCTGGCAAAGAGCTCTGCTGGGAGCCTCCTGCAGAACAAGGGGGCCAGAAATGGAGGGAGAAGATGAAGCAGGTTATGCAGAACTGGCAGAGTAGGGGGTGTGAGACATGCCTGAAGGAGGGTAAGTCGTGCTCCACAACGTGGAAACGTGTCATGGTGATGAACGCACCACCTGAGGAGTGGATGTCTTGGGAGTTTCTGGCAGGGACTCTCTGCAGGGGAAGAGTATTTCTGCCATGCACAAGCACCTCTCTGAATTTCATAGAAACCTGTGTGTGTGTGTGTGTGTGTGTGTGTACACACATGTGTGGGGGTGCCCACAAGGACCTGGCTTTGCACACTTGTGAACCCATGTATTTTCCTTAAATTAAGGTGAAATTCATACAGGGTAACATTAATCATTTTTAAGTGTACAATTTAGCGGCACGTAGTACATTTATGGGCTTCCCTGGTGGCTCAGATGGTAAAGAATTTGCCTGCCATGCAGGAGACTCCCATTCAATCCCTAGGTTGGCCGTTCTCTGGAGAAGGGAATGGCCATCCACTCCAGTATTCTTGCCTGTAGAGTTCCATGGACAGAGAAGCCTGGCAGGCTACAGTCCGCAGGGTTCCCACAGAGTCAGACGTTACTAACACTTTCACTTCACTTCTTTTCAGTACATTTACAATGTTGCACAACTGCCACCTCCATCAAGTACCAACGGAAAGTGTGTGTACTTCCGAAAGGGTCTGTTCTGTGACAGTATTTGTGAATGGCATTAGGTCGTCCTGATTTTGCCTACCTGCCCGGAAGTCTCCTTCCCCCATCTGCCTGTACCGTGTGTTTGGTCAGGGAGTGTAGTTCAAGTATTCAGATTCCAAATATGTTTGCTAGTTATGATTTAACTCCTCTGTGTAGCATGGGCTGCCTCAGGTGGGCATGGAGGAAACCAGCGTTTCAGGCTTAATCAGAGGGTAGTTTCTGAGTCTTCTCTTGCTGTTTGTCCCTAGTGTATTAGAAGTTTGTGTGTAAAGGTATCTTCCAATTAGAGACTTTAGTCATCATCAGCCTCTTTCTCTGGAGACAATGGCACCCCACTCCAGTACTCTTGCCTGGAAAATCCCATGGACGGAGGAGCCTGGTAGGCTGCAGTCCATGGGGTCTCGAAAAGTCGGACATGACCGAGTGACTTCACTTTCACTTTTCACTTTCATGCACTGGAGAAGGAAATGGCAACCCACTCCAGTGTTCTTGCCTGGAGAATCCCAGGGACGGGGGAGCCTGGCGGGCTGCCGTCTATGGGGTCGCACAGAGTCCGACACAACTGATGCGACTTAATAGCAGCAGCCTCTTTCTCAGCTTCAAAGGCAAAGCATGTAGGCCTTAGTCCACAGTCAAGAAAAATGGTGTTTCCTCTGGATTTGGCCCATCCATAGCTCCTAGTTCTATGTTGGCACCCTTGCCCACGGGAAGCCCAGGTGACCTGCATCCACAGTGCCCAAGGGTCGTCTGCAGCTCAGGTGTTGGAAGGGTAGGAGGGCCGCTCCCCTGGAAGTGTCAGGCCTGCACTGAAAGTATCCGTGCCTGCACTGAAATAGTTAGCCCTGGGCAAAAACTCGTCCCCTGTGATGCAGGGACCACAGCATCGGGCAGCGTCCCTGAACGGTCTTCAGGGGCTGCAGGGATGGGGCCAGTTCAGTTCAGTTGCACAGTCATGTCTGACTCTTTGTGACCCCATGGACTGCGGCACGCCTGGCTTCCCTGTCCATCACCAACTGCTGGAGCTTGCTCAAACCCATGTCCATCTAGTCAGTGATGCCATCCAGCCATCTCATCCTCTGTCATCCCCTTCTCCTCCCGCCTTCAATCTTTCCTAGTATCAGGGTCTTTTCCAATGAGTCAGTTCTTCGCTTCAGGTGGCCAAAGTATTGGAGATGGGGCCAGTGAGTGGTAAATCCTTCCATACTTACTTTGGCCAGGGGGTAAGGAATGAAACTCCACGATTGGCTTAAATCCAACCAAGACTTACTTTAGGCTAAATATGAGGTCATGTGTCTGGATAGAGGAGCAATAGGTCCCGAACTAAACTAGTTTTGGAAAGAAGAAACAAGCAAGAAAAGGATGCTGGGTAGACAGTCAATGATCTCCTCCATCCTGGGTAGAATAAGTGTCAAGACAATGGAAAAAGGTGGCAGTGAGAAACAGTAGCAGGAAGTAAAATACTGGAAGAATCGCTCAGTCTGAGGCTTTGCTCCTTCGAGCTCACCTTATTATTTAGGAAGATGGGTTGACAGGCAGTTGGATTCTTGGCTGAAAGTGGTAACAGCAACTTGAAAAATTCACCTGTTAGTGGATAATTCAAATGCTTTATCCACTGTCTCCAGCTTTGTAGCTGGTGAAGGAGGTGCAGACCTCTGTGATCTGGCTGCAATTGGCTCTTCTAACTTCACCTCCCACATGCTATCCTCATTCATTCAGCAAGACTTTAAAAGCAGCTACTATAAACCAGACTTTGAAGAGTCGTCCTCTGCCCTCAGGGAGTCCTGCAAAGGATACAGATTTAAAAAGAGGCAATCTATTACAATGTAAGAAATGGGATGACATTGTGTTACAGAGGGACCTTAATCAGAATTGCGGGTTTGAAGAAAGTTTGTTGAACCAAGAGATTTTTAGACCAAAGTTTGAAAGGTGAGTTGAAGTACCCAGGTGAGGAATGTGGAGAGGGGTCAACAGACTGGCTGGGCAAGTGATTGACTTACTTTGTGTTTGATGTTGATACTGAGGCCTTCCAGGGCTCTGGTTTGATCCTGATTGAGTTGTGATATCTTTTCATGAGCTGGTGAACCTAGGAGGATTTAAAAATTTGAGAAAGAAGAAATGACTTCATTTTAGAAATGTGAAATTTCAGATGTGTCCGGTTCAGCCAAAAGGAGACTTCCAGAGCTGAGTCCAGAACTCAGTCAGAGAACTTCTCCAGATACACTTTTCCATTGTCTACTCAACATCACGAACTTAATGGGCCCAAAATTGGGCCCTTTCTCTAGTTGTGGACCAGTTTCTCCACCCTCAGTCTTCCTCATCGCTGTAAAAGGCATTACCCATCCAGCTGCACACACTGAACCCTGGATTATTCCAGAAGCCTCCCTAACCTAAAAGCCTAAACCTCCACATCAATCACCCAAACGTGAGTCTAATTCCAGAATATATCTAGAATCTCCATTTCTCTAGCTATGAGCTGCTTCCACTTAATCTAAACCACCATCTTCTCTCACCTGAATTACTATTATACTGTCTCTCCTTGTACTCCTGCCCACCTTATTCATTCACCACAAAGCAGACTGAATTGCCTTAAAAAAAAAAAAAAAAAATCACATGACTCTCATTCCATAACTTCCCGTTGCAGTAAGCTCTAAGGACCCAGGTGGGCTCCCTCTCCTGTCTCACCTTGTCATGCTGGCCTCTCCTGCGCTAGCATCTGTCAGGGCTTTCCTGCCTTGGGCCTTCTGCCCCTGCAATCTTATATCTGGCTCCTCAATGCATCCCTCAGATCTCAGGTTAGACATCACTCCCTCCAAGAGGTCTTTTCACACCAACCAGGCTGAAGCTGCTCATCCTGGTTGCCCTCTCTCCTGGCTCTTTTCCTTCTCAGCATATCCCAGTTTGCATTAATCATTTTTGTCCCAATTTGTTAAGTACCTGATTCAGTTTCTCTCATATATATATATATTTTTTAAATTTGGCTGCCTTGGGTCTTCGTTGCAGCATACAGGATCTTTCACTGTGGCAAATGGACTCCTTAATTGTGGCACAAGCTCAGTAGTTGCAGTGTGTGGGTTTAGTGCTTGGCCGCATGTGGGATCTTAGGTCCCTGACCAGGGATCAGACCTGCATCCCCTGCGTTGCAAGGTGGATTCTTAAGCACTGGACCACCAGTCCAGTGGTTATTTATTGATTTTTTGGCTGCACTGGGTCTTCCTTGTGGTGCACAGTCTTTCTCCAGCTGTGGGGAGCCAGCTTAGTTGCCCCAAAGCATGTAGGATTCTAGTTCTCCAACCAGGGATCGAACCCATATCCACTGCATTGAAAGGCAGATTCTTAACCACTGGACCACCAGGGAAATCCTTGGTACTGATACATTGGATCCACACCCCCTCTTTTATTTATTTACTTGGCTCTGCCATGTCTTAACTGAAGCACTCAGGATCTTTGATCTTCAGTGCAGCATGCAGGGTCTTTAGTTGTGGCATATGGAATGTAGTTCCCTGACCAGGGATCAAACCTGGGCCCCCTGCATTGGGAGCACAGAGTCTTGGCTACTGGACCACCAGGGAAATCTCTTGCTCCCCTTTTGATAACAATTTTTAAAATAGAGTTCTCCTCTACTTATCTTCAAATGAATAGGTAATATAACCTCTCGGTATACATAAATGTTAAATCAGTGTTACATCCTGGCGGTACTAAGAAGGAGAAATAAAAGGAAAGTAATTCATAATAAAAGCATTTATTTCAGTATTAAATTCCTAAGTTCCCAGGGCTGAGTACTTCAGAAATCATAATGAAGTCATCAGGTGAACAACTGTAGCAATAACTCCAAAAGTTCACTAACAGGGTTGTGTTTTAGTTTTAGCAGTTAGGGTACTAGATGTTGTATTGCCAGTGGTGTACAATTTTTGGTAGTGGTAAACAAATCCTGTAAAGTTTGAGCAACACCAGGTAAATCTACCTTTGTGTCATATGCAGCAGAAATAGGTCCTAGAGTCACTCAGCGCCTAGCAAGATACACTCATCAATCCTGCGGGACCCAGGACCGATTTTCATTACACAGGTCAGGTAGCACCCTGGCTCCCAATCCCCAGATGCTGGTAGGGTTCCCACATTCATGCTGACAATCAACAATAACTCCTGCATTTTCCCGGTGTCCCCTGAACCTGGAGGAGTCCTGCCCTAGTGGGGAAGCACTTGCCTCTGCTGTGCGGTGAACTCCACGAGGGCCGGGTACGCAGCAGTTTCTCGCTGGAGCACACAGGGTTTAGCACCTAGTGGGTAGTATTTGTTGGAATACATGAACGCATGACTATTCAATGTGAAATTTGTACCGAAAGAAGTTAGTAAAGGAACGCACTGCACAGAAGGGTGACCTGACATTGACCATCCTTCTGCCTGCCTTAGGCCAGCTGACCTCTGTTTCAGTGAAAGAGACTTGCAATTATAGCTCCAGACAATGTAGAATTGCAGCTCTAAATCCTTTGCAATGAAGGAAGTCATCTCACCACGCACAAAAGAAATTGCACTGGCTCTGAAGTTGTGGTTTGTCTTTTTTTGGAAAGTCAGGCTTGTCTTGTTGAAGAGCTCAAAACACTTGACCAGCTCTCTCATTTATCTTAACATGTGTATGCTATATTTATTCTCCCCTCACAGATGGGGAAATGAAGCTTGCCGAAGGGCCATATTTAGCTAAGTCTTGATCCCCTGCCTTGGGGGGTCAGCTTAGATGAAGCAGTACCCTAAAACTCAATTTTTATTCGGTAGTTTAAACCTCCACCCACATTAAACCTGTTACTAGGGCTGCTCACAAGGGTAAAAAGTGTCAGTTTGAGCGTGTCTCACCATGTGACGTGGCAATCTGGTTCAGTCCTCTCCTTCTAGAGATGGGGAAGTGCAGGCTCACGAGACATGGTTAGATAATGGCACGGCCAGTGCTCCAGCTGGTTGTCTTTCTGCTGCCACACATTGACATTGCTCTCTTTTTTTCTCCAGCTAACCTAAACAGGAGTTACAATCAGTCAGACAGCCAAAAGCAAGATAATAATGGGAAAGAAGCCAAAGGTCTAGTTCACTAGCTCCCAGATAATTAGTAAGTTAACTGGGAAATGGATTTATTCTCATCAAAATATATGAAGATGACAGTTGCTTAAAGTTAGAAGCTGAACCTTCAATTTCAAGAACTCTCGCCAGGAACTAATCAGGCTTATGATAAGTAAACACCATTTCACAACTGAACAGAAGATGTTTTTTTTAAAAAAAGAAAGGGAAGGAGGGAGGTAGGGAGGGTGGAAGAAAAGAAGAAAGGAAGGGAAAACGATGTTAAGAAAGTAGAAAAAAATTTTTAAGTTTTTGAAAAACAATGACCTTTTAGGAATTTCTAGCACTTAAAAAAAAATTCTCCCTAAATTTCATTTAGTCCAAGAAACGCATCGTCAATGCATTTTGAACCAAACTTACCAAAATACTCCTCCAAAGAACCCAACCCAGCTTCCTTGAAAAGTTATTTTTAAGGGGCTGAAAAGTGATATTTCGTAAAGTGAAATACAAAATGAACATGAAAACGACAAAAGAACTACGCAAAGATGAGGTTTCATAGACCGCTATTGCCAAGAATTATTAGAGAAATGTTGATCACTTACAGGATTTCTGACAAAATGCTTTTGGTCTTCAGAAGCCAGCTGCAGTCCACGTGCCTCTTGGCTTTAGAGTAGCACCCTTTGGGGGTTGGAGTGGTTCGGGAGCCATGCCCGATACCTATTTTGGGCTTCTCAGCAGAAACAGATGTTTCAGATGGAGATGACTACTCCTTCATTTACCACAAGCCACCAGTTGTCAGGGACACTTACTCAGTTGCCTTACATTTTATATTTCTTGAAGTAGTAGAAGTCTGGGACTTGACTGTTAAAAGAATTACTCAATGTGGTCCCACTTCTCATTCTAAGTTGTTAAAGAGGAAAACTCTTACAGGTTTTGATAAATATTTTCTAAAAAGTAACATCCTGGGTTATTCGGAAGCATAATATATTCTTATAGCACTTTATAGTCTTCAAAGCACTTGTCACTGATAATCTCCCATTTCACAGACTGATCAACAAAAGCTCTAAGAAGTCAGTGATTTGACACAGAGCACATGCTAGCCCGTCACATGTGTTCCAGTCCTCTCCCTCCTGTAAGGGCCAGCTCAAATGCCACCTCTTCTAAGAAGTCTTTTCTTAGCGCCTCCTAATTACTGCCCTTGGTTTCCACCACATTCTGACTTGTGATCTAATGTCCGCCTAGGTTTGCTTCCCTTGCTGTGAACTCCCTAAGAGCAAAAACCGTTACAGACGTTTTCGTCTCTTCTCTATCAGTTCTTCCTCCTCAGTGCCAGCCTTAGCATGTTCTCTCAGCAGCACCACAGTTTCCTCTGCTCTAGGCTATGGCTTTGAGGTATGCAAAGTTCTAGTGAGGTACCCAGGCACACCATGGGTGTTGCTGCTCGTTCAAGCTCGTTGCCACATTTTCAACATGCAGGTGTCTTTTGAGCATTTATAAAGCTTGTTACAAGTTAGAAATGGCTGAAACTTGTCCTTACTTCATTTCCCTGATGGTTGTACATTCTGGACACATGGTAGTTGCTTACTAGTGTCTTTTTGATTAAGCATTTATATGTTCACCTGCTGCAGTTTACACTTTTCTTTCTCCCATTGCTGTATCTGACTATCTTTTCCTGTATTCATGTCTTGAATTCCCAACGAAATATGAGCTCCAGAGGGGATGTTTATTTCTTTTATTTGTGTGTACATGTCCTTGGAACCTCTTCGTTAATTTTCATTGACCAGTATGTGATCAGTTCAGTTCAGTTTCTCAGTCGTGTCCGACTCTTAGCGACCCCATGAATCGCAGCACGCCAGGCCTCCCTGTCCATCACCAACTCCAGGAGTTCACTCAGACTCATGTCCATCGAGTCGTTGATGCCATCCAGCCATCTCATCCTCTGTCGTTTCCTTCTCCTCCTGCCCCCAATCCCTCCCAGCATCAGAGTCTTTTCCAATGAGTCAACTCTTCGCATGAGGTGGCCAAAGTACTGGAGTTTCAGCTTTAGCATCATTCCTTCCAGAGAACACTCAGGACTGATCTCCTTTAGAATGGACTGGTTGGATCTCCTTGCAGTCCAAGGGACTCTCAAGAGTCTTCTCCAACACCACAGTTCAAAAGCATCAATTCTTCGGCGCTCAGCTTTCTTCACAGTCCAACTCTCACATCCATACCTGATTACCGGAAAAATCATAGACTTGACTAGATGGACCTTTGTTGGCAAAGTAATGTCTTTGCTTTTTAATACACTGTCTAGGTTGGTCATAACTTTCCTTCCAAGGAGTAAGCGTCTTTTAATTTCATGGCTGCAGTCACTGTCTGCAGTGATTTTGGAGCCCAAAAAAATAAAGTCTGACACTGTTTCCACTGTTTTCCCATCTATTTCCCATGAAGTGATGGGACCAGATGCCATGATCTTCGTTTTCTGAATGTTGAGCTTTAAGCCAACTTTTTCACTCTCCTCTTTCACTTTCATCAAGAGGCTTTTTAGTTCCTCTTCGCTTTCTGCCATAAGGGTGGTGTCATCTGCATATCTGAGGTTATTGATATTTCTCCTGGCAATCTTGATTCCAGCTTATGCTTCTTCCAGCCCAGTATGTGATAGAATACCACAAAAAGCATGGCAGAGGCTACACCACCCAACGTGAGTGGTTTGCTTAAAGTACATATTTTGGATATGTCGTTTAAGTAGGTGTACACATTCTAAGAATATGTGTTTTAAAGAGAACTCACTGAAGTGGGAGGGAGTGCCCAGGTCCACAGGAAGGGGACAGAGGTCGTGCAGAGTGGCCCCTGACGAGCACTGCGGGCTGAACTGGGCGTTAAAGGGGGTCCCCAGACTGATGGCCGTTTGCTCCAGTTCCCTGTTGCACCTGAAGGTGTTTTGTCCCCTCTCAGAGCATGTTTCATTGGTCTCATTGTCTGTGGGCTCTTGTCAGATCATCAGCTGTGATACTGTTGAAGGGTGAAGCCGGTCATCCTCACAGGTCAAGCACTCGTGATGAGCACGGAGAGTCTAATCAGTCACTGAGCTACCAGAACCCACTGTAAGAAAATGGATCCCACTGGTACTCAGCCAGTTGCTAAGAAACTAAAGCTTTTACTAAGCAGTTCAGCAATCCTGTTGACCAAGTTCACCACTGTTTCTCAGCTTTTGACGCAAGACAGTTGTCTTTAATACACTGAGAATATTTCAATTACCAGGCTAAAATGTTTAAACATCTACCTTAAAAAAAATTTTTTTGGAGTA
The DNA here is from genome assembly GCA_006410675.1 of Oreotragus oreotragus. Classification (NCBI taxonomy): domain Eukaryota; kingdom Metazoa; phylum Chordata; class Mammalia; order Artiodactyla; family Bovidae; genus Oreotragus; species Oreotragus oreotragus. The sequence continues at coordinate 57,440 of SJYX01021969.1, forward strand.
AAATATAATCAATTTGTGAATTAGAAGGACATGAGAATTGACTTTGAGGAATTAAGACTTTTAAAAGAAAGGGCAGTTCCACATTAAACTTTCTTTGTGTTGTCAAATTTTAAATATATAGCTGGGGAGGAAAGGGGTACATGCTTCAGTTTATCCCCAAATCTAAAATCGCACATCGTGTTCTCTCAAGATACTGCGCAGGGATGTAAACAATTTTATATGATGCATGGTACAGTATGCACAGGGAATCTTTTTTTTTTTTTATGAGCAATGTTGAGCATCTTTTCATGTATTTATTAATCATCTGTATGTTTTCTTTGGAGAAATGACTGTTTAGGTCTTTTGATCACTTTTTGATTGAGTTGTTTGTTTTTCTGATACTGTGTTGTATGAATTGCTTATACAGTTTGGCAATTAATCGTTGGTCAGTTGTTTCCTTAGCTATTATATTCTTCCATTCTGGGAGTTGTTGTTTCACCTTGTTTATAGTTTCCTTTGCTGTGCAAAAGCTTAATTAGGTCCCACTTACTTATTTTTGGTTTTACTTCTAATATTCTAGGAGAGGGGTCATAGAGGATCTTGCTGTGATTCATGTCATCAGTGTTCTGGTGTTTTCCTCTAAGAGTTTTATAGTTTCTAATCTTATCATATTTTGATAAAATGTAATAAAATTACAATTTCATAAAATGACCATTGCTAGTCATTATGTCATGTCTATATTACCTCAGTATTCTGCACCACAAACCCTGAGGCAGATACTATCACATCTAAATTTTACACGTGAATGAACAGAGAAGCTCAGAGGGGCTGAGTAACCCCTGCCAATTCATCATCCAGGGCATTGTGGGCTCATGCCTGAGCACAGGAGTCTAACCCCTGGCTTAATACTTTTGTCCACCATTCTTGGTAGCCACACACTTACACATTATCATAGATCAATTTTCGGAAGCAATGCTGTGCATCACTTCAGTTCAGCAAACATTTAATGAATGGCTGGCCTGTTCTCTGGACTGCTGATACAAAGATGAGTATTAATGAGTAAAAGTCAGGCACTCTCTGAAACTTTACTTCCAACCAGCAGTTAATATTGAGAACAATCAATTCTTTTCCCACTACAAGGTTAACTCAGAAATCTGTATGGCTGTCTTGTAAGATGGCACATGACTAACCTAGAGACACATTCGTGCAAGAATGTATCTGCTTTTTTATATCATAATTCATTTCATTATAAATAAATCATGGCTCTTAAAGTGGATAGGTTTTAGCCCCACTCCTGACATCTACTCCTTCACTAAAGTCATTCCTGGGAAGGTGGAGTGACCGATCTGATTGAATTTGGAAAAATGATGTATGCTCTGTTCTGCCCTTCTATCTGCCAAGGGACCAGTTGTTATTAGGGGCTTGGTTCCTCTGCTTCCTCAGAAACTGTGCTCCTGGGGAAAGGAGGGATGCAGGGACTGGATGGGGAAGCATGTCTTGTTCTGGGATTCAATATTAATAGTTCAATTCAGTCAACAGGCTTCAACTATGTCCTCCTACGTGATTTCTCTCAGTAGGGGGAGTGGAAAAAGGAGTATTTTTGTTGGCAAACTCACAAGCATTTATTAGACATAATTCTATTCTCCAACAAGAAACAGACAACTGATGAGTGAGTATATAGGCATTATTACCTAAGAAAACACTTAAAATTTGCTACAAGTTGTCATCTTTCATATATATATTCACATATATATATGTATATATATTGTTCAGTCATGATCCCATGGACTGTAGCCACAACAGGTTCCTCCATCCATGGAATTCTCTAGGCAAGAATACTGGAGTGGGTACCATTCCCTTCTCCAGGGGATCTTCCTAACTCAGAGATCTAACCTGGGTCTCCTCCATTGCAGGCATATTCTTCTTACTGTTGGAGCCACCAGGGAAGCCCTGTATATATTCACTTACAGGTATATATACACACTTACATGCATATATATGTGTATATAAAAACACATATATGTGTAAATATGTGTGTATATATATACACATATATATAAAGGTGCATATATGCACACATATGTGTACATATAGATAAGTAGATACATAGTCCTAAAGAATATTGTTTGTTTGTTTTTTTGCTTATCTAGTTTTTTATTTTTATTGGGGTATCGTTGCTTTACAATGTTGTGTTTCTGCTGTACAACAAAGTGAATCGGCTGTGTGTATACATACAGCCCCTCCCTCTTGGAACTCCCATCCCACCCTTCTAGGTCATCAGAGGGGCCTGAGCTGAGCTCCTAGCCCTCTACAGCAGCTTCCTATTAGCTATCCATTCTATGTGAATGAACTCAAACTGATAATAGTCCTTTTGTAACTGACTGGGGTGCCAACATGTTTCACACCCATTCTACTTGAGCTCATCATTAATAATTTAAAACTAGAGCTCTGCTTTCGAAACCAGTTAGAAGCCTCCACTTTTAAAAACAAATGTTCAAGAAGACTGAGGGTGGCATTTCCCATCTTGTCCCGAGCCAACACCTGAGAAATCTTTCAATACCCTTGGTCCCAGACTGCACGTGTGCCCTTAGAAAGCATTGCAAAAAACCAGAAGGGTTAACTCCAAAGTCAAGAGTTAGAGATAATAATATGCTTGAGTGTAACACTGTAGTAAGAAAAATGTCAGAAGATGACATGAAAGGAAAATCGTCCCATGAGAGAAATACTACCACTGAAATTCCAAGTGGAAGATATTTTTAATATGCCTTTAGTTCCACATTCATGCAGTTCTAGTAGTGAAGGGTCATTTAAGAGGGGTGGCAGCTTAGGCCAAAAATAAAATTTCCTTGAAACCAGATGAGAGGCTAGCCCTGACAAAAATGGCATCCTGATTGTGCTCACTCCCTGGAATGTAAGCAAGCAGAATTTTGTGTCCTTGGAAATAATCTAAGCAAACAGGATATTCCCTGCCTTTTGTGATGGAGAGATGATAGAACAGCCATTGATGGTGCAGCTCTTCTGTGGACTCTGAAGCAGCAGTTTAAAATTGTGTGTCTATCAAAAGATGGAAGGCAAAAGGAGAAGGGAGCAGCAGAGACCAAGATGGTTAGATAGTGTCACTGACTCGATGGACATAAATTTGAGCAAACTCCAGGCAACAGTGCTTCCCAGGTGGCGCTAGTGGCAAAGAACCCACCTGCCGATGCAGGAGATAAAAGAGATGCGGGTTCAATCCCTAGGTTAGGAAGATCCCCTGGAGAAGGAAATGGCAACCCACTCCAGTATTCTTGCCTGNCCAGGCAACAGTGCTTCCCAGGTGGCGCTAGTGGCAAAGAACCCACCTGCCGATGCAGGAGATAAAAGAGATGCGGGTTCAATCCCTAGGTTAGGAAGATCCCCTGGAGAAGGAAATGGCAACCCACTCCAGTATTCTTGCCTGGGGAATCCCATGGACAGAGGAGCTGGTGGGCTACAGTCCATGGGGTCACAAAGAGCTGGACACGACTGAAGGGACTTAACATACACACATACGAGGAGACAGGGGAGGACAGAGGAGCCTGGCATGCTGCGGTTCGTGGGGTTGCCAAGAGTCGGACATGACTTAATGACTCAACAGCAGCAACATGCATTGTAATAGCCTACGAGGGAGAAGAATCTGAAAAAGAATGAATTACAGATGTGCATCAGGAAGGTCCCCTGGAGGAGGGCATGGCAGCCCACTCCAGTATTCTTGCCTGGAGAATCTCCATGGACATAGGAGCCTGGTGGGCTACAGTCCATAGGGTCTCAAAGAGTCAGACACCTCTGAAGTGACTCAGCACACACACATGCACATATATATATATATAATCACATATATATATTCATTATATATATATGAATCACTTTGTTATACACCTGAAACTAATGCAACATTGTACATCAGCTACACTTCAGTTTAAAATCATATGGCAGTCTAACGTGTTCTAGTCTGGCACCAGCTCCAGAACATGCTGAAAGGTGCAGAGCAACATGGATTGCACCGTCTCTTCTATGTACAGATGTTTAAATACATAGAGCTGTAGGCATATACACGCACAAAAAACAACAGGAAAGACACATCTGAAAAATCTGCAGTTCAGGAAAGAAATGGAAACTGGGGAGTAAGAAGGATCCTGTAGATTTATTCCATGTGTGTCTATCTTTAATTTTTCACACAAACATGCACACGTAACACACACACACAATTAAGAAAACCATATAAACAGGGAAAACAAAGATTTGAGGTCTCAGTGAAGATGTATAGTGGTGAAGGCATGGATTCTAGAGTGAAGCTGCCCGTGTTTGAATCCTGTCGCCTTTACTTGCTTATTATGCTTCCTTACACAAGTCATTTAACTTGGGTGCCTCTGTTTACGCAAATGCAACACAGAGAGAGTGGTTCTTATGTCATATAGTTGTTACAAGGATTAAATAAGTAACATGAGAGAGCATATTGGTATGTTTACATAGTAACATTCAGTATATAGTATTAGTTATTATACAGGACTGTACCTATTTAGCCACAATCAATTCTGTATGTAAACTTTTCAGTTAAAGATGATTCCAGTGAGAACTGTGGTCATCACAATGTACTTACTCAAAGTTTCCTTGTAGTTGTTAATGATATTGTCGTGTTTTTACCCTCCTGGTGTTCAGAACTTCCAAAAGAAGAGCAGCAAAAATGAATGGAATTATGTTGATGGATGTAGAATGCCACGCGTTTCATTTGTGGAATAGTCCCGACTGTGCTTTTCGACCATCTAATCTGATATGCATATTTATTAGTAAACTCACAGTGATGGAAACAATGAGGTTCTGCTTTCTTCCTTAGGAAGACTATGATCGTCTGAGGCCTTTATCTTACCCGATGACTGATGTCTTCCTTATATGCTTCTCTGTGGTGAATCCAGCCTCATTTCAAAACGTGAAAGAGGAGTGGGTGCCAGAACTTAAAGAATACGCACCAAGTGTACCGTTCTTATTAATAGGAACTCAGGTATGTATGCTTTGATTTTACCTGTTCAAGAATAACCTTTCTGGCCTGCCTCGTGATGTTATTACTCTTAGATGAAGGCCCCAAGATTTAGCAAACGAGATACGTGTTTAATCTCAGTTGTTAGTTATAATAAATTCTGTCACACTTTTGGGAAAGATAATGTCAAAAGAAAGCAACTACTATATTAGTCTGTTTTAAAAATCAAGTTCCTTTGTCATCTTTTTATATGTGGGGGTTAAATGGTACTACATGTTTTATCTTTAAAGACTGATGCTATGATGGGATGTTATCAACTTTTCTTAACTAGATTGATCTCCGAGATGATCCCAAAACTTTAGCAAGACTGAATGATATGAAGGAAAAACCTATATGTATGGAGCAAGGACAGAAACTAGCAAAAGAGGTAATGCAACCTTTACAGAATTTAAAAATAAATGTAAATGAAGCTAAGGTAGTAATAGAAGCAAATATTTATTGTGCATTTACCATATGCCAGGCACTGCGCTGAGTGTTTTACATGCATTCGATCATTTAATCCTTGCATCAGCTCGGTGAGGTTGATTGACCAGTTGCTCTGGAGGAGAAAACAGAGGCGTGGCAATGTCAGATAACTTGTCAGGTAGCTTATAAGGTCCTGCAGGTGATAAATGGCAGAGCTGAGTTCAGTAAACACCTGACTCCAGCCTTTAAACCTGTGCTACACTGCCAACAATATTTCCTAAGAAGCCATGTATAGAAAGAGGTGTCGGAAAAAAGGGGCTTCTTAATCAGGCCCTGTCTTCAGTGAAGACTCATAGAGCAGGCAGTGGAGTGAAATTGGAGGACAATTAAAATCTGCAGTTAAAAAACAAAAAGTTATAGCTAGATAGGAGAGGAAATGTGTTGCAATCTTTTTATGAAAGGTGGAAAATATTATCATTCTAAAAATATAACTCTGATGCACAAAATGCCTCTTAACTTATAGTCTTCCTCTCCCCAAAGAAAGGCATACTTTTTTCTCCATTTGGCCCTAACGTTATTGGATTCTATTTTTAGATGTTATGATTTTAATAGGACTTTTGTGGAAATGACATCTAATAAGGTGTTTATAAAAACACTATCAAGAGGTAGAAAAAAGCAAGAAAACTTTTTGGAAAATAGTGTTTCCTAAAGCAAAAGAGAAATAGTTTCACTAACAAGTCATTTTACAAATTCCAAGTACTAAATTCTGTCATCTTGGGAGAGAAGGAATTTCTAAATGTCATAAAGGTCAAAGTCATAAATAAAAACATTGATGATTTAACTACATAAAAATTTAATACATCAAAATGCCAGAAATAAAATTAAAAGTCATACAACAAACTTGACATTTATGGCAGAAAAATGGGTTAATATCCTTAGTGTACAGGAGCCCCATTGCATATACATTAATCAGAAAAAGAGGTATACGTATGTTGGGAATTCTATATGTACATATATTCATACACTCCAATAGGAAAAGGGACTCAGATTCTTCAAAAAATGTGGATTGCCATAAAAGATAAGAAATATGTTCATACTCCTTAGTGGTCAACTGAAAGTTCAATTTCCATCTATAAAATTGGCAAAAACACTGTCCCGGCAGGGCAAGGGCTTCCCTGATGGTGCAGACGGTAAAGAATCTGCCGGCAATGAGGGAGACCTGGGCTCAGTTCCTGGGTTGGGAAGATCCCCTGGAGAAAGAAATGGCACCCCGCTCCAGTGTTCTTGCCTGGAGAATTCCATGGACAGGAGCCTGGTGGGCTGCAGCCCATGGGGTTGCACAGAGTCAGACGTGACTGAACGACCAACACAATGGGGCAAGCAAGTGGGCCCTCTGTTGTTCTGTTGGTCAGTGAGTAAAGGCAGCCTCAACAACATGCAAAAGCCTTGAGGGCATGAACGCTTTCGATCAAGCAATTTCATAGGTAGGAGTATATCCTAAAAAAATTATATAGGATGTGCTTAAAGAGATGGCCATAAAGTTGCTGCATTGTTTATAACAGCAAAAAAAAAAAAAAAAATCCTGCACCTATTAAAATTTTATACTAATATACCTATTACAGTGTTCATGCTTATTATATAGTATAAGGGGAAAAAATGGTTGCAAAACACTATGATCCCATTTTTAGACCTGTCAGCAGCATTTGGCACAACTGGTCCCTCCTTGAAACACTTTCACTTGGCTTCCTTGAATGCCCTCTCTTGGGCTTTCTCCTCTCTCGCTGGCCTCTTCTCTTTCTCCTCGTCTCCCTGTCTCTGAATGTTGGAGAGTCCAGGGATCAGCCCTCAGCTTCTTGGATGTCTTTCCTTCTATATCCACACTCAGTCCTTAGGCCTGTTGAGCTTCTATCAGTTTTGTGGTTTGAACAATCTACTACTGAGCTTCCCAAATTCCCATCTGCAGCCTGGACTTCTAGACTTGGTAGTCCAGCTTTTCATCCAACAAGTCCATCCTGGTGCTAAGCATCTCAAAATTAACACGTCCAATACAGAATTCCCAATTTTATCCTCCAGGCTTGTCTTCCCAGTTTCTCAGGTTAAAAACCTTGAAGTCACACTTGACCTTGTTCTTCCTCTCATACCATACAGTGAACCCTTCAGCAAAACCTGTTTTTTTGCTTTTGAATATATCCAGAATATGTATGTTCCTCACTGTCCCCTCCTTTGGCAGCCTGGACCAGGCTCCTTCCCTCTCTGCTTGGATGAACTGGAACAGCTTCTCACTCACCTTTCTGCTTCTGTGACTGTTAACCTGTTCTCCACATACCAGCCATTGAGTCTTTAAAAATAGAAGCTCCGTTAGCTCACTGCTCTGTGCAGAACCCTTCAGTGGCTCCCCAGCCGACTTTAAATAAATGAAACCCCCACTGCGGCACCCAGGCCCAGCCACCTCTGCCTCACTCACTGTGCTCCAAGCACACGGCCTCGGGCTGTTACCCGGTTTTCTGCCTCCCGGCCTTTGCCCTTTCACTGCTTCCTCCACCTGGGAGTCTTCCTGATGTAGACACTGTTCATCCTTTCCTTTTAGGTATCTGATCCCGTATCACTCTCTCAATGAGATCTTGCCTGACCTGTCCTCATTCCCTATCCCAGGGAATTCTCCAGGCCACAGTACTGGAGTGGGTAGCCTATCACTTCTCCAGGGGACCTTCCCAACCTAGGGATCAAACCCAAGTCTCCCGCATTGCGGGCGGATTCTTTACCAGCTGAACCACCAGGGAAGCCCAAGAATACTGGAGTGGGTAGCCTATCCCTTCTCCAGCAGATCTTCCCAACCCAGGAACCGAACTGGTGTCTCCTGCATTGCAGGTGGATTCTTTACCAGCTGAACTACTAGGAAAGCACTTCCTTTTAGATCTCTGCTCCAATATCACTCTCAGTGAGATCTTGCCTGACCTGTCCCCACTCCCTGTCTCCTTCCCCATTTTTCTCCAAACCACTTCTACCTCTATATTTATTAATCCATGGTCTTCTTCCTCTAAAATACTTTTGAGAGTTGCATAGGGACTTAATTTTGTTCCTTGTTGTAGGAAGGAACAGATTCCTTCCTCTGATTTGGCAAATCAGTGCTCTGTAAGTTTTCAATGAATGGACAGATGGATGGATGGGGCCCCTCTCAGAGCAGAAGCCAAGGTCCTTACTCGAAGTCACTATCTTGAGGCTACCTCACTGACCTCACCTCTTACCACTACCCCTGCTCACCCTCTCCCCTCTGGCTTCCATCCTGCCCCCTGAATGTTGCAAGCACGTTCCTGCATCAGGGATCTTTATGTCTGTGGCTGTGTGTGCCTGGAAACCCTGCCAGTAGGTATCCCTCACTGCTCAGACTTCACCTTGCTGAGCAGCTCTGACCATCACCACCACTGTCACCTGCACCCTCTCCCGCCAAGTTTTAACCCGCAGCATGTGCCACCACCTCCATATTCCTTCACATGTTCCTCCCCCAGTAGAACTTAGGCAAATGTAAGCATAACACAGCAGCGGTTTTGCTCTTTTGTTCAGTTCATAGACATGATTCCCAGCACCAGTGCCAGGCATATAATAGGTATCCAGTAAACATTTGATGATTGAAAGAATTTTTTCAGAGAAAGTCTGAAAGGATATACATGAATATTTTAACAGTTAGCTGTCTCTAGGGAATCATAAATATGATTTCATTCTTTTTGCTTTTTATGATTTTCCTTATAATGGTATGTTTGTGTGGTACCAGTTGTGTAAAAAAGATTTTATATATTTGTGATTTTTTTTTTTCCTCCTTCCCAGATAGGTGCGTGCTGCTATGTGGAATGTTCAGCTTTAACACAGAAGGGATTGAAGACTGTTTTTGATGAGGCTATCATAGCCATTTTAACTCCAAAGAAACACACAGTAAAAAAAAGAATAGGATCAAGATGTATAAACTGTTGTTTGATTACGTGAGAAACATCTTCAGTGGCCAAGGAAACTGTACATTTCTCTCAGAAAACACATGAAATGCCACAGCTGTACCCAGACCTCTTATAATGAAGCAGTTTAAAACTTGAAAGGAAAAAAAAAAACCAACCCTGTCCTCAGAATTCTATTTTAACTCCAAAGAAACACACAGTAAAAAAAAGAATAGGATCAAGATGTATAAACTGTTGTTTGATTACGTGAGAAACATCTTCAGTGGCCAAGGAAACTGTACATTTCTCTCAGAAAACACATGAAATGCCACAGCTGTACCCAGACCTCTTATAATGAAGCAGTTTAAAACTTGAAAGGAAAAAAAAAAACCAACCCTGTCCTCAGAATTCTATAAAAGTTCATTAAGAATGTTTCTTAAAGGTCCAAGAAGCAGCAAACAGCATCTGAAGCCACAATCTATTATAAATACTTTATTTCAACTAGAAGGTACAATCTCTCAGGGGTTTCATAGTTTAAAAAGCTACAATCACATCATGTAACTACATAAAAAACAGTGCTGTTAAGTGGAACTGCCTGGCCTAGACCATACACATTTCTGCACAGTCTTTATGGAATCTGCACAAAGAAATCTCTTCTCCCTTTGCTCCGATTAATTGTTCTTGTATGTGAGTTTCTTTCTATTCCAGTATATCCAGAGTGGTGAAATAACAAGGCCAGCCACGTAGCCAAAGGTTGCTCCAAGCGTGCAGGAGATGGGCCATTCCTGAGGAGAGAATGTATGAGATCAAAAAGAACAAATGTTTTACTATTACTTGAGCACAAGTGTAACCTAAATATTTCTATATTAAAGCTTAACGTGCTTTCTTAAAGAATGCCAAAAGTGTAATAAGGTCATAACTGCATTTATCATGAACTCTAAAAATGTACACACTTTAGTTAATGTGCGTTCAACTGTAACAAGGCTTCTGGCGATTGTAGATTTAGTTTGATGCTCCCCAGACTGCATGAGATACATGCTGAGATTACAGATTAAAACCTTTGGGTCAGACTTTGTCATAATCCTGGACTCAACTTAGCTCTCTGAACTAGTTGGTAGTTTTTTTTTTAATTTCCACATTGGCTTGTATATCAAATGAGACAAAAAGTGTGTATGCTGACCAAACCACAAGAAACTTTAAATCATGTAAAGACAAATGACCTAGAATTCAAGCATGTTACGTGGAATCTATAACAAAGCAGCTGCTTTCATAATAAAACTGATGTCACCTTTCAGACACAGATATTGAAGCCACAGTAGAAGTTGCAGAACTACAACTTAGCGTACACATCTAGAGTATAAGTCAGATGGCGTGCTGGCTTCCAAATACCCATTTTTCTCCAGCCATGTTACATTTCACAATATTACCCCTAGCCAGAAGTAAATAACGTTGATTTATTGATCATCCGTGAGCAGAAGCATGGTGGTCCCGAGGTAAAAGGTCCTGCTTTAAAGAAATTTTTTTTCATGTTTATCTGCGAAGCTCATTTGGTATACTGGAGCCATTTCTAATTTTTCTCTAGGGAAACAGGCCGTATAACTGTGCTAGAGGTGAACCATCTTAATAACAGTTCTGTTACCTAACTAAGCTTCCTTGTTTGGTCTGCTGTTGATCTACCTTAGTCCAAATGCCATGCGATGGACAGATGTGTTAGACAAAGATTCAGTGTGAACCACTGATGCAGTTCAGAGACACATAATCTAATGTAATGGTTTTCCCCATCCTTTCCTACATTTAAACTTGCTATTGCCTAAATTATGATTTCTTTCTGTCTTTGGTGAGGTTCTGTTAATTTCCATGATTTGAGCTTACAGCTATGTCTATTGCACAGATTGGGTAATGGAACACTAAACTTTTATACTTGAAAATGACAGCCTTAAATGCTCATAGCAGTCACAAATCTAGGATGTATTGTCTTGTATGTGAGCTTTGTAGAGGTTTTTTTAAAAATATAAGCATCATCTTCCCCATTGAACAGTGGAGAATCTACTGGATAACTGGTCAGGAGCTTTCTCTCCTGAACTGGACAGTGGATATCTTCTTTCTCCCAAGAAGTGGTGATTTGTGTTAAGTATCATGGCCTTATGTATGCTCAAATGGAATCTGATGTAATTTTCTCATTTAATATTGGTCTGCTATTTTTAGATAGAACTGAAAGAACTGTATAATTCGATTAGTACATTAGCCAAGTTGTCCAACACATGATATAAAGGAATTAAGACAGTAAAGTATTATATATTTATTTCCAGCTTGCCTTTGGGGATTTGATGGGAATTTTTTTCTTCCTCAGTTCACATATCTGAAACTCTTCACACTTGGTTTCCTAGCCAATAAAGTTAAAATCTAGAATTTGCCCTGCCCTAAGAGAAATGGACTAGGAATCTAGAAACATAAACCTAGTGTCATCTCTGTTTTTTGATTGGGCCTCATTTTCTCATCTTTTAAATATGGATTCTAATATCTCTTCCTATCAACTGCTATGATTTTCTTCTTTCTTACAGTCATCACTGTTGGACATTACCTTTTCGGCTTCATGTTCTTAATTAAGATGGTAAAAATCCTGTATATAGATTACTAGAACTCTAAGCAAAGATGATTGTATCATCTGAACCTGAGGTGCCTTAGGTACTCTACTGACCTTGATGGGGTTTGGAGTTTCCCATTGCTTATGAAGAGCCTTTTCATTGCTTTGGTTCTTTAGTATCTCTCTCTCTTTTTTTTTTTTTGCAAAACCCTTTCAGCCACTTTAACTAAAACCAAAGATTTCTTTTGTTCTGTTTATAAACAAGATTATAGAAAAGTTGCCTTATTTTCAGAAGCATGTCTTCATTTAAAACTTAGGTTTCCACAGAAATTCAGGCTAATCACTGGAACAACATAGTGAAATATTTGGAAAATAAAATACTTCAAAACTATCTTACTGACATGAATTTTGCTAGTGAATGAAAATACAGTGCTTCAAATAAGATCATGTATGAATGAATTCAAACTTAGTTTTTTTGCATGTAAGTAATCAGTTTTAAGTCCTTAAACATAGTTTTAGGGACTTCCTGACATCTTATTTAGTATTTTGCTTATATCCTTATTCAATCTCTAAAGGTGCATTTTAGGTTAGCCTATGTTGAATTATCATATTTCCAATAAGTAAAGCCTGAACTAATGGTTTTTACTGTGAACTATCTTAAGTTGCTTTAGGCATTGCTTCCCTGTGATTTTAATTTCTCAGCTTCCGTACCAAATTGAAGACTCATTTGTTGGTTGTTGCTTTTTAAGTGATTGTTACTTTAATAGTGTCCCATCTCAACACATGGGGTTACAAATAAAATAATATGCATAGTTTACCACCTATGTAAAGTATTGAACTTCTTACCTTAGCAGTTTTTATTTAACACTCTATGTAAATATTTGGACTAACACTCAGTTTTCCTCTGTTTCTCATTGCTCTGAGTTTATGCATCATCGGCCAATTGTGAGCGCCTGCACCTTGGTAAAGAGCACATTGTCAAAGTGTAGGGAGAATCATAATCCTTCATGAATCCAGCCAGATTCCAATTTGGGTTACTAAATTCTATTTTAATCACTTTATAATTTCAGTGTGGCTCTTTGTTTTCAAACACAAAGATACATTTACACACACATTCTTCAAATAGCTGCCATACCTCACCTCCAGTGGAATGCCAGCAATGAAGTAAATATTAAAAAGTTTAAAAGTTTTGCCTAACGAGGGGTTAAGGTTTGAAACACTTGCTCTTCAACATCTCAAGGAATCCATGCCATCAACAAATCAGAATGCTGGACTAGCTGTAGACACTGTTTGCTAGTGACCGGTCACACTCTCCTGCTTGATTTTCCTTAAAGTAAGTAATCCTTATCTGTAACACAGTCATTTTTAACAAGAGATTTTCTTTACATAAGGGCAAACTTTCCTGGTTTTTATAAGCCAAGATAGGGAACTGCACAGAGGCTACTGGAGGGAGTTCTGGTTGGGGAGGGGCGGGAGGCTGCCGACAAACCAGCGTTCCTCAAACAGTTTTCTACTAACCTTGTAACTGCTTTAAAACAATTTAAAAGCTATCCTGTGGCAACAGATCATACTGAATTGTCAAACAATCCTAGATTTGTCACGTATTTTCATAGATTTTGAAGTTTTCCATTTAAATGTATCATCTCGCATACGGAGATGTTTCTATTGTGCGCGCACACACACACACACACAAACACACACACGGTATCAAACAGACAATTCAACTTCGTTGCTATAAATATGTCTCCAAATGATGGTCATCTGAGATGGAGCTATATAATTATCTTGTTTTGTTTAAGGAAAATAGAAAACTCAAAGACATTCGTGTAAAAGTCACGTGTGTTTATCACCAAAAGACCATCTTTTTATCCAATTTTTTATAAATGTGAAATTTTTTTAAAAATCACTAAAAGAAAATTTTCTGTGCGTATCTTTTGCATAACAAAAGATAATATAGTGAAATTGGGTAAAATCACTATAGTTACTGTCAAAAAGAAAAACTTTACAAAAATGAGTAGCTACATCATGTGAAGAAAGTACCCTGCTTTACAGAACTACTATTATCCTTGCTCTAAATCAAATCATTCCTTATTTGTCTCAGCACTTGAAAAAAGTCTGTTCGCTTAAAATAATCAGCATTAACAAAGGCCTGATACATAGGATCTTAGTACATGGTACTAGCAATAGGTTATTTTTCTCTTAGAAATAAAATAATTTCACCCTAATAAGCTTTAAAAAAAACTTTTAAAATCATACAGATATGTGTTTTTCTGTTAGAAAAATCATTATTATTGCTGCTTGAAAGACACTTCAAAATTATATAAGCTTATTTCTACCCGAAGACCACACTACATTCTTCTGATCAGGCCCTGCTATAAAACTCTTGCTTTACATTTTAGGAAAGTAAAATGTACTAATATACAGAGTTTGAAAGCATGTGTGTGTATATGTGTATATATACATATATTCTGAATCACTTTGCTGTACACCTGGAAGTAACACAACATTGTAAATCAACTATACTTCAAAAAAAAAAAAAGTTAACAAAAATATGACCCTAGGCAAGTCACCTAACCTTTCTGTGCCTTGGTTTCTTATCTGCAAAATGAGGATCACTGTAAAACTCACCTCACAGGGTTACTGTAATGACCAAATGAGGTAATCTCCTATGTGGTACTTACAATCATACCTAAAATACAGGTCTGGCACACAGGACAAGTGACCAATCAATGAGCTACAATGGATAATCTTTCAGTTCATATTTTTAAACAGGCACATAATCTGCAACACTATCATTCCTCAAATACACCATCTCTAAAGCTCTTTTTAAAAGTATTTCTAAAAAACTACACCTACCTATATATGGGCTTCCCTGGTGGCTCAGAGGTTAAAGCGTCTGCCTAGACAGAAATTTCCATCATTTTTAAGAGTCTTCATTTGAATGGCTCTATTCATTCAAAACTATGTATACACCAAGCAATTAAGGGGCAAACTAAGATTTTTTTTTTGATAAATTTTAATAACACAAACTTTAAAAAATGTGTTGCAATATAATTTTTGGAGAGGTATGTGATATGAGAGATCTCAAGGGAAAACTGACTTATCTGCAGATCAGAAAACCTAGAAACACTTAGAACAACCCACAACCATTAGGATTACTGACTCTTTCAGATAAAAAACGAAGATAAAACCTAGGCAATTCTAAATTTCACACAAACTACTTTTTAATATGTTTTGTTTATCACCCTTACCATAGATTGACATTTGCATGACAGAATTCATCTTTCAAAACCTACTTACTTTCAAACTTCAAACTGGTTTTAAATGATCATTTATATTTTCCTCTGAATTTGGTTTTAATGATGTGTTTTTCTAGATGTGCTCAAAGTAGATGCTACTTACTGTCTGGTGTAAGAATACATGAACAGATGAACCTGCTCATTTGGATACATTTCTCTGGTTGGTTGTAACTCAGAGTTGGTTGGTTCAGAGTTGCTTGTAACTCTGCCCTGAGCCACGAATACTCTACCACTCTCCTGTGACTAAGAACACAGATTTAGGAAGAGCTATTTGTGGAGAGGTCCACAGTCTCCAGGCTGGAACTTCTTGTCAAAGTGACGATATAAGGTGCCTGCCAGGACCATGCAAATGAGTTTTACCTCCGCCAGCACTCTCCTCTATCACATGAAAGTCCTACTAGCGTATCATTTTCAGTATCACTGCCCTACATGAACCCACCTTTTAAATGCCAAACCACGTTCTATCAGTTAAGTATTAGTATTTTTCCCATGCTTGAAGCATGTAACTCACATTCATAGAAATTAATATTTTATTTTGGTTTGTCTAAAACACTGTGTAAGACCTTTAGTAACAGAAACACCAATTAACCTAAAAATATGCACTCTTTCAATAATTAAATCCATAATCTTGGCTTCATCCCTTTCTCTACCATTATTTGCTGTGATTCATTTAATTTTCCTAATGATCTCCAGCATCAATTTATTAAAGTATTATCTGTGGCACCTGTGACTTTTAATAATGAATATATGTCTCACAGATATTAATTTTTAAACCTGATAAAACCAGAGAAAACAAAAAAAATTTTTTTAATACAACAATGCCTCATTTATCCGGTATCTAATGGGAATAAGTACAAATATTTAACAATTTTAAATTGTTTTAAAGACAATCTCCATCCACTTTGCTTTTTAACTTTCTAAGAAACAAATACTCTCAGAAGAGATTTGATTATGAGTTCAATTCCATTTTGGAGACAGTAGCACTGCAAGTCCAGCGTTTAAAGGTATTTGTTGGTATTCTAGGCACAAAATCCTCATGTGTTAGCTTCAAATACTCTCCTACAAGCGTATTAGATTTTCTGGTCCACCATACACTGCCAACTGAGTGGCTGTGGCGTTTAAATGAGATTCTTATGTGGGGAAAGAAACACAACATAATAACCACTCGACCTCTTTCAGAAAGATCTAAGCCATGGCCATTGTTAAAGAAGAACAGGGGCAAAGAGAATCACGCTGTCCTGGAGCACTGGATTCCGAGTCTTTCTCTAATCAGTCGAGAAATGCTGAACAAGATGCACACTCCTCTCCTCACACGGGCTCTCTCATGTGTAGAAATGAGGATGAAACCTACCTTGCACCTTGGTTACCAGGATTAAGTTACCTGTGTGACAGTGCCAAGCCTCATGCCTGGTACATAAACAAAGAGATACTGTCTTTTCCTTCTACTGCCAGCTGAAATGTCAGATAGGACTGAAAATTAAGTGAAATCCAAATACCCTAAATGCCCAAATACCAGAGAAACAAAAAGATGAGTTAAAAATCCACTCTACCAATTTAAGGACCATTGTGCAGAATGAGTAAAATAAGCTGAGGTAATGCACATTCTCCAGAGAATTCAAATAATGAATTGGCAGTTTTTCGGGAATGGTTAGAAAAAACAGTCATTAACCTAAATGCCTATAACATCAGTTAAGCAGTTAACTGTTGGGTTCTGAACTAAGTAATTTAAAATTATATTATTTAATCCTCACTAGCAAGTGTCAGAGCCAGAGTCTGAACCCAGTAATTTGATGTCTCAGCTCTTAAAAATCCTGTTATCTGTCTACCTATTAATAAAACATGTGGGTTTAAAAATAAAAACATCATGTAAATTTCCTTTGTTTAGAATGACTAACAACAATTCTTAACTTTGTACTAATTTTCTTAATAATGTGAAGTGCTGATTTTTGATAAGAATTAAGACATTTTTCAGATGAAAAGCTGATAACCATATATTCCGAAAATTTAATTAGAGCATATTAAATCTGAATCAGAATCTAACTCACAATCTGGATCTAAATTATCACTATCAAACAATTAAATTCCAGTCCTGGTAATATTTCGGTTATAACTTAATACAGAATATGTACTTTGTACACGTTGAGTTCTTTTAAGAACTCAACAAATACTTACTGATTAGCTATTTTTATGGCAGATGGAAGCATCAAATTATAATGTAAATAGATTTTCCATAGTCAAAAATTTTGTCAGTTACTGCAGCTATAAGTTTTCTCTAGGGGTGAAGAAGGCAGTCTGGGGTATGGACAACTCAATGTTTATAATGTAATAATTAAGGCAGGGAAGAGAAGCAAGATGGCTTTGAATTACTTTCAAAGAAAACAATAAAGATGACCAACACCACAGTGGGCAGCCATCAACCATACTCTCTTTCACCAAATCCTCTTGCTGCCTCCTAGAAACGGAAGGCTTCCTCCAATTATAAAGACGCCTGCTATCTTTTGTCGTTTGTCATTACTTACAATTATTTAAAATTCCTATTAGTAAGTGAAAAAACCTTTTCATTAAGGTTATGTATTTTCAATGGGCCTTTCCAGTCATTAAATTTTGAAACAACTTAAAAACTGTAAGTATTCTTGAACTTGCTGAATACAGAACTCACATCATTATATAATCTTATGCTTGGCCTGTGGGCACTTTATACACAGGTTGAGTACAAAGTAGAAAAATGGAACTAAAATATGTGAAAGTTTTTGTGAGGTGGTTTGTGTGTATGTGTTTTTTAAGAAAGTGTAATTGCTTAACCAGATACTCTTGCTTCTCCAAGTTTACTTATTTTTATTAAACATAAGTAAAATCAGATCACAACCCAGAAAAGCTTGCTTTACCACAAACATATAAAATCTTTATTGGGCTACAAGGAATATAGAACTAAAATCTCTTCCTAATACTATAATATTAAAGTTTAAATGATAAAGTATAGACAGAAGTTTTCTTCTTCTGAAATTCTACTTTAGAAAAATCTCCATTCTGAAGTAATGCCATAATCTTTTATCTGGTTTATTGTTTCTCTGGCAGATTCTGTCAGCATCATGAGCCACACTGAGTACTAATTGTGTAGTTAGGTTTACAAAGGGAAAAAAAAAACAGAAAACTGATGAAAATAAAAAGTGAAAAAAAAGACATCATTTCTCTAGTTTATAATTGCTAAATTAGTAAATAATTGCTAAACTGGGGAGGGGCAGGTAATTATTATGTGAATAGAGATTAATTATACATCACTTCTAACATATCCATCATAATTTTAAAAGATGATAGTGAATACATATCTATCATAATTTTGAAAGATGATAGTAAATAAGTGGCTCATTAACTTGGAATACTCTTTACGACCCAATAGTAAAGATTATTAAGTAACAGTAATATTCCAGTCAAATGAAACATTCCTAATGAAGACCAACATTTGTTACATACTAAATTAGCTAGCTAGAAATTTTTTTTAAAGTCAATAATTCAAATAGAACATTTGTATTAATTTTAAAAGTCTGATACCATTAATTTGGATCCAGTTCACCTCTTACTGTAAATAAGAATTGAGGTAGAAAAATGGGAGTCACTAGCTAGAAGCCTAAACAATCAAAAATGGATAATTGGATTGTGAATAATTGAAATACATATTTTCTACACAAACCTAAACCCAGATTTTAGAAAGATGCATCTGCTCCCCATAATTCAACATCTACTCTGCATAGACTTTTTTTCCTGTCGTTCCCCCCACCTTTGGCTGCACCACATAGTATGTGGGATCTTAGTTTCCTAATCAGGGATCAAACCCATGCCCCTTGCACCAGATGGCAAAGTCTTAACCACTGGACCACCAGGGATGTCCCTGCATAGTCTAAAGACGATTTATACAGGTGTAAAATGCAAAGCGTCAACTCATTGGAAAAGACCCTGATGCTGAGAAAGACTGAGGGCAGGAGGAGAGGGGGCAACAGAGGATGAGATGGTTGGATGGCATCACCGATTCAATGGACGTGAGTTTGAGCAAGCTCCAGGAGATAGTAAAGGACAAGGAAGCCTGGTGTGCTGTAGTCTATGGGATCGCAAAGACTTGGACACGCCTTAGGGACTGAACAACCACAATAAAATATCAGACTTTTCCACTCCAAAATATCCCATCTATATGCAAACTAACAAGCTAATTACACGTTACCTTCCCAACTCATAAGCTGATGGCCCATGGTGTGCTATATGTTGATACTGTGTATTAGATTTAATTTCATATATCTGAAATAAGGGACTAATACACAATTTCCTATGTATACTTTTCAGTGATTTTTTGATTGTCCTCTAATTTAGAAATTATGACACTACTGAATGAAATTAAATTTCATAAGATGGTAACTTGAGTACAAGTGAATCTCTATTTCCCAGCAATCACTGATGGCCAAGAGAATATAAAAGAAACCTTTAAATACTATAACCTTGGGAATGGTATCAGTGACATCACACATGCCAAACCTCCAGGGATTTCTGTAACATATAAGTAGGTGAAGAACTATTATAGGGAAGGGCAAACCTACCAGACTTACTGAATGTAAAACAACAACTCATTTGTTAGGGAGACACAAAATCTAATAGAAACCACAAAGAATGGACTTAAAAAGTAGGCAGTTAAGTGCAAGACATACCATCTAGCTCCCTCAATGGCCTTTGGAAAGTGAGACACATATCAGAGATTCACTACCTAGGAATTTATTTTAAAGAGAAAACTTGACAAACTAAGAAAAATTTAAGGAGAAAACTGGACAAAACTGCAAAGATGTATGTTTTATGATAATAATAGTGAAAACTAAATAATCTAAATATCCATTCATAAGAAAATAATAGATGATTTTACACAAATAATACAGTATTACACTCATGCAACTTGTCGCTGACATGGAATGAGTTCCACAATATACTGTTGAAGGGGAAAGAAACAGATTAAAAATAATATGTGTACTACGAATAGATATACAAAGAGAGAGCTGCAAAGACTGTCACCAAAACACAAATGGGAGCTGCCTCTGGGTGGCTGGATATTTGATAATTTTTACTTATTTTTATAATTATTAGTACTGCTGAAGTTTTCTAAATAAATGTATACTGTCTTTGTAATCAAGAGAAAAATTCTTATTTTGAAAAAAGAAAGTATATTTATTAATATTAAGCTTGATTTAGGAGAAATTATCTTGATAATTGGAAACATCCATTAAGATACAGATTAAAAGATCTTTATCATAACATTGTTTATAACAGTAAAATAGTAAAAATAGTAAATTATTAGCAATAACTTAAATGATCAATAGTGAATTTTTAAAATTTTAGAATAACTATATAATGATTTACTACAAAGCCATTAAAAATTATGACAAAGATGTATTCATCACTAGCTCAGTGACCGTGGAAATATCATATGTCCTCTAGGTATCAGTTTTCTCAAATGTAAAATGTGGATAAAAAGATACTTACGGTGCTTCACCTAGCTTAATAGCTATACCCTATTGTGATAGAAAATGAAAAATCTGATGTTTATAAGTTTCCTCTAATTTCACAAACACTTATTTCAAAATCAACTTTGCTATATGTTAAAACAGTGCTGGAAGACAGAAACAGGCTAAACTGGATGCCTGTAGCACTGAGGCCCCAATAAGTCACCCAGATTACAGTGACAGAGGGAACCGACATACGTACTTAACTGAACAATGAAACAATTTATATATACACTTGTTGGCGTCATCAGTTTTACCCTCACTGTACAAACATTTACTTTGCTGCTTTAAGGAGTTGAAACCAACCTGCCATGGTCTTCCCCAATCCAGTGGAATAGGAAAGGCTCCAAGCCATATTCCTACTAAACTAGAAATTGTAGTGATCTGAAGACTATTCTCCCAAATGGATGCAACTCTGTAAAACACAAATATATAAATCATTGGTGGAACAGATCTCAGCTGCTGGGAAATCAAATGAGTAGCACACATTAACACCATACATATGTACGTGTTCTGCTCATTTCAAATAAGCATCTCAAATTGACACATAAATGTTTGCCATGAATCATTAACAATTAATTGGCAAGAAGACATAAGTGGTTTTCAGTTGGAAAAGTAACATATACACATACTGAAAGTCAACAATACAAAGGAGTATTTGCAATGAATGCTAAGTCCTCCTCTCACCCTTATTATCAACTTTGGTTCCTTTTCCCATAAATGACTATTATTAACTTAGTACATATTCTTCCAGAAATATTTTATACACACAAAACCACACAATTTTGTTTAGAATGATATATGCACGTCTGCTTATATGCACACCTGTATGTATAAACCCTTCAAAACAAAACTCAAATGTACCATGTCATAAACACGGTTTTGCTGTGCATCTTCCCGTTAACAGTTTTACTAGTATTCCATTGTCCCAAGGAAGCATCATTTATTCAACTAGTCCCTTATGGCACATTTCATTTAAGAAAATCAACTCTATTCGGTGGGGAAGGGGTAGAGAATGAGAATAAAATATTACAAAAGATCCAGTGCTTTAGCCTATCATTCTTATTCATTAAGTGCACATCTTACAGCGTAAAGGTGGAAAGACATTTCTGTCTGTCTCTTAGTAAGTCCTGGCTTCAGTCTGCCCCTAATGTGATCACTTAACTGGGTGGAATAAGAATCCCATTACAGTGGAGTAAACCACTCCCCAAAAATGCAGTAAGTGGAGTCCAGATATTCAAATGTTTCAAATGCAGTGTTTAGTTATTCTGAAGTTTATGAAAAGCAGCTTCTTCCGTTAGTGTGGTAAAGGGGGGAAACGTTTGCTTTGTTAGATGACTGCTTTAGAAACAGGCTAATTACTATACACAAAATGTACACCGAATTAAAATCATCCAGAATGACAAGTCAGTCCATGAACCAACATCCCATCACCTATCCATCTCATTACTACCTTTCCCTCACCTACACGAGTTAAGAGCTTCAGCCTATTTCTATTGAAAACTGGGGCTGGAAGAAGATTGGAGGCAAGCCCCATGCATCCAAATCTGTGTTATTTGTTGGGCTTAACTGTTCTTCTCTATTTTGTGTACCACTTAAAAATAAAAGTCAATATCTTCAACTAACACTCAACAGAACAGAGATCTATTCCAGTCTCAAGAGGTGAAAAAACTCATGAGTTGAATGTAAAGAGAGAATTGTACGATTCAGGCAATTTAAGGTTTGTCTAAGGTAATTTTTTACTTTATGTTGCTGAGAAATGTTGACTACCTTTCACCAAAACACACACTTCTTAGTACTGCAATGTGTAAAGTGATTCGCTGAGAGATACAAAAATTGAGAGCAGAGTTTACTTTCTGCTAAGAAGAGCTTTACTTTTTTCTTTGTGAAAGAGGAAGTTCAGCTGAATTTGGAAGAAGGAGCATTATTTGGTCTTGAAGAAATGGAGAAAGAGATATGCTATAGGTTAAAAGAACGTAAGTAAAATTGGTTGAGCCCAAGTGGAAGAATGGGTAACAACACCGGAAAAGTCGATTAGAGTAGGATTAAAAAAAATAATAATAATGGCTTTATTGAGTACAGTCAAAAAAAAAATGCTACAGAAAAATTTTCCAGCCACACGATTCACTTAAAGTACACAATTCAATGTTTTTAGTGTATTAACAGAACTGCACAATCATCACTTACAAAACAAAACCCTTTACATTAGCAGTCACTCCCAATTTCCCCTTCCCTCTAGATCACTAATCCACTTTCTGTCTCTATGGATTTGCCTATTCTGAACATTTCATGCAAATGAAATCAATGTGTGGTCTTCTGTGACTGGATTATTTCACTTAGCGCAGTTTCCAAGGTTCATCAATTTTGTAGCACATAAAAATGTCATTTCCTTTTATTGCCAAAGAACATTTTGTTATACAGATATATCACATTTTATTTTTTATACAAATTAGTTGATGGACACCTGGGTTGTTTTGACTTTTTGGCTATTACAACTAAATGCTACTATAAACATTCATGTGTAAGTTTTATGTGGACATACGTTTTTCTTGGGGATATACTAAGAAATAGACTTGCTGATAACTCTGTGCTTAACCTTTTGAGGAACTGCCAGACTATCGTCCAAAGCAGCTGAGCTATTTTATATTCCCATCAGCAGTGTATGGGGGTTCCATTTTCCAGATCCTTGCTAACTCTTGCTACTACTGATTAGTAGTGGTTAAGTGGTATCTCATTGTGGTAGATTTAGGGTTAGGATTTTATAAAAGCCTTAAAAGTCAAATTTTTTAAGTCAGAAGAAGTCTCTGAAGGCTTTAAATCCAGTCAGCAATATGAGGTAAGTCTAATAAGATCTAGGTACATGTCTAATCTAAGCTCCAAGTTCCTTGGGCTAAGGGGCAAGATCCATGTCATCACATTTGTTTTTTCACTGTTATAAGCACACTTGTGGTCATCTTATATTTGTTAAAATAAGGGCAAATATCCAAGAGGTTGTCCTTTACTTTGTTTGTTTGATGTATGAAGAGTGTTTATGATCTTACATACAACAAACGCAGAAAAAAATGGAACCAAGACCTAATTTAAAAATTAGAAGAAATCTGTAGCTTACCTTTTTAAAATTAAAAAGCCTGAGGCACAACTGTGTTCCTGTGAGTGCCCTACACCATCTCGTGAATTCTCTCAGTGCTCCTGGGTCTCTATTTTCCTGAATTTCAAGACTTCTTCCTTCTATTTCCCCCTTTTTTTTAAAGTACGTCCTTTAACATATTCCTGAGAAAATGTAGGGGGAAAACGGATTTTAGAGATGTTTAAAGTCTGACAGTGACTTTACTGTAACTGTTGGTAATCATTCTGTCTCAGGATGTTGAAGGCACTGCTCCATTGTTTTCTGATTCCTGCATGAGTGTGGGAATGGAGAAAGACTGTTAACAGGTATTTCTTTTGGGGTGATGAAATGTTCTTAGATTGTGCTGATGGTTACAAAACAGTACCTATACGAAAAAACTATCGAGTTATACATTTCATTGCTTTATTTTTTGGCCGTTATGTGGGATCTTAGTTACCCAACCAGGGCGTGAACTTCTGTCCCCTGCAGTGGAAGCGTGGAGTCTTAACCACTGGACCACCAGGGAAGTCCCCCTGAACTGTATGCTTTAAATGGGTGAGTTTTATGGCTTGAAGTTATATCTCAATAATGTGCTTTTTTAAAAGACAACAAAAAAGTGAAACTCTAAACAGCCGACTGGATGCTCACTGTACATGAGTAGCAAGATTCAACTGATGGGCCTCACTGTCCCAGGAACTGGCTAAGAGACCTGCCTGTTCAGAGAAATCTCCAATGTCAGTACCTAGAGGTGTTTTGGTACCATTTTTCTCAGAGAGAAGTCATTCCAGTGTTCTGTCTAGATGGTATAAGCCTGGCTGTCAGTGTTCTGGGCCCAGAAGATAAAAAGGACTAGGCATAAGACTCACTGCTTAGTATGCAAAATTTTGTTTAAGCCTTCCTGAAGAGGTTGTAGCAACTAGGCTCAGGACCTGGGGGTAGCCAGAGTGGGTGGGAGTGCATCTTTCTCCATCTTCCCTTCACCCACTGTATAACTTCCATTACTATGATATTTATACAGTATTTATATTCTGTTCTGAACTCTAATTCATTCAGTTATTTTCTTGGTATACTAACCCCCTTATATACACACTCAGTAATTCCTTCATCTGGGGAAACTATCTTCTATCATATCTTTCACTTATTTTTTGCTTTGTATTTTAGGGGTACTAACTTGTCTTAAGTTGATCCCCTTTGTATGTTCTCTATATTTATCATTTCTTCTCTAATTGCTTTATTCTTCTCAACCCCCATTAGCTTTCATTCATTTTGATTAGCTCAAACCTTTCTTGCTGCTACAGCTTGATTCTCTAATTTATCTATGTTTCTAATATACGATCTAGTAGTGTGATCTGGATTCTCAACTTATTTCATTAATCTTTTCAATCTCCTTCTCGATCTCATCTTCCTTAATTGTCTCATATTTGAGCTCTTACTTTATTGCATTGACGTCCTTAATAACATCGTTTTCTGTGGTAAACTGTGGGGAGCTTTTTTGTTTTGTTCCTTGGGTAGTATTTTCTTCCAGGCTGAGTTCCTTATCTTCTACATGCCTTTTTCTTCTTCTATAGTTTGTTTTTAGGCGTTGTCAGTCCATTTCTTTTCAACTTGCCCGTACTTCATATGGTCAGGCTGCCCAAACTACCCATTTGCTTGGATAAAATGAATGTGTTACTTGAAGCTGCCTTCCCATCTTAACCAACATCAGTTTTTCATGTCTTGAAGTTGCATTTTGAGGACTGGATGTTCTTTTCTATCAAATTTTCGGTGACATGAGGCAGAAGGAAAGAATGGAGGCAGAGAGCCAAGGCAAGGGAAATGGGGTCTTTTCAATATAATCAGAAACATTCAGCAGAAATTTAATGAATGGCGGTTCTACAAATTAAAAAAAAATTTTCTTAACCAGGGCTTATGCATCCCATTAGGAATCAGATGAAACTAAGCAGAACAGCCTGCTTCCTAGGTAAAACCCAGTAGGAAGCATCCCTGGGAGACTGATAAGGAGTACAAACAGCACCGATGGGGAATCAGGAAAACCGGCTCTCTGTTGAGGTCTGTTTGTGTGTGAGTTTTGATGATGATGTGTGTGCTCAGTTGTGTGATGTGAGGTCAGATGTGCTCAGATGATGTGCTGCAACTCTTTGTGACCCCATGGACCGGAGCCCACCAGCCTCCACTGTCCACGGAATTTTCCAGGCAAGAATACTGGAGTGGGTTGCCACTTCCTACTCTAGGGGGGTCTTCCCAACCCACATATTGAACCTGGGTCTCCTGCATTGGCAGGCAATTCTTTACTACTGAGCCACCTGGGAAGCGATATATATATATGTATATATTAATAAAGTATATACGTGTGTGTGTATAGATTTCAAATTAGAATTTTAATTTGGTGATGTCTATCAACTTCTTTTGACCTAGAAATTCTACTCCAGAAATCTGGTATACAGAAATCAGTGTACAAGTATACAGTACAAGTGTACTTGTACAAGTGTACAAGTATATGGTACAAAGATGTTCATAACAACATTATTTACACCATGAAAATTTGATAATAATCCTCAATAGGAAAGTAGTTAAATCATGGTACATGGAATACTTATAATGATGATTAGTTGCCAACATTCATCTCATCTCTGATGATTAGGCTAATTAAATCATGGTGATTCCATTCTTTCCCAATGATTAGTTTAGGAAGATATAAGGAGAGAAGAGAAGTTGCTGCCATTTCCTTACCAGCTCAATAAGTGAAAAGCAAAGCAAATTATAAAGCAGTGACTAGTATAACGAGTTTTGTTTTTAAATAAGATATATTTTTGCATAGATAAAATCTGGAACATATAAAATCTGTTAGTAACAGCTATTCTTTACGTAGCATTCTAAGATCTTTAACTTTTGATATTTTTCTATTATTTGAATTTTTGTAATATTCTTTTGTAAAAAACAAAAAGCATAAATTCCTTTCGAGTCACTGATTTATAGCAGCACTGACATTGATTTATTTTCATTTTATAAATTTCCATAATAAAGCCATTGGAATTCAATGGTTAATGGCTAATTTCTTCATAGTTAAGTTTTATATATATATATGATTGAGAATAGAATACATAGTGTACTATTCTGCAAACAAACTTAAAAGTGACTAAATATTACAGATCAGTCTTCATGACAGTGAGTTCTAAGTAAATGTCCACATTATTTGACTCCACTGAAATTCATTTAATCAAATCTTAATTGAAATAAATAAACCATTTAAAATGCCTACTATCTATGTTCCAGACACTCTATCAGTTATCTGAGATAGTTAACAAAAAATACTATGGCTCAGACAGGCTGTCATCAAAACTGCTTTGGAGTTGATGGAGTTGATCTTCATAACTGTTGATCTCTATCTAAAAAAAAAGAGGCACACTAAACAACTCCTCCTAGTGGCTAAAGATATTTACAGAAGTCTTATAAACTTTCCCCTTCCCCCACTGAATAAAGATTAAAACCAATGCCTCTTTGCTACTAAATTTTTGTACCCACATTAAGACTAAATTACCTAATTTTAATACATAAAAAAACTGGTCATTCACTGTCCTTTCACTTTTAATGTCCACAGTGGTTTTTTCAATATAAAGTCCATTTCAACACAAAGATGGCAAAAAAGAGGCCTATTGTTTTCACTTCCAAAATAGGGCTTATAGGCTGTCTTTACCTTGGCAAGATAATCATAGATTCAGGAACGTATTCAGGAATTAAATTTTTTCATTTCATGAAAAGTGATCAGATTCTGAAACATTCAAATAAAAGCATAAAATAAACTGATAAAAGAAAAAGCAAACTTGAATGAAAAATATAGGATGAAGATAGTCAAATTATTATTTTCCTTTATAAGGATGTCAACAAATGGAAAGAAAAAAGGCCCCACAATAATTACAACACCAAAGCAACAAACTGAAGTAAACTAGTACAAATTGAGTATATTCAGTAATAAAGTATACCAAAAAGAAGTTGCTAGAATTTGTTAGGAAACCAAATGACTTTTCTATCTTCAAGTCTCTTTAAAATAACATTCTTAAAAAAAAAATTTACAATTACTTTACATGACTTTAAGAAAAAGTCTTGTTAAAACAGTGTCAGTTAATTACATATTCAATCTGAACAGTGTCAGAACTCGCCCTTTACTTTTGGGATGCATCTCTTACATAGTTCTCAAATTCAGAGCGTTAGTGTCTTCAGTCTTTATTTGATTATCATCTACTCAGTGTTAAACATGCAAATAAATACACTAAAAATTAGGATATAATGACATTTCACTTATAATAGTACAAAATATTGAGTCAATACTGAACAAGATGTCAGCCCAATTCAAAACTGAGCTATTCATACTGAACATCTGAATTAGTTATATTTCAAAAATAATACAAGGGCCAACTTTAAATAAGCAAAACAAAAGGAAAAAAACTCTACTACTCTACTAATGTTTTGTATACTAAAACATAGGATGAATGATAAAAACTTAAAGTTTTAAACTCTTCAATCAGTACTTTAAGGTATTTTAAATAATTTCAGTGAATTAGAACTATAGCATAAGTACTTCAAATCAGAACTTTAATTTCTGTTGAAAAGGATTACTGGATAGGAAGAAAAGTATTATTCATATATTCTATATAACCTCCTTAAATTATAATAACATTATTTTAAATTAAAATTGTGACTCAATATAATGTTAATATATTCAAATAATTTCGAAAAACACACAAGTCATTGTTTTTCTTAGTTATTTCATATTATCATTGCAGAATCACCAGATCTTCGAATTTTTAAAATTTTTTGCATAAAAGTGAACATTTAAGGCTAACTCTAACATTAAACAAGTTGCTGTATCAGATTATTTCCTAGCTCATTCAAAATTGGACATGTGACATACTTATACTAAATCCTTGAAGTGTGATACAAGTGATATAGGGAAGTGATAGAAGGAAACTGAAATATCACTAATATATGGTAGAGACATGAAGACTTAAGTTCCCCGTGACAAAGTTCAAATCAACTTCACATTAAATATACTGTCAAAACCCTTCCTCCTTCCCTGTGGTTGTCTATGCTTAGCACTCCTTGGTCTGTTACCTAAACCAAGAGAAGTCCTAAGACAAACGGCAGTCAGGATTGGGAGGATGAAGTATAAAAATGTCTCCTGACAACTGTTAATCCAGTTGACAAACATTTCTTGAGCACTTACTATTTCATAATCTCACTCAACTCTCAGGGTGGGAGGGGAAATACAGGGGCAGGGAATTAAGAGGTATAAACTATCATGTACAAAATAAGCTACAAGGATATATTGTACAACATGGGGAATACAAACAATATTTTATAATAACTGCAAATGCAGTATAACCTTTAAAAATTGTGAATCATTATACTGTACACTTGTAACATATAATATAACTATACTTCAAAAAATTAATTATCAAAAGAAAGAGGCTCAGAAAATGTCTATATAATAAGTTCATGATAAATTACTATGAGAAACTAAGAATGGTTACTCTGTTTCCCCTCAGTTTTAAAATTTGACTTTTTTCAATTTTAAAATATTAGGAATTTATATATATTTGGTCAGTTCTGCTATAATGCTTGTTTTGAAAATTTGAATTTATTCCAATCTGATTGATATATTAAAGAACAATAGGAGTGATTCTGTCTGTGAGAAGCACTGAGTGAACACAAAAACTGCACCCAGTTGAACTGAGCAGTGTTTGAATCCACAAAACATGCACACCCCTCAAACATCCAGCAGCTAATCAAGACAGTGCTGTACTGGCATCAGGATATACATTAATGGAATAAGAGCTGAAAGCCCAGAAATGGAATCACGTGCTTATGATCAACTGATTTTCAACAGAGGTGCCAAGATCACTCAGAGGGATAAATGGCTTTTCAACAAGTGATGCTGGGATGACTGGGAAGCCACGTGCAAAAGAATAAAGTGGGAGACCCTTACTTCACACATACATAAAAACTAATACAAAATGGATCAAAGACCCAAATTTAAGAATTAAAATTAGAAAGCTCTTAGAAGGAAACACAGGAGAAAATCTTCAACACCTTGGATTTGGCCATGGGTTCTTAGATATGACTCTAAAAGTACAAGCAACCGAAGAAAAAAATAAATTAGATTTCATCAAAATTAAAACCTTTGTGCCTCAAAGAACACTATCATGGAAGTGAAAAAACTATTAGAAAGCTCTTAGAAGGAAACACAGGAGAAAATCTTCAACACCTTGGATTTGGCCATGGGTTCTTAGATATGACTCTAAAAGTACAAGCAACCGAAGAAAAAAATAAATTAGATTTCATCAAAATTAAAACCTTTGTGCCTCAAAGAACACTATCATGGGAGTGAAAAAACAACAGACAGAAAGAGAGTAAATAATATTTGCAAATCATACATCTGATAAAGGACTTGTATCCAGAATATGGAGTTCTTTAGAACTCTTACAACTTAATGATAAAAACATAAAAAACTCAATTGAAAAATGAGCAAAGGATCTAAAGAGATATTTCTTCAAGGAAAACATATAACAGCCAATAGGAACAGGAAAAGATGCTTGACCTCACTAGTCAAAAGGGAAATACAAATAAAAAACACAGAGATAATACTTCACACCCATAAGGATAGCAATAATTAAAAAGTCAAATACTAACAACTGTTGGTGAGGATGTAGGGGGATTGGAACCCTCACACACTGCTATGGACATGTAAAATGGAACAGCCACATTGAAAAAGTCTGGCAGTTGTTCAAATGATTAAATGTGGAGTTACCATATGACCCAACAACTCCACTCCTCGGCATATACTCAAGTAAAATAAAAACATTTATCCATATGCGTTACTTATCTTGATCTTGGAATCATTCTGCAATGTATAGCAAATCACTTTAAATATGTATAATTTTATATCATCAATTATTCCTCAGTAAAGTTTAAAAATATAAAAAACTGTTTCATATTTTAAAATATATCCACGTATTTAAAAATATATCCACATATTTTAAAATATATCCACAAAAACCTGCACACAGACTCCTTCAGCAACTTTTTCAGAACAGCAAAAAGTGAAAACTCAGATGTCTATCAGCTGATGAATGGATAAACAAAATGTGGTACATATATGCATCCTTATTACTCAACCATAGAAAGGAATCCAGTACTAACACACGCTACCACTGGCTTCCCAGGAGGTTCAGTGGTAAAGAATCGCCAGCCAAGCAGGAGACAGGGTTCGAACCTGGGCAGGGAAGATCCCCTGGAGAAGAAAATGGCAACCCACTCCAGAATTCTTGTCTGGGAAATCCCCTGGACAGAGCAGCCTGGCAGGCTAGAGTCCATGGGGTTACAAAGGAGTCAGACATGACTTAACAACATGCTACGTGGATAAACCTCAAAAACATCATGATAAATGAAAAAGCCAATCACAAAAGATCACATATATATGATTCCATTGTTATGAAATGTCCAAAACAGGCAAATCTACTTGGCAGGCTAGAGTCCATGGGGTTACAAAGGAGTCAGACATGACTTAACAACATGCTACGTGGATAAACCTCAAAAACATCATGATAAATGAAAAAGCCCATCACAAAAGATCACATATATATGATTCCATTGTTATGAAATGTCCAAAACAGGCAAATCTACAGACGGTACACAGATTAGTGGTTGCTTAGGGCTTGTTCAGTTGCTAAGTCTCTGCAACCATGCTGTATCTCACCAGGCTCCTCTGTCCATGGAATTTCCCAGGCAAGAATACTGGAGTGGGTTGCCATTTCCTTCTCCAGGGTGCTTATGGCTAGGGGAGAGGAATAAGGGAGTTATAGCCAAAGGAAACAGTTTCTTTTTTAGGTGATGAAAATATTCAAAACTGACATATCTGTTGCACATTATCTGTGAATAAATTAAAAATCACTGAATTGGACACTATATAGGTGACATATATGGTGTCTGAATTATATCTCCATACTGTTTAAAAAAACCCCGTCTCCCAGCTGTCTCAGTTCCCCTCACGTATCTGAGCCACACCTTCCACCATCTGCCTTAATTTTTTAACAACCGTCCTTACAAGAGGCAACCCCTCCCACATCTACTTGAGAAACGGGTTCAACCCCAGGACTGGGAAGATCCCCTGGAGGAGGATACAGCAATCCACTCCAGTATTCTTGCCTGGAGAATCCCCATGGACAGAGGAGCCTGGTGGGCTACAGTTCACCACGTCACAAAGAGTCGGACACGACTGAACGCGCGTGCACATGCTCTTCTGAATACTGAATATCTTTTACGATGTGTTACTGACGAAGTTTCTGAGTGGTGCACCTCAATGCCATTTTCTTCACAAGCTCTGTGTTTCTTACTGCTTAGTTTTGTATAAGGCAAGGGTTTTTAGATATGCATATGCCATCATATAGCAGAACTAACTGTACAATCAGACAACAATATCACCCTAAATGCACCATCAGTGCCATCATCAGAAACCGAAATCAAAGCTGAATAAATCATCAATCCAAACCAATAAGATTTCAACTGATTTTCACTGTTTAAAATTTTCAAACTAAAATGCTACAGGAAATCAATGCTATTTGGAATAATACGGTAATAATGTGGGAAAAGGTATTCAACGGTGATATACTTTTGTTTTCTAGAGACTTTATGAACACTAGAAGATGGTCCTGAAGGGGAACAAACAGTGCGCATTTCAAAAGGAAAAAGTCAGTCATGTATGGAGTCTAGCACACGGCAAGGATCTGCTCTACTTGGGCTGTTCTCTTCCAAATCACACAAAAATACCACGTTCATTTCAGTTTCTATGATTTCACTCATTCCTCTAGCACGCAGTGTCTCCCCTTTCGCCTTAGTCACACCAAATCTCTTACTCCTGATCCAAGTCTTTCACAGATCATCCCCAGTACAGCTCACTCTTCAGGGATCTCCCCTGCTACCGAGTTCCTAAAACTTTACTGTTTACACACATTTAGTCATATGTTTTTGCTCATCTCTTCATTCCTCTAGCACGCAGTGTCTCCCCTTTCGCCTTAGTCACACCAAATCTCTTACTCCTGATCCAAGTCTTTCACAGATCATCCCCAGTACAGCTCACTCTTCAGGGATCTCCCCTGCTACCGAGTTCCTAAAACTTTACTGTTTACACACATTTAGTCGTATGTTTTTGCTCATCTCATCCGTGGTGCTTGAATATCCAAGCCCCTCAGGGAGAGAATCAGCTGATTCAGACTCCACAAACTCTGTACAAATTCTAAACAGAGTTAAAGGCTCAAGAAGTTTTTGCTGCTGGATGATAAGTAGGACAAAATCATGGGTGCTAACTAACTTCTAGTTTTCTTAGCTATGACTCAACCATTTCTGATACAAGTAATTTCAATGCTTTTTTAAGAAGCTAAAATTTTAACTTAGTGATGCTAAAACTACATACAGCTACTAAGGGAATAAAATCCTGTAAAACCTGCACTTTGATGTCTCACCACAAAAGAGGGTGAACAAGAAACTATGGTCGTTAACACTAAACATTTTTCACTAATGAACGCCAATTCTACATAATAAGACGTATGGAAGCAATTTTATCTGCAGCAATTTTATCACGGTGACAGTGTCCCCGAGGAGTGTTTCCAAAGTTGTCTTTCAGTAACAGTTTTCTTTTTCACACAAAAGACTAAGTGAAATTCTACCATGGGCCGGGGCGGGGGAGGGTGTGGGGAGCAGAGCTGCTCATGCTGAAGTGGAGGGAGAGGCCTATAGTTCTGCCTGCTGGGGTCCCCCTCAAGTGCACACAACCCTCCCCAGGTCCCAGTCCCCAGCGGCAGTGGGCCCGGAAGGCATCTCTGGGAACCATCCAGGGCTGAGAAACAGTTGCCCTGAATACAAAAGGACCTCATTAGTTTTTTAATACTAACTAGTTAGTTTTTTAATACGTCAAACATCTCTAGAATATAAAATTAAAACTTACCCATTTCTACTGAAAATTCTTAGCCAGGCTTTGAAGTTTGGTCCTAACAAACATAAACAAGGCACCGTAGTGAAAGTGGACAAAATAACCGCAAGTGAGAATGTCTCCAATACCAACCTAGAAAAAAGAAAACCTTCACTAACCTTTTAAGAAGTGTTAAACGTGCATGGACACATTTTGTGTCATTTTTATTTAAACAGATTTAATAATATAAACCTATTGTCTTACCAAAATGATGACTATTAAAAATGTTACTAACGAAATGCAAACTATAAAAAACAATCTAGCAGATATGTGGCTTTAACTATAGAGTTCAGAAGTGTTAAATGCCCTGTGACACCGAAACTGTCCATTGCAAGAAAACCCACTACTAGATCACTAACTTTTTCCTCAACAGTCTCTGGAACTTTGTATGCAACCAGTGGTTCAATTTAGCTTATACTGGAACTATATGAAGAACTAGTAAACTAGTTTCTGACTAAGGCCTGAGAATTTTCATTTTGATAAAATGCTGATGCTGTTGGTTTTAGAACCACACTTGGAGAACCACTGCTCCAGACATCCACTCTACTCTAAATGGACTAGACAGAAAACTACCGTTTCCTGTTACGAAGGTCTTGTCCCCCCTCTAGAAAATAACTGCCTATTAACTTATTGTGTGTACATATAACCAGATACACACACACAAATATATACACACACAGCTGTGTGCGTGTATGTGTATTACATCACTCATTTCACCATGATCATTTATCACTGCTAAGCTGAATTTTCTTCAACTACTGTGTGCGTAAGACATATTCATGAATCTGCCTTTCCCTAATTAAAAATTTTTCAATTTAGAAAAGGTATTCAGTCAAATTTTACCTTTCAACTATAAACATTAGTTTATTATGTAATTAAATACAGCAAGCTACTGCTGCTGCTGCTAAATTGCTTCAGTCATGTCCGACTCTGTGTGACCCCATAGATGGCAGCCCACCAGGCTCCCCCGTCCCTGGGATTCTCCAGGCAAGAACACTGGAGTGGGTTGCCATTGCCTTCTCCAATGCATGAAAGTGAAGTCGCTTAGTCATGTCTGACTCTTAGCAACCTCATGGACTGCAGCCTACCAGCCTCCTCCATTCATGGGATTTTCCAGGCAAGAGTACTGGAGCAGGGTGCAACTGCCTTCTCCAATGCAGCAGTCTACTGACTTTTAAGAAGACAAACTTTTCGAGCAGTTTAGAATCACATTTACTAGGAACTGATACGTTGTTTATAACTAATTTATATGTATCATTATAATCAGTTTCCTTAGAGATTCTAAGGAATTATGATTACCAGTATCATACACTTACTTGTATACGACAATTTCTCACGTACCTCCCTCCTCAGGCAACTGGGTAACAGAAGGGTAGGTAATAGGAGCATTTAGTAAATTAAGTTATTTCACTGTCTTTAAAAATAAATAAATAACACTGGCAAGGAAGGGCAATAATGTCAGTATCCTTCCGTGATCCATTAACTGAACACACCATTTTATTTCTCTAATCACCAACAGAATCAGCATTTGGTTTTACCAATGACTGTTTTAAAGTATAATTGGTTTAAGGTACACATTTCAGACTTACTCTATTAGTGGTGCTCCATATAGAACAAAAATTACATGAAAGAAGAAACAAGACGTAAGAAAGTAGATACAGCATTTCAAAAATCTGGTTACCTAAAAAAAGAAATGAACAATTTAAAGAATCAAGAGTGCCTGAAGGACAGCAGATACTTTGAATTTTACCTACAAATACAACTTGGTCCCACATTGAGTGGTACAGGGGACTATTCTTTGGATTTGCTCCTGAAGTCAGATCACATATGCTTTGCACAACACTTTTAAAAAGCCTAAAAGACAAGAATAGACTTCCATATTCCACACATCTAACCAAAAGCAGAGTCAGAAAACATTTTTGTTTCTCTGCTATGTACTGAATTATGCTGTTAAGCAGTATTTATGAAATATTTACCAAGAAGAGTGCTGCTGCTGTTGCTGCTAAGTCACTTCAGCCGTGTCCGACTCTGTGCAACCCCACAGACAGTAGCCCACCAGGCTCCCCCGTCCCTGGGATTCTCCAGGCAAGAACACTGGAGTGGGTTGCCATTGCCTTCTCCAATGCATGAAAGTGAAGTCGCTTAGTCATGTCTGACTCTTAGCAACCTCATGGACTGCAGCCTACCAGCCTCCTCCATTCATGGGATTTTCCAGGCAAGAGTACTGGAGCAGGGTGCAACTGCCTTCTCCAATGCAGCAGTCTACTGACTTTTAAGAAGACAAACTTTTCGAGCAGTTTAGAATCACATTTACTAGGAACTGATACGTTGTTTATAACTAATTTATATGTATCATTATAATCAGTTTCCTTAGAGATTCTAAGGAATTATGATTACCAGTATCATACACTTACTTGTATACGACAATTTCTCACGTACCTCCCTCCTCAGGCAACTGGGTAACAGAAGGGTAGGTAATAGGAGCATTTAGTAAATTAAGTTATTTCACTGTCTTTAAAAATAAATAAATAACACTGGCAAGGAAGGGCAATAATGTCAGTATCCTTCCGTGATCCATTAACTGAACACACCATTTTATTTCTCTAATCACCAACAGAATCAGCATTTGGTTTTACCAATGACTGTTTTAAAGTATAATTGGTTTAAGGTACACATTTCAGACTTACTCTATTAGTGGTGCTCCATATAGAACAAAAATTACATGAAAGAAGAAACAAGACGTAAGAAAGTAGATACAGCATTTCAAAAATCTGGTTACCTAAAAAAAGAAATGAACAATTTAAAGAATCAAGAGTGCCTGAAGGACAGCAGATACTTTGAATTTTACCTACAAATACAACTTGGTCCCACATTGAGTGGTACAGGGGACTATTCTTTGGATTTGCTCCTGAAGTCAGATCACATATGCTTTGCACAACACTTTTAAAAAGCCTAAAAGACAAGAATAGACTTCCATATTCCACACATCTAACCAAAAGCAGAGTCAGAAAACATTTTTGTTTCTCTGCTATGTACTGAATTATGCTGTTAAGCAGTATTTATGAAATATTTACCAAGAAGAGTGCTGCTGCTGTTGCTGCTAAGTCACTTCAGCCGTGTCCGACTCTGTGCAACCCCACAGACAGTAGCCCACCAGGCTCCCCCGTCCCTGGGATTCTCCAGGCAAGAACACTGGAGTGGGTTGCCATTTTACACAAAAAACAAATATTCCTTATTGTGTGATAATGTTACACGTGAAATATTTACAGAAAATAACAACTATAATAAATCTTTTTCATTTTAAAACAAAATTCCTAGAAAAACTGGACAAAAAATTACAATATAAATAATTCCCCAAATCATATTTATGTTACTATAAAAAAGACCTGCATGTTTGAAAATCAGTGTGTGGGACCTACTTGACTTCAAGATCTAACGGTAAAACACACACTGAGCTTCTTATATCAAAGGGCAGTAAACATGTTTTAAATTACCTAATAGCATACATATAGTACTGAATAATGTTCAGTGAGGACTTTTCAAATAACAGTCGTGTTACACTGTAATAAATATTCCAGAAAACAGAATCCAATATCTGAAACTTCAACTACTATTTAGTCAAGGAAGGCCATGTTTGAAACAAGAGCAACCAAGGTGGTTTATTTTATAATGTTTAAAAAACCCACTGTGTCTTTCAGAAATGCAAAAGATGCATGAAAATAAACGGAAATGTCTTATAAGGTTTAAAGGTGCAATTGCTACATGTTTTTATCTTCTATATAAGTTCACAATGCTGTGATATCCAATGAACTCATGGCAAGAATCTATCAAACATTATGGACAATCTTTCAGCAAGCAATACACTACTGATTTTGGGGAAAAATATCAGCCTCTTTATTCACTGTAAATAGACTAATAAGTGCTTGACTAATACTTTATTCTTCCAGTAAAAGAGAAATTACCTACATCTAAAAATCATTTATCAAGAAATAAGCCTTACCTTGTATGATAATGAACTTCTTTTAGAAGACACATTTGGTTTCACTACTAAATACAATACTAAATTGACGGCAGTTGCAGAAACAGAACAGATGTATAACCATGTCAAGTGTGTCTCCAATATTGAGAAGTTCTCCAAGAAGAATGATGGAATGAAGATGCTTAGGATAATTGAAAATATGCATAAAAGATGGGTATACAGTAGTTTCTTGATGTCAGTATCTTTCATGGTGTTTTCTTGAGTGGCTAATGAAAAACAAATTAAGAAAAGAACATAGACAATAATGACTTTTTGCATTGTCCTAAATGCTTCGACGTTTAAAAATAAGCCATGAACCAAAGTCAGTTTTCTATGGGCAAAAATGTCTAAGTGCTAGAGTACAGGGAGATGCATATGTGGAGACATACATGTAGACTAATATGGTACAAACTGTTCTCACAGCCTAAAAAAAGGACACATTAACCAATTTCTTAAATATCTGTGTTTAGTTTCTGCAACATGGTCATGTGCTAGGACTATTTAAGCAATCCATTCTATTTTTCCTTTCCTTTTTTTCTTTGCCAAAATCAGAGGTGAAAACAAAGGACATAGGTTAATAACTTGCCCTTTTGGAATTATAAGCTATGCATTCTAGGAAGCCCATAATACACTTTGGGTGGACTGTTGGCATTTTTTACGATTATGGACCTTTGTCTAACATCACAGTAGTTCACATTTTCTAGCAAATGCCAAGTAACACCAGGTACACACTGGAATACTCAAATGGTGGCCAGTGTTATCAAGAGCCTTCAAAGAACATTATGTTAAACGAAGGAATCCCAGTGCTGCAAAAATACCAAAATGGCAATGTCCGTTACAGATGCCAGATTCCAACCAAAAGCAGGGTATGAATGAAAGGAAGAAAAATATTTACTTTCTTCCTATAAAACACATATTTGATGTATGTACATATTTACAAATTACCTAACAGAGAGCTTATACATGGTATGGACTGATGTTAAGTAAGGAGTTAATTATTAAAGTAATAGTTCACAGGTTACACTGTGGTGAACAGTCCAGAAAACTTATATATACATAAATATAGATACGAACAATGTGGTCATTCACGCAGTCGTGTCCGATTCTTTGCGACCCCACAGACTGCAGCCTGCCAACTCCTCTGTCTGAGGGATTGTTCCGGTCAGAATCAAACTCAGGTTTCCTGAGTTTCCTGCTTTGCAGGCACTGTGGAGAAGGAAATGGCAACCCACTCCAGTATTCTTGCCCATAAAATCCCATGGATAGAGGAGCATGGCGGGTTATAGTCCACAGGGTTGCAGAGAGTCAAACAGGACTGAGTGACTGAGCACTCTACCTACCGCTGAGCCACCAGGGAAGCCTATATATACATATACACACACACACACACACACACATATATACACACACACACAGATATATATATGCATATGTATATATCTTATAGACACACACACACACACACACACACGGCACCCACTAGGGCAAAAGGGCGAATCCACACCTTATCCCAACATTCTCATTAATTTACACTATACTTTTCAAAGGCAAATATTAATACTTTACTGATAAGGAAACAGGCTACAAGAGATTAAGAAATACTCCAAGGTCTCAAGCTCTCAAGTGCTAAAGCCATTTCAAAACCTAGCCTCGCTGATATATACACGCCTGAGGTTGAGAAGAGAATGAATGGCAAGAAAGGAAATGTTTCTCACAGGTGCTACGCTCGGCTGAGGGCCGGGGAGGGAAATCTAGAATATATTCTCTCAATAGACAACCCTTCAGATATTTTTCTGGGCCACCCTCAGAATCCCAACTGACCCAGCGGATCTGGACCTAAGACAGTGAGCAGTACCCAAACTCAGATGGCTTGCGGAATGAGTGAATGAACAAGGAGTTGGTCCAGTGCTGCCCTTCTGAGAAACCAGCCCTGTGTTAGGTCCTGGCCAGCCAAGGACGCCTCTGGTCAGGTGCCCTCTCAGGTGGCCAGGAACACGGCATCCGCAGTCAGACCTGACCCGGGCCCTCAAGCCTTGCAGAGGTAGAGAAGGCCCTTCTGAGCGACTCCTAGAGGAGCCTTGGCGGGACATTAACCTGCAGCTTCATCCCAAATTGTATCGCTCTGGACTCTGCCTGAGCCTGCCTCAACCGACCAGAGTGTGGGCAGCGAGGGACGAGCTGGGAAGCATAATCAAAGAACACGGACGGGAAGACTAACAGAAACGGAGGTACAGACACAGAAAGACGTATCTGAAAGAGGCCAGTCCATCAGGGCAACCCTTGGGTAACGCCGGAAGGGCGGCGCTCGAGGGGCAGGCAGGCGCCAACTGGCCGGGGACAAAGATTTCCGGCCAGATGGGCAGTTGGCGAAAGTGGCTTGCAGCCTCGGGAGGCTCGCATGCGGGGCCGTTCGGCTCGGCTTACCTATCTCTCCCGCCCGCCGAACGGAAGCGAGGGTTACTACCTCCCACCATCAGGTGCGACTCGCTGCTCTGAGCCTCGCGCAGGCGCAGCCTGGGGGCGGCGACCCAAGGCCTCACAGCCAATCGCAGAAGTGGAGGGGCGGACCAAGGCCTTCTCGCTCGCGTTTATTCCTCCCGCTGCTTTCCAGGTGCAGGATAGGCGGGGCGAAGGGCGGTGGGGCCGGAAGTGGGTTTTAGTAACCCGGAAGCGGAGTTCTTTCTTGGCTGTAGTGTTGCTATCTTCCAGCTGCTGCTTGTTCCGGGTCTGAGGGTATCATCGCGAAAGGATGGTGTGCGAAAAATGTGAGTTAAGGAGACTTTTCTCCGGGAGAAAGAGGCTGGGAGACCCTAATTCGAACTCCCCGGGAACTTTGCCCTTTCTTTGTTTTTCCTTCGGCCACAGGCCTCTGATTCTTGTCTCTGTCCTTCTGTCTTGCGATTGACCATTCCGGCCCCTCCCCAATGACCGTATAGTCCTGTATCTGTTGGATTCGGGGTGGTCTCAGTTTTGCCCCCTTTTGTCTATTTCGGTTGCTTCCCCTCGACCCCGGCTATCATCCTGTACTGCTTCTTGACAGGCTCCCTCGCTTCACAGACCCTCAGGGTTGGAATGGATCTTAAAAATCACTAGAGTACTGAGGCACGGGGCTAGGAGAATCTTACCATCCTCAAAGAAGTCCCTGTAATTTTCACTGGCTTTTAGAGAACTCTTTCCTCCTTATGGACTAACCTGATGGCTCAGAATCTATAGAATCTGCCTGCAGTGCAGGTAGACCCGGGTTCCTTCCCGCGGTCCGGAACATCACCTGGAGAAGGAATGGCAACCCACTCCGGTATTCTTCACTGGAGAATTCCATGGACAGAGCAGCCTGGCAGGTTACAGTCCATGAGGTCACAAAGAGTCAGACAGGACTGAGGGACTAACACTTTCCTCCTTATAGTTGCCATTCGGTGACTCTAATGCTAACCCTTGAGAGTTCTAGAAAATATGATTTTTTTACTTCACAAACTGGTTATAGGTTTAAAAAGAGCTGTCATATCCTCAAATACCTTTTTCCTACCGTTAGGTATGTCTAACTCTTCTGTAAAAAAGATTCAAGTTCTCCTATCCTGATAATTAACATGATCCGCTTTGTTTATATCCCCATAGTATATAAAATTTTGAATACAGACTCTCGTGAGTTTGAATCAGAGTTCTTATATTAGGTGAAAGAATGACCATGGGTGGTTTCTCTATTAAATTCTCAGAGTACAGAAAATAATTTGGTGTTTTTTATATTTGGAGCCTGGCATTCGGGAGGACCCCCCACAATAAAGCCTCAGCTTACGTTTTAAACTTCATTTTCACTAACCCTTATTTTCTTCACTTCAGCCAAACCAAACTGTTGTGTATGCCTGTCTGTACATACCCTGAGTTTTCCATGCCTTTCCCCAGGATGTGTCATTTATCCAGGTTACCTTCATCCTGTTTTCTCCTCTTACCAGTCCCATTGCCACTAACCCTCTCTATTGCCTTCCCCACCAAGGTTTCTTGGATTTCCCTGATCAAAGTTATTTTTTTCTTCCATGGGATTTCTCCTAATACTACAATTCTGAATTGTTATACAGTTTATTTTCCAGCTTATATTTTAGTTGAATCGTTCTTAACTTTTGGGGGTAGTTCTCTGAGCCCTTTGAGAATGTGACGAAAGCTATAGACTTAGTATAGTCTACTTAAAAATGAATATACAAAAAGTTTGTGTACGGTTTTGTCTTATTCATATATCGTCTGTGGCCTGCCTGTGAGAATCAGACTATGAACTACTGTTAGGGAAATCAGTGTGCTATAAACTCCTTGAAATCTAGACTTTTATCTAATTCATTTTACTTTTCTCTGTACTTTGTACAATGGCTTATACATCAGAGATGCTTAGTAAATATTTATGGAATGAATAGGTTTATCAGATTTGTTTATACATGACAAGTTCAGTTCAGTTCAGTCGCTCAGTCGTGTCCGACTCTTTGCAGAGGAAGCCTATTATAAGCCATCCTGTTATCCACAAATTTGACTTGAGAGTCAGTTATCCATTGCCACAGTTAATATCTTAAGTCTCAGTTCAGTGGCCCTGACCCCAACATTAACAGGCTTGTACATATTATGACTGGTGATACCATTATGAACTTTAGGCACAATGTAGAGTATTTATTAGAGAGTAAACACTAATCCCCCTTGTTTTTACTATCTTTTTATAACAGGTGAAAAGAAACTTGGTACTGTTATTACTCCAGATACATGGAAAGATGGTGCAAGGAATACCACAGGTATTTTTCCTTTTAGAACATAGATATTGAATCAGATACTTCCTGTGAATAATATTTTCATTTTCACATTATTTGCAAAATGAAATATTGTTATATGTACAGCATACTTCATTTATTAAACATTAAAGAATACTACATCTCCAAACAGTTTAATATATTCTTCTATTTCTTACTTTCAGTGATGTGTCAGGGTTCCTGATTTGGTAGAAAGGAAATAGCAAAATAATTAAATGAATTTTAAGCAACGAGTGCATCATAATATTAATAGTTGATTTGATTAAGCTTAATTAGGGTTAGTATTGAAAGCCCCTTTTCCTCACCTGATTTCTATATTCTTGAAGAAATTATGTAAATGTTTTCACTGTCATAATCATTAAATACAGTGAGGATTTTTTCAGAGGGAACAGAAAGAAATATTTTCACTATTCAATGTTACTGGCAGTAAAGTAGTGGCGTCTGGATTTTACATTAGATAGAGTAAATATAGACCCATTCCCAAAGTCCTACATTGAGTCTGAGGAATAAGATGATTGCTTTTTTTCCACCACCACACCCTGCCCCCCATCCCTAACCATGCTGTGAAGCACGCAGGATCATAGTTCCCTGATTAGGGATCGAATCCACCCCCTTGGCAATGAAAGTGCAAAGTCTTAACCATGGACTGCCAGGGGATTCCTATAATGATTGCCTTTTATCCAAATTTTATTCTCCTAGTAAAAAATTGTTTTATTTTTAAGTAGTGTCTTTAAAACTTGACTTTTAAATGAAGATTTTTTAAAATGTTGATATAGGCTAGTCTACCTGGAATGTTAGGTCCATGAATCAAGGCAAACTGGAAGTGGTCAAAGAGGAGATGGCAAGAGTGAATATCGACATTTTATGAATCAGTGAACTAAAATGGACTGGAATGGATAAATTTAACGTAGATGACCATCGTATCGACTACTGTGGGCAAGAATCCCTTACAAGAAATGGAGTAGCCATCATAGTCAACAAGAGAGTCCAAAATGCAGTACTTGGATGCAATCTCAAAAACAACAGAATGATCTCTGTTCGTTTCCAAGGCAAACCGTTCAGTATCACAGTAATCCAGGTCTGTGCCCCAACCAGTAATGCTGAAGAAGCTGAAGTTGAACAGTTCAATGAAGACCTACAAGACCTTCTAGAACCAGNCAAAGAGTCGGACACGACTGAGCGACTGAACTGAACTAAGATGCTAACGGTAATCCTCTCCAGAGACCAGGGAGGCCGGTGGGCACCATACCATCTTCATGTTCTTCTGCCTCACAGATATCTTCTGGAAAGGAGCTTATACACATGTCTCGCACCCCAGGGGCTGCGCAGGGAACACACTTGACTGCCTGGCTCTGCTGGCCAACACAGCTTATGTTCCCAGGTCCCAAAGGGCTCTAATAAACAGGCCATCCCACCAGGGCACAGGGCAGAGGCAGCAGATTGAAATACCCAGTATTTTTGTGAAAAGAGGCCTGTTTGGAGATCTTAACTGCAGCCTGAGAATCAAGTTTATAATTTAACATCTACAGACCAACTAAAACCCTCTCCAAAGACTGCAGGGGCCAGTGGGGGCCACCTTTGCCCTCTCCCTCTGTCCTGCCCCAGGTCACCAGTGTTTCTAGGAAGGAGGCTGTGCATACATCTGGTGCTCCAGCTGTTGTGGCTGCTGCTCAGAGGACACATCCCTTGATAACTGGCTGTGGGGAGCAGCAAGGCTTGTGTTCATGGGTTCAACAGGATGGTAGCAAACAAGGAAACAGTTCTTAACCTGCTATCCCCTAGGGCTCAGTGCAGAGGGAGCAGACAGAATGCCTCTCTCTCAGTCCTCCCTGAAAGAGGGTATACGTGCATATTTTAAGCTACTGTTTGAGTGCCCAGTTTCCAATTAGCCTGCATCAGGGTGCTGAAATTCTCTTTGGGACACTGACAGGTCATATTATACCCTCAACTACTG
Organism: Oreotragus oreotragus; assembly: GCA_006410675.1. NCBI lineage: Eukaryota > Metazoa > Chordata > Mammalia > Artiodactyla > Bovidae > Oreotragus > Oreotragus oreotragus. The sequence continues at coordinate 102,094 of SJYX01021969.1, forward strand.
GAGCCACTAAGAGCAAAGTAGGCTGGACTTTCAGAAAGGTTTGATAGACAACCAAGAACCAGGGCAGGATTAAAAAGGTTCCTCTCTTACATAAGGCCACTCCACTTCTTCAAGACTGGCTGTTGTAGCTAATGCACTGAAATCAACAGAGTGTCAAGAAAAATGAAGAAACAGAGAAATGTGTTCCCAGTGAAAGAAGTAGATAAAACCCCAAGAAAAGACCTAATGAAATTAAGATAAGTAATTTAAAGATGCTCACAGACATCAGGGGGACAATATATGAAGAAAGTGAGAATTTCAACAAAAAGAAAATACTAAGCAGAAATCACAGAGTTGAAGAATATAATAACTGAGCTGAAAAATTCAATAAAGGCATTCCACAGCAGACTAGATGAAGTGAAATAAAGGATCAGTGAACTAGAAGACAGGGTACTGGAATTTATCCAATCAGATCAGCTTTAAAAAAAAAAAACAAAAAACAAAGAGAAAGAGTGAATAGAGCTTAAGAGATTATGGAACAACATAAAGCCAATCAATAATACACCTTTATAGGGATGTCAGAAGAAGAGAGAATGGGGCAGAAAGCTTATTTGAAGAGATAATGGCTGAAAATTTCCCTAAAGTGGGGAAGGAAACAGACTACCTGGAAATAGATCCAGGAATCCCAGAGAGTTCCAAAAAGAAGAATCCAAAGAGACATTATAACTAAGTTGTCAAAACTTAACAGAGAACATCTTAAAAGCAGTAAGAGAAAAACAATTTGTTATATACAAGGGAACCCCATAAAGCTGTCAGGAGATTTCTAGGCAGAAACTTGCAGGCCACAAGATGGTGGCACGATATAGTCAATGTGCTGGAAGAGAAAAGAAAACTTGCCAACCAGGAATACTCTACCTGGAAAAGCTGCCCTTCAGAATTTAAGGAGAAATAAAGTTTTCCATACAAGCAAAAGCTGAGGGAGTTCATCACCACTGGACCAACTTTACAGTGAACACCACCAGCTTTACAGCTTTACAAATGAACATTTGAATGCAGAGTTCCAAAGAACAGCAAGCTGCTGCTGCTGCTAAGTCGCTTCTGTCGTGTCTGACTCTGTGCAACCCCATAGACACCAGCCCACCAGGCTCCCCTGTCCCTGGGATTCTCCAGGCAAGAACCCTGGAGTGGGTTGCCATTTCCTTCTCCAATGCAAGAAAGTGAGAAGTTAAAGTGAAGTCACTCAGTCGTGTCCGACTCTTCACGACCCCATGGACTGCAGCCTACCAGGCTCCTCCGTCCATGGGATCTTCCAGGCAAGAGTACTGGAGTGGGTTGCCATTTCCTTCTCCAATGCATGAAAGTGAAAAGTGAAAGTGAAGTCACTCAGTCGTGTCTGACTCTTAGTGACCCCATGGACTGCAGCCCACCAGGCTCCTCCGTCCATGGGTTTTTCTAGGCAAGAGTACTGGAGTGGCGTGCCACTGGAGAGATAAAGCCTTCCTCAGTGATCAGTGCAAACAAATAGAGGAAAATAATAGAATGGGAAAGACTAGAGATCTCTTCAAGATGATTAGAGATACCAAGGGAACATTTCATGCAAAGATGGGCACAATAAAGGACAGAAATGGTATGGACCTAACAGAAGCAGAAGATATTAAGAAGAGGTGGCAAGAATACACAGAAGAACTGTACAGAAAAGATCTTCATGACCCAGATAATCACAATGGTGTGATCACTCACCTAGAGCCAGACATCTTGGAATGTGAAGTCAAGTGGGCCTTAGGAAGCATCACTATGAACAAAGCTAGTGGAGCTGATGGAATTCCAGTTGAGCTATTTCAAATCCTGAAAGATGATGCTGTGAAAGTGCTGCACTCAATATGNAAGTGGCAAGAATACACAGAAGAACTGTACAGAAAAGATCTTCATGACCCAGATAACCACAATGGTGTGATCACTCACCTAGAGCCAGACATCCTGGAATGCAAAGTCATGTGGGCCTTAGAAAGCATCACTACGAACAAAGCTAGTGGAGGTGATGGAATTCCAGTTGAGCTATTTCAAATCCTAAAAGATAATGCTGTCAAAGTGCTGCACTCACTATGCCAGCAAATTTGGAAAACTCAGCAGTGGCCACAGGACTGGAAAAGATCAGTTTTCATTCCAGTGCCAAAGAACGTCACACTACCACACAATTGCACTCATCTCCCACGGTAGCAAAGTAATGCCCCAGATCCTCCAAGCCAGGCTTCAACGGTATGTGAACCATGAACTTCCAGATGTTCAAGCTGGTTTTAGAAAAGGCAGAGGAATCTGAGATCAGATTACCAACATCTGTTGGATCATTGAAAAGGCAAGAGAGTTCCAGAAAAACTATTTCTGCTTTATTAACTATACCAAAGCCTTTGACTGTGTGGATCACAACAAACTGGAAAGTTCTTCAAGACATGGGAATATCAGACCACCTGACCTGCCTCTTGAGAAATCTGTATGCAGATCAAGGAGCAACAGTTAGAACTGGACATGGAACAACAGAGTGGTTCCAAATCAGGAAAGGAGTACCTCAAGGCTGTATATTGTCACCCTATTTTTTAATTCATATGCAGAGTACGTCATGAGAAACGCTGGGCTGGCTGAAGCACAAGGTGGAATCAAGATTGCTGGGAGAAATATCAATAACCTAAGATATGCAGATGACACCACCCTTATGGCAAAAACTGAAAAACTAGAGAACCCTTGATGACAGTAAAAGAGGAGAGTGAAAAAGTAGGTTTAAAACTCAACATTCAGAAATCTAAGATCATGGCGTCTGGTCCCATCACTTCATGGCAAATAGATGGGGAAACAATGGAAACAGTGAGAGACTTTATTTTGGGGGACTCCAAAATCATTGCAGATGGTGAGTGCAGCCATGAAATTAAAAGATGCTTACTCCTTGGAAGAAAAGTTATGACCAACCTAGACAGCATATTAAAAAGCAGAGATGTTACTTTGCCAACAAAGGTCCATCTAGTCAAGGCTATGGTTTTTCTAGTAGTCATGTATGGATGTGAGAGTTGGACTATAAAGAAAGCTGAGCATCAAAGAATAGATGCTTTTGAACTATGGTGTTGGAGAAGACTCTTGAGAGTCCCCTGAACTACGAGGAGATCCAACCAGTCCATCCTAAAGGAAATCAGTCCTGAATATTCATTGGAAGGACTGATGCTGAAACTGAAACTCCATTACTTTGGCCACCTGATGGAAAGAACTGAGTTATTGCAAAGACCCTGCTGCTGGGAAAGATGGAAGGCAGGAGGAGAAGGGGACAATGAGAAGGAGAATGAGAAGATTGGATGGCATCACCAACTTGATGGACATGAGTTTGAGTAGGCTCTGGGAGATGGTGATGGACAAGGAGGCCTGGCATGCTGCAGTCATGGGGTCGCAAAGAGTCAGACACGATTGAACAACTGAACTGATGGGTTAGAAGTCAAAAAATGAACTTTCTACTTGTTAAATGTTGCATGGTTATGTTATTATGTGAAATGTGTAGAAATAACCCACTAAAGTGTGTGTATATTTCTGTGCAGAAAGTGGTGGAAGAAAGCTGAACGAAAATAAGGCTTTGACCTCAAAAAAAGCAAGGTAGGTAAAAGAGCATCTGTAAAGCAGTCATAAATTTCTACTCTTTTTACTATTAAGTGTATTGGAATGAATTTGTTTTGCCTCATTCTGTTGTAATACAGCATAGACTTAGGTACTTCCCAGGGTGTATAACCAAGCTATCTGTTACATCCTATTGGTTTCACCCTGTTCTTTTCACTGTATCAATATATGAAGATATTATATATTATTTTTATAATTTGACCAGAAAATAGTACTTATTTTTACTAGTTCTTAGTTTTTCTATGAATCACAGGCAGCAGGCAAATGTGGACAGATCATGAGCTCTAAAGTCAGACATAAATTTGAATGTAGACTTTGTTACTGTCTAGTTCTATAACCTTAAGCAAGTAAAAACAGTTCCTTAACTTTCCTGAACGTTGCTTTTTTACCGAGGAATGAGATAAAAATGTCTCCCACCATGAAAACAATTTTTGACACCATGCTCTACTATATTCAGTTTTTAAAGCCCCATAAATTCTTCCAGCTGCCATCCATTTTCTTGCTTCCTTTTATAGCAGAAGTTTTCAAAAGCTGTATCTAAAGAGTCCTTTCCCAGTGTCCTTAAGTTCTATTCACTCCTTCAGCCACTGTAGTTAAAAATGTCTCCCACCATGAAAACAATTTTTGACACCATGCTCTACTATATTCAGTTTTTAAAGCCCCATAAATTCTTCCAGCTGCCATCCATTTTCTTGCTTCCTTTTATAGCAGAAGTTTTCAAAAGCTGTATCTAAAGAGTCCTTTCCCAGTGTCCTTAAGTTCTATTCACTCCTTCAGCCACTGTAGTCAGGCCTCCATCTCTACCACACTTATAAACCTACTCTTGTCAAGATCACACATGATCTTTGAAACTGTTGGCTGCTTCTCAGTTATTACCTTTCTTAACCTTTAATAGCGTGCTGTCTCTCTCTCCCTTTTTTTGCAACCATTTATTCTCTTGGCTTTGAGATACCACATTCTCCTTTCCTCTTAACTCACTAACTGTTCCTTCTCAATCCAGTGCTTCTAGACTCAGTCCTAGACTTTTTTTCCCGTTTATAAATTTGCTATCTCTCTTCAAGTGACTTTAGTCCAGCATCTTTGAATTCAATCTGTATGTTAATGACTTCCACATGTATATGTCATCATGACTTTTCTGAACTCCAGCCATATATCCAGTTGCCTCCTTGACTTTTCTAATTTGATGTTTGACAGGCATCCTCTTTTTCCTTCAGTCTAATCATAGTCTTCTCATCATGGCTCTGGGGTTCAATCTACTTGTACAAACCAAAATTCCTCACTGATTTCTTCATTTCATTCTTCCCATATCCATTAGTGAGTTCTATGGCTCTACTACCAAAAAGTAACCTGAATCCACCTTCTCTTCATCTCGCTGCTAGTACCCTCTTGTAAACCATCATTATTATTTCTTATTGAATACTGTAATAACTTCTGCCTCCCTGTTTCGTCTCTGATTCCCTATACTTCATTCTCATAATAATCAGCATGGTTCCTTAAAGGATATGTAACTCCTTTGCTTGGGTTACTTTTTACATTGAATAAAATCCAGGCCCTGTGCCTGGGGTCTCACGGGATCCTTTATGGTCTGGCCCCTCCTACCTCTGAGACTTCCCATGGAGCCAACTCTTGAATCAGATCTGCCAAGCCCACTCTCATTGGAAGAGGTTTTGCTTACTGTGCCCTCTTCCTGGAACTCATCCCTAAGAGCTCACATAGCTGGCTCCTGGTTACTTGAGTTGCAGCTGAAACATCATTTTTTCAGAGACAGTCCCTAGTTCAGTTCAGTTCAGTCGCTCAGTCGTATCCGACTCTGTGACTCCATGAATTGCAGCACGCCAGGCCTCCCTGTCCATCACCAACTCCTGGAGTTCACTCAAACTCAGGTCCATCGAGTCAGAGATGCCATCCAGCCATCTCATCCTCTGTCGTCCCCTTCTCCTCCTGCCCCCAATCCCTCCCAGCATCAGAGTCTTTTCCAGTGGGTCAACTCTTCGCATCAGGTGGCCAAAGTACTGGAGTTTCAGCTTTAGCATCAGTCCTTCCAAAGAACACCCAGGGCTGATCTCCTTTAGAATAGACTGGTTGGATCTCGTTGCAGTCCCAGGGACTCTCAAGAGTCTTCTCCAACACCACAGTCCAAAAGCATCAATTCTTTGGTGCTCAGCTTTCTTTACAGTCCCACTGGAAGCTGTCTCTTATACACATCTTGGCCTTTAGTTTTACTAACCTCTCAGTAAAAATTTAATAACAGATATAGGCAGCAGACCATGGTTTTGGATCTCCTTGCAGTCCCAGGGACTCTCAAGAGTCTTCTCCAACACCACAGTCCAAAAGCATCAATTCTTTGGTGCTCAGCTTTCTTTACAGCCCAACTCTCACATCCATACATGTCTACTGGAAAAACCATAGCCTTGACTAGACGGACCTTTGTTGGCAAAGTAATGTCTCTGCTTTTGAATATGCTATCTAGGTTGGTCATAATTTTTCTTCCAAGGAGTAAGCGTCTTTTAATTTCATGGCTGCAGTCACCATCTGCAGTGATTTTGGAGCCCCCAAAAATAAAGTCTGACACTTTCCACTGTTTCCCCATCTATTTCCCTAACCAGTGTCTAAACTAATGTCTTCCTTCCTTCCCCTCCTGTCCACCACAGTATTCTCTTTGAATTTTCTCTACAACAGGTATTACTATCTTAAAAGTGTGATTGTCTCCTTACTTACTGTCTGTCTCCTCTCACAAATGTCAACTGGATGAGGACAGAAGCTTTGTCAAGTTCATCTTTGGCTTTTAATAATAAAGCTTCTAATACATAAAGTGCCTTACACATAAAGGTGTTTATTAAATAATGAGTATAAATTGGCATAATAGACTTAAACTTCTGTGCACGGTCTCATTGGGTATTCTTGACTGAGCTGTTGATGTCTTCTGAGATCATTCAGTTATTATTGACCAAGTTGTTTTTTAACAGAGCATACAGTTTTAGGTCCTAGTTCCTTTATGCTCCCAAACTTACTTCAGTATCATTAATAAGTAGCTATTACTTTTGGGTATTTTAAATGTCTCACTTTGGGAAGTGTACATAAGATTTCTGAGATATTAAAATGTACATTTTAGAAAAATATATAGTTCTAAGAAAAAGTAATCTCTAGACTTGTAAGTCCAAACAAATTGAGCTTGTTATTCAAAGGAAGAATCAGGTTCACTCTTAACTTTCCTTGTGGGAAGTAAAGTGACATTCTTTTGGATTTAGAAAAATTAACCTTTGAAAATGAGCTATTGTATTGTACCCAAGAGAAGAAACCAGGTCTGGACAGTATTGGTGTTCAGTATATGAGTTCAGTTACAAAAAGTTACTGCCAATTTGATGGGAAGTATTTCCTCTAAAATTATTTTGCACGCCAGTTACAGTAACGTGGCATTTTCATTTAATAGAAACTTTTTATCCAAAGAAGTTTACATCAGTTAATTGAAAATATCAGCTAAACTAGGCAGTCATGTAGAGATACACATACCTTATTTTAAGTCAAAGCACATAACTGTACATAAATTTCATCAATCATTTTACATTGAGACAAGACTTTTTGAATGAGGCTACTTTATCATTTGCCTTATATAAATCATAACCAGAATGTATATTTTCAGCACCTTTAAAGTAGCTCAAGAACTGACACTTTTCAAGTGCCAAGTCCTTCCATTTAGAATTTTTTCTCAATTTCTGAGTTTTATTACCCATGACTAATGCTGTAGCAGTTTTCATGATTCACTCTTTTCTGGTCGTCCTAAAGTATTCACTTAGTTTTTAGTAGAATCAGTTACTTTTTTTGTACTCTTCATTTCATGAGTTTCCATAATATTTAATTGTATCACTTGAATAGATTGATAAATACAACTCTTATAAACAGGTTTGGGATTAAGTACAGATGACTCTTTATAAGCATACAGCTTACATGGAAGGGGCAGAAACGTGCAGGTATGTTAAGAGAGTAGCCGTTTAGAAGAATGCTATGCCTATCAATTGTAGTGTTTTATAGAGGGACCAGAAAGCATAGATTAATCACATTTGTTGCTTAAGTGAGGTTATTTAAGAGTATTTCTATCGTACTGTACATTTTTCTTTCTTTAAAAAAAATCTCTAGGTTTGATCCGTATGGAAAGAATAAGTTCTCCACTTGCAGAATTTGTAAAAGTTCTGTACACCAACCAGGTTCTCATTATTGCCAGGGCTGTGCCTACAAAAAGGGTGAGTTTCTCTTAATACCACATTTATATTCATATCAAATGCACTTCTTTTGATACTGATTTGGATAACACAGTATAAGAATAGCCCTTCATAAACCTTATTTGTCAGATAAATGCTCTTTTTTCTAAGGCAAAGTATACAGAACTTGTCATAGTTAAAAGTATATTCATTTTCTCTTTTCTGATGCTGTTTAATTTTTTTTTTTTTACCTTCAGCAGTGATTTAAATAAACCAAATTATTGATACTAGTTAAATATTTGATTGGTATAATTAGTTGTTGTTAACACTTGATTGCTTATATGAGTTTTCTGTTTGTTTGTTTGTTTTAGGCATCTGCGCTATGTGTGGAAAAAAGGTTTTGGATACCAAAAACTACAAGCAAACGTCTGTTTAGACGTATTGAAGTTTCGGGTTTTCCGTATGATATTACTTTTTGCTTTGAATTTTCAAGGCATAAATTAGATGTTCAAGTTACAAGATAACATGTCTTAAGACAAATAAACCAGGGAAGTAGACTGGTATTCTTTCTTTTGCTGTCAAGAAGTTCAGCAGCAGTGTAACTAGTTTTCTGCCTTAAGCTTTTCTTTACAAACATCTTATTTAACTGGAGTAAGTAACACATCTAACAAAAATATTTTCCTAGTTCTGTATGCACTTTTTAATTTATTACTCATATAATTTTTATTCTTTTTCCCTCTACATTATAGATATTGCAAAAGTAAGAAGGAAGTTATTGATATATGGCTTTGAATTCGGCATTCAGACTTATTATTCCCTCTTGGTTGTGTAGTTTTAGGATCAGCAGTTCCTTAATTAATCCCAGCATCATAGGGTATTCAATATCTGAGCCCATTATTGTTAAATAGTTCCTTAAATAAATTAGCCCAGACCCAAATTAAACAAAAGTTGTTTTTATGTTATTTTTTATTCATTTGTGAAGCCAAAGTGTCAATACCTTTCATATGAGAACAGGAACTCAAAGGACAACCCACATATGTCCAAAAAAATACACTGGATTTCAGAAAAACACATATCGCCTTGAATTCAGACCATCATGAAAGCCAGAAGAACCTTGTGCATCCATAATGATGTATAGTGAACGAATCACCATTCTTTGGGAGAGTGCTTTGAAGCAGAACCTCCTCTTCTTTTCCCTCTTCCACCAAAAATAAATACACAAAGCAAACATTTTGACTCTTTTTTAAATATACATATATAATATAGACTGCTAAAAGACTGCTTTGAGATTTCTTTTTTTTTTAAACTATAAGGTAGTTGATTTACAATGTTGTGTTAATTTCTGCTGTGTACAACAGAATGATTCAGTTACACGTATATATACATTGTTTTTTAAATTCTTTGCCATTATAGTATATCACAAGATATTGAATACAGTTCCCTGTACTATGCAGCGAGACCCTGTTGTTCATCCATTCTGTGCATCTGCTAACCCCAAGCTCCCAATCCATCTCCCCACCGCACAGCCCCCTTGGCAGTCACAAGGTTGTTCTCTTTGTGAGTCTGTTTCTGTTTCTTAGATAGGTTCGTTTGTGTCATATTTTAGATTCTGCCTTTAAGTGACAGCATATGGTATCTGTCTTTCTGACTTCACTTAGTACAGTGATCTCTAAGGCCGTCGTGTTAATTGGACGTTATTTCAGTCTTTTAGTGGCTGAGTAATATTCCATTGTATGTGTCAGTCTTTTGAATTACAGTTTTGTCTGAGTATATGCCCAGGAGTTGGATTGCTGGATCATATGTTAGTTCAATTTTTAGTTTTTTGAAGAACCTTCATACTGTTTTCCATAGTGACTGTACCAACTCATATTCCTACAAACAGTGTAGGCGGGTTCCCTTTTCTCCACACCCTCTCCAGCGTTTGTTGTTGGCAGACTTTTTAATGATAGCCTTTCTGACTGGTGTGAGGTGGTACTTCATGGTAGTTTTGATTTGCTTTTCTCCAGTAATTGGTGACGTTGAGCATCTTCTCGTGTCTGCTGGCCATCTGTATGTCTTCTTTGGAGAAGTGTTTAGGTCTTCTGCCCATTTTNGGCAGACTTTTTAATGATAGCCTTTCTGACTGGTGTGAGGTGGTACTTCATGGTAGTTTTGATTTGCTTTTCTCCAGTAATTGGTGACGTTGAGCATCTTCTCGTGTCTGCTGGCCATCTGTATGTCTTCTTTGGAGAAGTGTTTAGGTCTTCTGCCCATTTTTTGATTGGGTTGTTTGGGTTTCGTGTTGAATTATATGAACCGTTTGTGTGTTTTGGAAATTAAGCACTTGTCAGTCACATCATTTGTAAATATTTTCTCCCAGTCTGTAGGTTGTTCTTTTCATTTTGTATATGATTTCCTTTGTTATACAAAAGCTTATAAGCTTGATTAGGTCCGATTGGTTTAATTTTGCTTTTGTTTCTGTTGCTCTGGTAGACTGACCTCAGAAACGTTGGTACGATTTATATCAGAGAATGTTTGGCCTGCATTCTCTTTTAGGAGTTTTGTGGTATCAGTATGACATCTTATACTTAAGTGTTTAAGCCATTTTGGTTTATTTTTGTGTATGGTGAGAGGCTCTGTTGTATGTGTTCTAACTTCACTGATTCACATGCAGCTGTCCAACTTTCCCTTAACACTACTTGCTGAAGAGATTGTCTTTTTTCCATTGTATATTTTTGCCTCCTTTGTTGAAGATCAATTGACCATAGGTGTGTGGGTTTATTTCTGGGCTGTCTCTTCACTTTCAGGTTTCAGACAAAGCCTTTTCTTTTGCTGCCTTTAGAGGTACAGGACTTCTGCTTTTGAAACAAGCTAACTGTGGGAGGCCAAAAAAAGTATTCCCCATTGCCAAGTGCAGTATAAATATGTATCACTATAAAATGGTAGACTAGATACAATGATGATACACATGGTATAGATACCACACTTTTATTTGTTTTAAAATTACTATGGAAAGTATTTAAAGTTTTAACTGTTTAATTTTATCTATAAGGTTTTTTCCCCCTGGGATACGTTCTTATTCTTACCCAGAAAGATCACAGCGATAATGCAAAATATAATAACAATAGCTCTGAGGGCAAAAAGTATCTTTCCTGCTTTAATTTGGGATATTAAATGAAAATCAACACAAGGGACACATAATAGGACCTGGTTAAGAGAGTGACCCAGATCCATTAAAAGCTGCAGTGGTCAACTTTGGGAAAGTACATTTTTCAGGTATCAAATGGGATGTGGATTTCCACAACTCATATTTCCTGTTCATGCCCGACTAGCCTTCTACTGTAAATGATCCAATGGCCAGACTCTGGTTGTTCTGTGAAGATATTTGTCAGTGTTATACCTCAGAGTAGTATAAGTGTTATAAACCTTCATATTGTTGAAATAACAATGTGACTGCCATAAGTTGAATAGAAGAAAGTTCCAAAATAAAACATAAACATAAATATTTTTAAAAAGAAGTTAAAAAATAGAAAATATAACATTAAGATGACAGGATTAAGATCATATCTAGCCTTTATCAAGTTAAATAACATTTTTTTAAATCTCAGATTGTTTTTAATGTATGTATGTCAGAAACAAATACCAACAGAACACTTCTTAAGTACTTTCACTCATTAAAATATGCAGCCATCAAAATAATACAAGATTTACGTATTTGTGCAGAAGTTTATGTATACAAATAGAAAACATCTGAAAGCCACTGATAACGGTTTTTCTCTGTGGAGTAGAACTAAGGGTTGAGAAAAGAGACTTAACCCTTTACAGCCTCATGCCAACTACTTAGTACTTTTTAGCTTCTAATTCCTTTACCTGGGGGAGCAGGAGAGTACTAATAATTTTAGTATCCTAGAAATATGTATTTACATGCATAGATGCATATTTATCTTTTGAGAATTTCAAGCAGAAGAAAAATATACATTGTTCTGCACTTCAGATTGTTAATGTTTCTCCTATTTCCTTTACCATTTTCTGTCTCCTTACACATTTTTTTGACCACATGATGAATACATTGCAGACATCATACCCTTTAATTCTACATATGTACTTCATGTGAACAAGCATGTGAAGTATGGTTGTCAAATTCAGGAATTTAACATTAATATTTTCATCTAATCTATAGTCCTTGTTCCAGCTCCATTTGTTGTCCCATTGGTAAATTTTTTTATAGCTACAGGATCTAACCCAGGATCATATGTTAGATTATCATGACTCTAATCTGGACCAGTTCTTCAGCCTTTCTTTGTCTTTTATAGTATTTGGAGAATACAGGACAGTTAAAGTATAGATTGTCCTTCAGTTTGGGTTTTTCTGATTCTTCCTTATGGTTAGATTTGGATTATGCAGTATGGGCTGAAACACTGTGAATGATGTATCCTCTCAGTGTCATGCCCCGGCTCTCAGAATGTCCCCTCGCCTCTTATTGGTGATGTTAATTTTATCACTTGAGTAAGATGTTGTCCAGTTTCTCCACTGTATCGTTAGTTCCTGTTTTAACTTTTGCAATTAGTAGATAATTTGTGAGGAGAAACTTTGAGACCAGGTTGATTGATGTTCTATTCCTTGTCAAACCTTCCCCTCCTAGACTTAACATCTTTTGATGATTCTTGTCTGAATAAAATTTTACTGTGATGTTTACAAAATTGTGATTTTTCTACCTACATTATTCTTTCTATATTAATTAGTTGTCATACTACTCTAAATAAAAGGTTTCCCTTTATTTATCATAAGTGTAGAATAAATGCTTTATTTCTGATCACTTGAATATTACTTACAAGTGATTCCTCTTTACCCCAAATAACTTAAATGTGTATTCTCTAAGGATATTTTCTTATATAACCACAGCATAATTATCAAAATCAGAAAATTAGCATTAATACAGTATCTAATATTTTCCACATTTCACTGGTTGTTCCAGTAATGGCCGGGGAGAGGAGCAGGGGTGAATTGGTCCAGGACTCAATCTGGAATAACACATTCCATTTAGTTGTCAAGTCTCTGGTCTCCTTCAGTCAGGAGCAGCTCTTCAGTCTGTCTCTCAGAAATGTCGGGCATGAAAAACGTAGACTACTTATGTATACGAAGTGTCCCTTAATTTGAGAGTTTCCGATGTTTGTTTATGATTAAATCGAGCTTATGTCTTTTTGGCAAGAATACTGTAGAAGTGACACTGTGTCCTTTTCAGTGCCTCAGATCATGGTACTGGTTGTTCCATCACAAGCTGTTCATTTTGATCACTTATTTTTGGTGGTATCTGCTAGATTTTTCCACTGTAAAGTTTCTAATTTTTTTCAAGTTAGCAAGCATTTTGTGGGGAGATACTTTGAGACTGTAAATATTCTGTTTCTCAGCAAACTTTCATACACTAAGTTCAGCATCCAGTGATGCTTCTTGGCTGAATTGTTACTCTGACGGCTGCCAAATGATGGTTTTCCAGTCCTGTCATTCCCCCACGTTTCTTAGTTGGCATTCTACTATAAAGAAAAGATGCCTTTTCTCACTTCTTTTAGTATGAACTCATAAATTCCTATTTTATTCATCTGTTACTCTCATTTGTTTTAATGTCAAATTGCTCCATATTTGGTCAGTGGGAGACCTTTTAGGCTGGCTTCTGAGTCTTTTTGACATGTTTTTATCATTCTTTGAGAGATTTCTTACTCTCCAGCACAAAATGTTCCAAGTTTATCGTGTTGTTTTCCCTTCACCCATCCCTGGAATCAACCATTTCTCCAAAGACCCTTAGTTTCTTTCAGTGGACAATGGTGTTTAGAAACTAAAATCTAGACCTGCTGGCTTGTCATTGCTTATAGGGCCCTTCAACAGAAAGAACCAAGAAACATTTATTAGAAATCACCATTTTCTCTAATACCTTCAATTCCAAACCAACCCCACAGGGTTCTTTCTTGCCTTTACCCATTTGATATTTGTATCTTCTTCCACAATGAGAACCTGGGTCTCCAGCATCATTATTGCAGAACTCTGAATTGTTTAATATTGCTCATGTATTTTGCAATTAAAAATAGTTTTAAGTTTCTTAAAAATCTAAGTAAGCCAACAGAATGATACATGTGAATGTCATTCATCAGCCTGTTAGTGCAGGAAAAGAGCTTGGGAACTTTTGTGCTTATGCTGCCTCCCAGATGAATTTGGTAAGTGAATAACTAATACTAAATACTTGTTTAGATTCAGCTAACATTTATTGAATCTATACTGTGTTCTCATCCCTAATCAGACTACTTTTATTGGCTCCAAGTTTTTTGCTCATAACCATTAGCAAGAGTGTGATAAACCATCAATTAATGTAGTATAAAAGTAACATACAGAGAAAATATATTGAAAGAATAGTAACTAAAGAGAGAGAGACCGTTTCAAAAACAGCAATTCTAACAACAACAAAAGAAAAAACTAGAGCAAGGTGATACTCAGAGAATGGAAATGAAGGGACACATTGGAATGACCTGTTAAAAGATTTGACTGCCTTGTTGACTAAATGAGGAAATGAGAAGTTGAGTTATAGTGGGTCTCCTTTATATGTTCTAATAGTAAGTTCCTCCACCAGAGGGCAATGGTGTTCTTTCTTGATTTTTAATTTTCCATCATGCTAAAAGATTTGCAGTTTTAGACGTACAGATCAAATAGATGGACTTAAGTCTCCAACAACATTGTGAAAAGATAGCCAGAGAAACTTAGTCATACAATAAAAATCCTGGAAAATATTTATTTAGAAGTAACAAGGTGAAGTCGCTCAGTCGTGTCCGACTCAGCGACCCCGCGGACTGCAGCCTACCAGGCTCCTCTGTCCATGGGATTTTCCAGGCAAGAGTACTGGAGTGAGGTGCCATTNTCTCCAACAACATTGTGAAAAGATAGCCAGAGAAACTTAGTCATACAATAAAAATCCTGGAAAATATTTATTTAGAAGTAACAAGGTGAAGTCGCTCAGTCGTGTCCGACTCAGCGACCCCGCGGACTGCAGCCTACCAGGCTCCTCTGTCCATGGGATTTTCCAGGCAAGAGTACTGGAGTGAGGTGCCATTTACAGGTATACATATTCATATAAGTATATAAAATTTCTGTGTATGTATCAACTGGCAGGAAATAATGATTCTTAGAGCCTAGAAACGAAGAAAAAGAAGTCCAAAATGTACATTAGTACCAAAGCCTTAAAAGAATTATCTTCCAATCTGTCAGTGTCTAAAACCTACTTAAAGCGTCGTGTGCATAGGAGACAAAGCCCTGGACTTGAGTCAGGTGGGAAGGTTAGATCAGACATAGGTGCATAAAGCATGGATCCCTACAAAGCATTGTTTTCAGTGGATTTACTATAAAACCCCACTTACACACAAAAAGGCAGCGGGAATATGTTTTTATCCTAGCCTTAGCCTTGGGAAGACGTGGGGTAGAAAATTAAAATCTCTCCTTAAGAACAAGAATGAGATCGACATTTTTAGGCAAGCAGGTGAGTTTAAACCAACCAAATCCTCAGTAGAGGACATTCCAAAAGGCATATTTCAGGAAGAAGAAAATGAGCTCAAAAATTAATGAAATACAGGAAAGAATGGTCAGTTCCAGAAAATGATAAATACGCAGGTAAGTATAGACAAACATTGATTATGAAACATGTTAACATGTAATTTGTGGAGTTAATAACTAAAATACTGGAAAATAGTAAAATAGTTGATCAGATTAAGTACTCAAGAAGAAAAAGATATTACAAATTTTCAACTTGGTTAAGTTAAAAATACATTTTAAAGCAGTATATGTTAAAATTTCTTAACAAAGAATAAAGCGTATTTTCCAAACCAAGGTGTATGGAGTAAGGAAAAATATATCAATCCAAAAGAAGTCAAAAAAAGGAGAGCGCAGGGAAAAGACACTTAGAGAACAGAAGAGACAAAGTAATAAGGAAGATATAAACTCAAATGTATCTCTAACACAAATGATATGAATATACTAAATTTTCCAGTTAAAGGAAACAAATTCTGTCACAGTTCTTTTAAAGTTCCAGCCATATGCTGAATGTGCATTTATAGTAAAAGGATGGGAAAGTATACCAAGCAAATATTAATTAAAAGAAAACTGATATGGCTATATTAATATAGAGAAAGTAAGTCTTAAGGTCAGAAGCATTACTACATACTGATGAAAGGTTCAAGTTTCCAAGAAGATAAAAACAAGTCTTGGTTATATACTAATACAAGATAATATACTGATTATAACTAGTATAAGCTAATAGCTTCAAAATATATAAAGGAAAAATTGATGAAACTTTAGTGAAAGATTTTACATACTTCTTGCACTAATTGATCAAACAGCCAAAATATAAAACATTCAGTAGGATTTGAGCAATACAGTTAATAACTTGATCTAATGGACACAGAAAAGATCATGTCAGTAACTGAATAATATGCATTGTTAAGCATACAACAGTTACCAAAAAACCATGTACTAAGCCATAAGACAGATGTCAACAATTTTCAGAAATTTGATAGCAGAAAGACCAACCTCTAATGATAACACAGGTTAGAAATCAACAACAGAAAGATAATTTTTTTTAGAGTGTATAGTCAGCCCTCTATCCTTGGGTTCTGCATCCACAAATTCAACTAACCATGGATTGAAAATATTCCCCCCAAAATTTCCAAAAAGGTCTAAAAAGCAAAACTTGGATTTGCCATGTGCTGGCAACTATTTAGACTGCATTTACACTGTATTTACAACTATTTAGATAGTATTACGGAGATGGCAGTGGCACCCCGCTCCAGTACTCTTGCCTGGAAAATCCCATGGATGGAGGAGCCTGCTAGGCTGCAGTCCA
>SJYX01021970.1:0-27974 GCA_006410675.1 Oreotragus oreotragus
AAGAATTGATGCTTTTGAACTGTGGTGTTGGAAAAGACTCTTGAGAGTCCCCTGGACTGCAAGGAGAGCCAACCAGTCCATCCTAAAAGAGATCAGTCTTGGGTGTTCATTGGAGACTGATTTGAAGCTGAAACTCCAATACTTTGGCCACCTGATGTGAATAGCTGACTCACTGGAAAAGACCCTTATGCTGGGAAAGATTGATGGCAGGAGGAGAAAGGGACGACAGGAAGAGATGGCTGGATGGCATCACCGACTCAATGGATATGGGTTTGGGTGGACTCCAGGAGTTGGTGATAGATAGCGAGGCCTGGCGTGCTGCGGTTCACGGGGTCGCAAAGAGTCGGACACGACTAAGTGACTGAACTGAACTGAACTGAACTGAAGTCTTCATAGAGAATGAAATTCTCAAGAAATATGTGCAGAGAAAGAATCAGAACCGGGAAGAGGAAATAGAGACAGAGGTTCAAATGCTCTTAGATGATTTCCAGGAAGCTTGTGTTTTGAATCATAAATGCAAACACCAAGATCACTGCCATGAAACAGTGAAGCAATAAGAATTGAGTGAAAGGGAAAAGATCACATGGAATCGGAGAGCCAGAGGGCAAAATCTGTGGATCCAGAGGCCACTATCACATGACCTTTGCAGGCCAACCTCATAGGCATGAAACTTGTGCCGTAGTAAGGAAAATCCCGTGGACGGAGGAGCCTGGTGGGTTACAGTCCATGGGGTTGCAAAGAGTCGGACATGACTAAGCGACTTCACTTCACTTCTTCACTTCAAGGAGCCATCCAGTTAGAAGGCTCCACACTGCTTTTATTGCATGGGAACCTGGAAAGCTAGGTCCATGAATCAAGGTCAGTTGGACCTGACACTCGATGGACATGAATTTGAGCAAACGCCGGGAGAAAATGAAGGGCAGGAGAGCCTAGCACGCTGCAGTCCATGGGGTCGCAAAGAGTCGAACATGACTTAGCAACTGAACAAAAACAACACCCCACTTAATGTTCTGCTACTGCTGTCTTGAGATGCTTAATAATTTTTGAACAACACACCCAACATCTTTATTTGGCAGGGGATTGCACCATGTGCTCTTGAGCATGCTATTCAACTGTCCTCCTTCCCTGGGTTCACAGTCATGATTTTTCTTACCTTTGTCCTCATTTAACATAGTCTGCCACCAAAAGTTGCTGCCATGCTGCAGGAGGAAAAGATTCTTCTCTATATGTAAAGCATCAAAGACCCACTGTGAGTGAGTTTGGGGATCCATAAGCCGCTGAAAGTCATGAACTGGTGTACATCTCTCTCTCATGTGGGAAACGATAAGACCATGGAGACTGGGATGGATTGTGGGCTCCATCCTATGGTCCTTGTGCCTTCCTCTCCACCCTCTCCTCTACTCACGCACCTGATGTCACCAGAACTTTTGGCTCTCATCTAGCAAAGTTGAAATTTGGATTTAGCCCATCCTCTACACAAGCATCGGGCTTCCCTGGTGGCTCAGCTGGTAAAGAATCCACCTGCAATACGGGAGACCTGGGTTGGGAAGATCCCCTGGAGCAGGGAAAGGCTACCCACTCCAGTATTCTGGCCTGGAGAATTCCATGGACTGCATAGTCCATGGGTTGCAAAGAGACACAACTGAGTGACTTTCACTACACAAGAATCAGATTGGACAGTTGCTCTCCGCTCACAGAGTTTTCCTGTTACTTTTCGCTCCCAACACTCTCATTTTCTCAGAGGGTTAAAGTAAGGAAGATCACACTTTACATGTGGAATATAGATTAGTCAAACTCGTAGAGGCAGAGAGTAGAATGCTGGTTCCCCAGGGCTAGGGGGAGGGGGAAAGAGAGGATGTTTGTCGAGGGATACAAACTTCAACTCTGCCAGATTCCTCAGCTCCAGAGATCTAATGTGATGATAGGTAACAATACTTGTGCTCTGGACTCGAAATTTGCTAAGAAGGTAGATCCTAAGTGCGCTTGTCCCACCAAACAAACAAAAAAAGTAACTGTGTGAAGTAATGGATACGTTAATTAGTTCATTGTAGTGATTATTTTGGGCTTCCCCAATGGTTCAGCAGGTAAAGAATCCGCCTTCAATGCAAGAGACACAGGAAACACAGGTTTGATTCCTGGTCAGGAAGATCTCCTGGATGAGAACATGGCAACCCACTTCAGTACTCTGCCTGAAAAATCCCAAAGACAGGGGAGCGTGGCAGGCTACAGTCCATGGGGTCACAAAGAGTCAGACACAGCTGAGCGACTGAGCATGCCAATATATATCAAATCACCTAGACATGCATCTTAACTATCTTACAATGTTTATAAAGCACGCAAACAGGTCAAGATTCTTCTTGAAGGCAATTTGGTAAATGTCTATTAAAAATGTTTAAAAGCACACACACAAAATAAGAGAGGTCGCTAACAATAAGAATTGCAGAATGAGATCAGCTAAGAGAATTCTTCAGCCATTCCATGGGGGAAAAAAACCCAACACTGTAGAGATGAAGAAACATGGATGGTGGAGTGGACTTGAAACTTGGCACAGAACACTTATGAGGAGATGAATCTCTGGAAAAGCACCAACAACTTTACAGGCAGAAAGCAGTATTTTCGCCATGCAAATTTATTATTTCAAAGCTTTATGATTATAACCCTGGCTCCTTATTAAGCCATGAGAGGATTTCTAGAAATGCAAATATTTTCAGTTTTTTAGTGAAATTTCTATATGGCAATTTAAGACTTAGTTTGGCCTCAGCATCCATGGATTTCTAACACAGTATTTTTTAAGGTTTGGAAGTGAAACCTCCATTTTTTTGGCTTAAAAATTTTTTTATTTCATTGAAGTATAGTTGATTTTCCACATTGTGTTGATTTCTGCTGGACTGGAAAGTGATTAAGTTTTCCATAGATACACATTTTATATATGTACTTACAGTATGAGTAACTATATATAGACATATTCTTTTTCCTATTCTTTTCCACTAGCGTTTATCACGGGATATTGATTATAGTTCCCTGGGCTGTACAGTAGGACCTTATTCATACCTTCTACATATAATAGATTGCAACTGCTAATCCCAAACTCCCAACCCAATGCTCCCCATCACCTCTATTTTAAAAAATATGGGCTTGGACTATAACAAAAGATCTCAAGTCAGTGCTGAGGAGAAAAATGACAACTGTTCCACACTTGTGGCTGCCTTTCCAAGAAACGTAAGAGAACTGAAATGTATTGGACTTGACAAAGTGTTGGGTAAAGAGAGCCCTGAGTATTAAATTCAGGCTCCAGTGATTAGGAGGGAAGTACAGGATAATAATCCCAGCAGGATGTCCCTCAAGGTACTTTAGACTCCGACTGTGTTTATTATCCAGTATCAGTATGGAAATATATGCCTGACTACATTTATGGTGCCGTTTAGAACTTTAAAATAAGCTCTTACACTTAGAAAGAGGTTACTAAATTACTCACCCTGTAAGGTTTGTGTCGATTAGCATAATTCCACCCATTCCATGCCTTATCAAGAATACGTTTCCATGGTGGGCACGTGTTTGGAAGAGACATCCGGGGGTGTATTTTCACAGTATCATGTCAGTTCTGAGATACCCACCTTTCACTAACCTGAACGACAACCTTTGGGATTGAATGCCTTTGTATAGTTGGCAAAGGAAACTTTTCGCAGTTCACACCTTCCCTGTTGATGAGCAAGAGAAGGTTGATGGCAAGTGACAATCTGTTTCATCTTCCTCTGTCTTTCCATTGGAGGTGCTTCCCTTTTTATCACTTTTGATTTCAAGGTTCTGTTCTTCCATGTGGATGCCAATGGTTGGTGTCCCAGAGCTGGAGCCTTCTCTGTGTGGAATTCAGGATTCCGTCCCAAGATGTGAGAAGGCTGGTGAGAAAACGCATGTGTCCCTAACTAGGAGTGGGGTTTCTCAAGGAGGAAGGAGGCTCCGGGGGTCCCACCGCTTAACAGGAGTGACGCCTCTGTCGGGGAGCCTTTGAAACCTCTGTCTTCACATCTCTTGGCTCCTCGGCATCTCAGGAGCACACCGAGTTCCTGAGCCCACACTAGGTGGCAGCGTGGTACCCTGGTCATGCGGGGATTGCCAAGGCCCCGGCAGGCAGAGCCCCAGGGCTCAATCATGGGACACACTGACACACACGCACGACTCCTGAAGGGTCCCAGCCTCTCAAAGGTCATCCGTGACGGCACTTGACCTGGCAACGTGGGTCTCAGTGTTGGAAACTTCACCCCAGGACTGCAGCAGTCCTTTCTACTGCCCTGCAGCTCTCTTCAAACATGGTTAAAGGACTCTGTGCAGGCCTGTTCCTCCTCTTGTTGTTGCTGGAGTATAACTGATTTACCACAGTATGTTAGTTTCTGCTGTACAACCACGCGAATTAGCTATACATATACACATATCCCCTGTCTCCTAAGTCTCCCTCCATCCCACCTAGGTCATCACAGAGCCCTGAGCTGAGCTCCCTGTGCTGTATGGCAGGTTCCCTTTTTTTTTTTTAACTTTACATATGGTAGTGTATAGATGTCACTCCTAATCTAATTCGTTCCACGCTTCTCCACCCCCCACGTCTGCGTGTCCATTCTCTGCATCTGCGTCTCTTTCTGTGCCCTGGAAAGAGGCTCATCTGCACTGTTTTTCTAGATCCCACATACATGCATTAATATATGACTTTTTCCCTCTCTTTCTGACCTACTTCACTCTCTACGACAGACTCCATGCCCATTTCCGTCTGTGCAAATGACCCTGTTTCAAGTGCACCCCTCTTCTTGATAACACGGGCGACTTGCGCAGTTGCTTCCCATTCACTCTGTGAGCACCCACAAGTCTTTTCCGTTCGATTCCTGCAACCTCGCACATTTGGGTGTGTTCAAATCTGAACACTTCCCTTGCAGAGCTGACTATTTCATTTAAAAGTGCCTTCCGGTCACAGCTGGGTTCAATATTTCCATCGTCTCAAGAAAAAAAGTCAGATTTGAATAGGACCTCTGCTCAGAGCGGGAGTTTCCCTTACAAGCTCTAAGGCTTGGGGAGAGGAGTCTGATCGTGGCATTTCAGAGCTGAGGGTCCATCAGAGCCAGTCAATCTCGTTTGACAGATAAGGAAACTGAAACCAGAAATCTGGATCTGCCCAAGGCCACATGGTGTGTTAGAAGCCTCACCACAGCTGGAGACACCCTGTCCGGGGCGTTTGCCATCACTCCCTGTGTGACTTACAGAGAGTCATAAATATGCTGCAGATGGAACCTCAGAGACCCTCCTCACGACTGTGCACCCTGCCCCTGACACCTCTGGACACCCAGGCTAGCCCAGCCTGGGTACCCCATCCCTCTGATCTCTTCATCAGCAAGAGGTTGGGGGGAACAGAGAGAAAGCCGAGAATCGATGTTCACTGGGAACTTGGATGACAGATACAGAAGTATACTGAAATACTGCATTTCTTCTTTGGCATTTCCTTTTGAACAGAAGAAGGAAATACCAGAAATCTCATAAGTCAGCCCCTTTGGGCAATTTTTTTATGCTCAGTATTCATATATTTCACATTTTTCTCCAGACCTTTGAGTACTAATTGAAACCGTCCAGCCTCCAGATCCCCTAGGGTTTCACCTATCACTAAATAGTGTTGATTTGCAAAACACACAGATCCTTTTCATGGAACAGGCTCTTCTTTCACAGTTTTCTTCAGACGCTGAGCCTTTTCCCAATTAAACGATGGCCCGGCTTCTCTCTGGTTAGGATTACAAACAAACACCACCACTCTTTGCCTCTGCTCCAGCCACCCCTCCCTCCACTTTGACACATGGTTCTTTTGATCTCAACCCCAGACCATAGCAGCAGGCTCCTAATTATTCACCAGCCATAAATCATGGCAGTAATGTGGTCCTTGCTAAGGAAAAGGAGTACTGTAGGGCCATCAGAGTCTGGAAAACTGGGTGTGTTTCATGTTTCCAAAAGCGAAGCAGTAGGGGGAAGGAAAGCAGGAAGAGAAAAGATGTTTTAAATGTTTGTCAAAATAGTTGCTTTGATCTTAAACCCTCTCCCAGAGGAAGTCAAGAGTCTGAAAACACAGTCTATATTTTTTCATATTTGGAGGGGTAATGAAATCCACAAACCCCCGCAAGACACAGGTGTAAGTCAGGCCTCCTAGGCTGAAGACCAAGTAGGTTTCCAAACCATCAGGGCAAACAGAATAAACGTTTCTCCTGTCCACTTCTTAATTTTGCTAATTTAATTTTAGCTACTTACTTATGGGAAATCTTTCTAATTCCTCTGTGACCTTATTAAGTGGTATCTAACCTGGTTAAATGTGGCATTTTCACCAGGAAAGTCTCTGCCAATCACAAGTTATTTTCTTTTTTAATTCAACCTGAGCCAGTCTGTGCTTCCTGGGTCCTGAAAGAAATCCCAGCAATATCAGTAAAACTGATCAGTATCAGTCTAACATGTGGCCACACTGTGTGACTATAATACCATCTTGTAAATGAGGTTTGTGGGCTTAACTGAACTGAAAACCATTCCTTTTTTCATTTCAGGATGAGAAATGTGACACACAGGCTGAGAATAAGCCATAGAGTTACTTCTGTCGATAAATTCTTCCTCAGAAACAAAGCAAAATATGACAGACTTTTTTTCATTCCCTTGTGGCTCAGCTGGTAAAGAATCCACCTGCAATTTGGAAGACCTGGGTTCAATCCCTGAGCTGAGAAAATACCCTGGAGAAAGGAAAGACTACCCACTCCAGTATTCTGGCCTGGAGAACGCCATGAACTGTATAGTCCATGAGGTTGCAAAGAGTTGGACAGGACTGAGCAACTTTCACTTTTTTTCATTTAATTTTGTATGTTAGTCACTCTACTTGGCTCTAACATGTGGTTAAGATAATTATGCTATAGTTATGTTAACATGTGGAGAAGGCAATGGCACCCCATTCCAGTACTCTTGCCTGGAAAATCCCATGGACGGAGGAGCCTGGTGGGCTGCCGTCCATGGGGTCGCCAAGAGTCGGACATGACTGAGCGACTTCACTTTCACTTTTCACTTTCATGCATTGGGAAGGAAATGGCAGCCCACTCCAGTGTTCTTGCCTGGAGAATCCCAGGGATGGGGGAGCCTGGTGGGCTGCCGTCTGTGGGGTCGCACCGAGTCAGACACGACTGAAGCGACTTAGCAGTAGCAGTATGTCAACATGAGGGGAAGTTTGGTGAGAGGTATACAGGGAACTCTGTATTATATTTGAAATTTTTCTCTAGGATGAAAGTTAAGTTTTTAAAAAAAGAAACAGATTTCTTATTAAAACAATCTTGCTATCATCTCCCATCACAGACAAGAAAGACTGCTAGTACGTTTCCTTGTTAAGTTGTTAATTTCTCTGTTAATAGCCATGAAGACTGCCAATCATCAGCCTTTAGATTCTTCAGATCTCAGAGTACCAAAATTCATCGTACAAATAAAATAATCTTACCACTTAATCACTCGTGCATGTGGAATCACTCCTTCCATTTGGTGCTAACCACAGCCTGAGGAAGCTTCCCTATCTAATGCCACCTCTTGCTTTCTTTCCCTTGCGGTCTTGCCCAGTGGTTACCCAGTGTTGTGCTTTTTCTTCAGGAAGTATCACAACAGTTCCCTGCTACCTCTCAAGGTTTGTAGAGGGGTATTAGAGTTCTGCACACTGTGTGGCAGAGTTTTGTCAAGTATAGAATCTTGGAAGGGAAGTCAGGAAGCCAGGATTCTTGACCCAGTTCTTCCATTCTTCAGCCCTCGAGTCTTGGGTAAATTACGGGTAAATCACTGACCTCAGTCGTTACCCATAAAATCAGGCCTTTTCTGGCAAGATCTAAGATCTAGATCAATAATTCTTATACTCACTTAGGCTTTGGTATTATCCAAGAAGTATTAAAAAAACAATGGTGCCTGGCCCCGCCCTCATTTCTGATTTAACTCCTTTTGCGTGCAGGCTGGGCATCCAGATTTCTTTAAGCTCCCCAGGTTTGTATTGACAAGCGGCCAGGGTTGAAGACTACTGATCCAGATGATCCCTAAATTCTAACATTCTAGGGCTTATCAATTTATTCAGGCAAGATGAGTCAACAAAACCAGCTCCTGGAAAGCATTGTCTTACATCTAAAGGAATTCTGACTGTGAGTAGATAAAGAGTGCAGTGAGAAACTCTTTCCATCCTTTCTGTAAGACTCTGCTATCTGCTTGTCTGACACGTTAGCATCTTGACTAATGACTTACACAAACAGCAGGAATACTTGGCTTGTGGGATATGCCCTGAAGAAGATGAAGAGCGATGGACAGACAGTTCAGAGCAAGCATGTGATTTTTCCATTCCCTCCAGTTCTGTCATTGTGTCCTTGGCCTCCTCCCTTTCCTCCCTCAGCTCCACATGCCGTAATCTATACCCATGTAGAGAGTGCCATGTAAAAATAAGGTGAAAATGGCTGACATTAGTGAAGCATGTCTATTTGGGTAGGCTGACAAAGGAAGAAGGAGAAAATTCCATGTTTAAAAGGCAGCACAAACTTAAAGCAAGAACAAATCCAGTGCCCACAGAGAGGCTGCCCTGGCAGGCAGATAATATGCCAGTGAAATCTCCTGGGAACCAGAGAGTCCATGACCCTCCCTAATGGACCCCTCCAAGGGGTCCAGACAGTTGTGGCTAAAGTGTGTGGGCTCAGCCACGCCAGAACTTTTGACTTTCAAGGGAATCAAAAATCTGTAACTGATCTGTAAACGTTGAAAACCAACTTTCTAAATAAACACAAACATTATGTAGGCCAAATCAAACACCTCTGTGGACCAGATCTGCCAGTCGGCCATCTCTTCTTTAAAAAATACGACAGGTAGAGGGGCAGGCCAAACTTACGAGTGAACGAGCTGCTTTGTTTTATTTTGTTTTGGGAGGTGGTAACACAAGAGCCTTTCAGTTGCCCTAAGACATGCCAGACTCTCAGTCCAGGCATGTTGGGAGCCCATTGACATGGGCACTGTGTGAAAGGGAGCCAGCAAAAGAGCCAAGCCTGGTGAGGCCAATATGACGGGAGACACACGGGGCCCAAGCTCAGACACATCTCGGCAGCTGTGATGGTCAAGGCAGCCCATTTGGCAAGCAGGAGGGTAGGAGTCAGCGGGTGCTGAGGGCGAGGGTACAGCAAGCTGGAGGAGATGTTCTTGGATGCCTTTCAGCAGATGTAACAAGATGGGAAAATTCTAGCAACTCAGGTAAGGAAGGAAGACAAGAAAGAAAGGGTGTCTTGCCCCAGCCAGAAGGGCGATAGTTGAGAGGAGGGCTCAAATCAACAATAGATATTATACAGGCCAAAGCAAACACTTCTACAGGCCAGATCCCACCTGGAGGGAGATTGCAGGGAATTCCATGAACTGCAGCAATGGCAGCACAGACACAGGAAGAAGCGGGGTTCACACTTTAAGGTGAACCCACGGCAAGAAAAGCAGCGGGATTGCCCTGGCTCACTGGAAATCAAACCGCTTTGGAAAGATTTTTAATTCCAAAGCCTACCAGTTGGGAGCCTGAGCCTTTAATGTTTGCCCTAGTCAGGACTAACTGCAGAATGAAAATAGCTCTTGGATGTACAGGTGCTGCTCGTTTGACCAGTAGAGGACTAAGTATGAAGAGGGCAGAAAAAATGAGCAGGTCCCAGACCCTGAAATCACCCCCAATGGATAGGAGTCACCTCTTCTTGTGTTTGAAATAAAGAGACACACAGAGAGAGATACTTGGTATCATCTGTGCCAGCTCTGTCTTAAGTCACTGTGAACCTTTAGTCTTTCGCTTTACTTATTCTCATGTGGCTCAGGTCTCAGAAAACAAGAGATAAATGCTAAATAGACTATTCCAGGAGCACTTCCAAGAACCACCCAGTTATCTTTGTGGTGGGTTTGTTGGTTTTGAGATTTCTGATTTATTTTATCTTTAAAAAGTGAAGTATAGTTGATTTACAGGGTTTCTAGTGTACAGAAAAGCTATTCTGTTATGTATACATAGTCAGCTATATATAACATACATACATATGTTCTTTTCCAGATTCTTTCCCATTGTGCTGCTGCTGCTGCTAAGTCGCTTCAGTCGTGTCCGACTCTGTGAGACCCCATAGACGGCAGCCCACCAGGCTCCCCCGTCCCTGGGATTCTCCAGGGAAGAGCACTGGAGTGGGTTGCCATTTCCTTCTCCAGTGCAGGAAAGTGAAAAGTGAAAGTGAAGTCGCTCAGTCGTGTCCGATTCTTAGCGACCCCATGGACTGCAGCCCACCAGGCTCCTCCATCCGTGGGATTTTCCAGGCATGAGTACTGGAGTGGGGTGCCATTGCCTTCTCCGCTTTTCCATTATAGGTTATAGCAAGTTATTGAATATAATTCCCTGAGCTATGCAGTGGATTCTTATGGTTTATTTTATAGACAGTGGTGTGTATGTGTTAATCCCAAGCTCCTAATTTACCCTTTTCCCATCTTCCCCTTTGGTGACCATACATTTCTTTTCTGTGTCTGTGAATCTATTTCTGGTTTGTAAATAAGTTCATAGGATACGCATACAGTTATGACATTAATATTTGTCTCTATCTGACCTACTTCACTCATTAAGTGATGATAATCTGTTTTCATACATGTTGCTGTAAATGACATTATTTTATCCTATTTACACCTGAGTAATAGTCCATTGTGTGTGCATGTGTGTGTATCACAACTTCTTTATCTCATTCATCTGAGAATGGCCATTTATGACATAATGTCATAATTTACAACTATGCATACAATTATAACATTAATATTTGCCTTTCTCTGTTTAACTTACTTCACTTAGTACTCAGTGATGATAATCTCTATTTTTATCCATGTTGCTGCAAATGACATTATTTCATTCTTTATTCTTTTTATGACTAATATTCCAGTGTGTGTGTCTGTCTGTCTGTCTGTCTGTGTCTGTGTGTCTGTGAGTGTGCATCACAACTTTTTTATCTCATTTATCTGTCAATAGATATTTAGGTTGCTTCCATGTCTATTGTAAATAGTGGTAGGTTTTTATTCCTTCCAAAAGTGAAAGGAAGCAAAAGTGGACCGTTGTTCTCTGAAAGAGTAGATTTTTTTAGTGTGGTGATCTACAAATTCCCATTCACCAACTGAACACTGTCTTCATTGTATTCTTTCTTTGGTTCAGTTCAGTTCAGTTCTGTCGCACAGTCATGTCTGACTCTTTGCAACCCCATGAGTCGCAGCACGCCAGGCCTCCCTGTCCATCACCAACTCCTTGAGTTCATCCAAACTCATGTGCATCGAGTTGGTGATGCCATCCAGTCATCTCATCCTCGGTCGTCCCCTTCTCCTCCTGCCCCCAATCCCTCCCAGTATCAGGGTCTTTTCCAGTGTGTCAACTCTTCACATGAGGTGGCCAAAGTACTGGAGTTTCAGCTTCAGCATCAGTGCTTCCAGTGAACACCCAGGACTGATCTCCTTTAGGATGGACTGGTTGGATCTCCTTGCAGTCCAAGGGACTCCCAAGGGTCTTCTCCAACACCACAGTTCAAAAGCATCAATTCTTTGGAGCTCAGCTTTCTTCACAGTCCAACTCTCACATCCATACATGACCACTGGAAAAACCATAGCCTTGACTAGATGGACCTTTGGTGGCAAAGTAATGTCTCTGCTTTTGAATATGCTGTCTAGGTTGGTCATAGCTTTCCTTCCAAGGAGTAAGCGTCTTTTAATTTCATGGCTGCAATCACCATCTGCAGTGATTTTGGAGCCCAAAAAAATAAAGTCTGACACTGTTTCCACTGTTTCCCCATCTATTTCCCATGAAGTGATGGGACCAGATGCCATGATCTTCGTTTTCTGAATGTTGAGCTTTAAGCCAACTTTTTCACTCTCCTCTTTCACTTTCATCAAGAGGCTTTTTAGTTCCTCTTCACTTTCTGCCATAAGGGTGGTGTCATCTGCATATCTGAGGTTATTGATATTTCTCCCGGCAATCTTGATTCCAGCTTGTGTTTCTTCCAGTCCAGCGTTTCTCATGATGTACTCTGCATATAAGTTAAATAAGCAGGGAGACAATATACAGCCTTGACGTACTCCTTTTCCTATTTGGAACCAGTCTGTTGTTCCATGTCCAGTTCTAACTGTTGCTTCCTGACCTGCATACAGATTTCTCAAGAGGCAGGTTAGGTGGTCTGGTATTCCCATCTCTTTCAGAATTTTCCACAGTTTATTGTGATCCACACAGTCAAAGGCTTTGGCATAGTCAATAAAGCAGAAATAGATGTTTTTCTGGAACTCTCTTGCTTTTTCCATGATCCAGCGGATGTTGGCAATTTGATCTCTGGTTCCTCTGCCTTTTCTAAAACCAGCTTGAACATCAGGGAGTTCACGGTTCACATATTGCTGAAGCCTGGCTTGGAGAATTTTGAGCATTACTTTACTAGCGTGTGAGATGAGTGCAATTGTGCGGTAGTTTGAGCATTCTTTGGCATTGCCTTTCTTTGGAATTGGAATGAAAACTGACCTTTTCCAGTCCTGTGGCCACTGCTGAGTTTTCCAAATTTGCTGGCATATTGAGTGCAGCACTTTCACAGCATCATCTTCCAGGATTTGAAACAGCTCAACTGGAATTCCATCACCTCCACTAGCTTTGTTCTTAGTGATGCTTTCTAAGGCCCACTTGACTTCACATTCCAAGATGTCTGGCTCTAGATTAGTGATCACATCCTCATGATTATCTGGGTCGTGAAGATCTTTTCTGTACAGTTCTTCTGTGTATTCTTGCCACCTCTTCTTAATATCTTCTGCTTCTGTTAGGTCCATACCATTTCTGTCCTTTATCAAGCCCATCTTTGCATGAAATGATCCCTTGGTATCTCTAATTTTCTTGAAGAGATCTCTAGTCTTTCCCATTCTGTTGTTTTTTCTATTTCTTTGCATTGATCACTGAGGAAGTCTTTCTTATATCTCTTTGCTATTCTTTGGAACTCTGCATTCAGATGCTTATATCTTTCCTTTTCTCCTTTGCTTTTCACTTCTCTTCTTTTCAGTGCTATTTGTAAGGCCTCCCCAGGCAGCCATTTTGCTTTTTTGTATTTCTTTTCCATGGAGATGGTCTTGATCCCTTTCTCCTGTACAATGTTATGAACCTCAGTCCACAGTTCATCAGGCACTCTGTTTATCAGATCTAGTCCCTTAAATCTATTTCTCACTTCCACTGTATAATCATAAGGGATTTGATTTAGGTCATACCTGAATGGTCTAGCGGTTTTCCCTACTTTCTTCAATTTAAGCCTGAATTTGGCAATAAGGAGTTCATGATCTGAGCCACAGTTAGCTCCTGGTCTTGTTTTTGTTGACTGTATAGAGCCTTTCCATCTTTGGCTGCAAAGAATATAATCAATCTGATTTCGGTGTCGGCCATCTGGTGATGTGCACGTGTAGAGTCTTCTCTTGTGTTGTTGGAAGCAGGTGTTTGCTATGACCAGTGTGTTCTTTTGGCAAAACTCTATCAGCCTTTGCCCTGCTTCATTTCATACTCCAAGGCCAAATGTGCCTGTTACTCCAGGTGTTTCTTGACTTCCTACTTTTGCATTCCAGTCCCCTATAATGACAAGGACTGCCATAACAATAAGAGCCTAATGCAAAGAACCTACCTATGAGTAAGTTCTGGTTTCCCTGCTTACTAACTGGAATTTGGGCAAGTAATTGTACTTTCTGAGCCTCCATCTCCTAGTGTTTAAATGAATTTAACAACATCTGCTCTATTTACCAACCTCACAGGGTTGGTGAGAGAATCAATAACTTGGTTAAAGACCCTCACATGCCAGCAATTGTCAATGCAGAAAGGAAGGCTCTCCTGAAAAAAATATGTTCACATTTCTGGGCATATTGAAAAAGGATTGAAACTACAATTTTATTTAGGAAACAACACTAAGTGAAACCTTCAATGTTGATTCTCACCTGGTGGCAGTTCCTCACGCGCAAACAGGGTTGGGACAAATATTTAGATTTTTTTTTTTTTCCCAAGAGGGATAGGATTTGGGAAAGTTGCACAACACTCGTCTATGTAAATACAAGGTTTTAGTTCTTTAATTTCTGTTACACTTAACATTCTTATCTGCCTTGTGTTAACAAGAGGTGCAGATTCCAAGCAGGAGGCAAGGACTTCTTGTGTTGCTTTAAACTGCTGTTTTTGTTTGTTAGGTTGGCTAATTGGTTGTTTAAAACAACTTTTACACTTAAAAACGTGAACCTGACTCTCTGCAGTGCTCCAATCCTTTGAGACACTTCAAAGGAAACCTGATAGAAACAAGGCATTTGAGCAGGTAACCCCAAGGAATGGTAATCACACAAGAGGTTTGTTATTTTATTTGGAAGACAGAGTTTTACAAATTCCATCCTCGATGATAGAAACAGTTGCGTTGGCTCAACTGCAGCTGTGATAAACAGAACGCTCCTTGCTGTTTCGCATGTAGATGTTTATGTACGGCCAGGGACGTGCTGAAGCATTCGCCGTGAACTTACACACCTACGGATTTCATAAAATCTAAGTGAAAGCAATCAGGGTGAAGGTTCAAATTCTGGGTCACACTTCAGAAATCTTAATCCAAGCTCCACATCATTATTGTGAAGACACTTACTTCTCTGTAGAAAGTTAATGTTTTTACCTGTCTTTATCTTTTCATAAGCATTTGTTTCTCCCTATATTTAAGGAAAAACTTGCTATGATGAAGAAACCATTTTGGGGAAGAGAACTAGATAAATTGGGCTTCCCTGGTGGCTCAGCACTAATGAATCTGCCTGCTAATGCAGGAGATGCGAGTTCCATCCCTGGATCAGAAAGATCCCCTGGAGGAGGAAATGGCTACTCACTCCAATATTCTTGCCTGGAAAATTCCATGGACAGAGGAGCCTGGCAAGCTACAGTCCATGGGGTTGCAAAGAGTCAGANAATCTGCCTGCTAATGCAGGAGATGCGAGTTCCATCCCTGGATCAGAAAGATCCCCTGGAGGAGGAAATGGCTACTCACTCCAATATTCTTGCCTGGAAAATTCCATGGACAGAGGAGCCTGGCAAGCTACAGTCCATGGGGTTGCAAAGAGTCAGATGCAACTGAGCGACTAAACACAGCACATTTAGTGCCATCCTGAAGAGGTGGGTTAACATAAGAACAGGAAAGTCCCAAGGTGGAGTTTCCTCTACTCCTCCAGGGACTTGGAGGTGGTTTCAAGCAGATCCTCTGGACAATTAAAATGCAAATAGTCAGGACAATAGCAGATGGATACTTTCTGAGCATCATGAAACTCATTCCAAAGACCTCAGGTTGAGTTTGGGAGCTTCTGGAAGAACTTGGGACATGTTTGTATCAACCTGGGAGAACACTTTCAGATGCTGAGACCTTTCCATATTCCAAGGGCACGTTTGTGAACTCTTTTCCAACCCCCAGCATCCCTGCCCTTGGGGAACATGTGACTCTAGGCACATAAGCCATAAGCTGTTTCTCTTCATTGGATATAGACTGGGATCTTCCATGAGAGATTCACTGGTGAAGGGATATATCACCCCATGGTTTCTTTGCAGATTCAGGTGGTGACAATATCAGTTGTTCCTCAGTGCTAAGCATCAGGACCTAGCACTTAAGGGGAGGGGAACCTCAGATAGGTCCCGGGGATGTTTGAACTTTCTACTCTCTCTTTGAGGGGGTGAAGAGTTCTCTTTCTTTTTGAACCACCACAGGGTCAACAGAGTTTATCAAAGTTCATCTCAGTATGGCTGAACACCCAGAGAATCTAAGTAGGGCCAAAACCAGAACTGGAGCTCGGAATTATGACCCAGATGCCCAGCTGGAGAAGCAGCTTGAGAGAGTCCTCCAGAAAAGTCCCTCGGTGTCTGTGTTTTTTAACAAACTATTCCTCGGCTTCACCCCCTACCTCTACCGTTGTTTGTTCAACCTTTCATTTATTGACTTTAAATTAAAAATAAACTTTAAAAAAATGTAACACAATAGAGATTCAGGGCNAGTCCTCCAGAAAAGTCCCTCGGTGTCTGTGTTTTTTAACAAACTATTCCTCGGCTTCACCCCCTACCTCTACCGTTGTTTGTTCAACCTTTCATTTATTGACTTTAAATTAAAAATAAACTTTAAAAAAATGTAACACAATAGAGATTCAGGGCCTAAGTGATCACGCAGCCCTTGCCCTAAAAAAATGAAACAATTAAAATCCAATCAGTCCTGATAACGTTTTGTACTGTGATGCTAGACTTCCCTTTGCTTTGACCCCTCTCCTTCCGGCATCCTGTTCTGGGACAGAAGGGACACCACAAAGGTTTCCTGTGCGTGTCCTCTCCACCTCTGACCCCTCACTACATCCTCTCTCCATCTATTTGGAGAGCAATGATTTGGTTCCTCTGGAATTCCTCCCAGTCCCATTGCTTGATGATACTTGTTGCTAATTTGGGATGCCAGAATGCCGGGCACAGTCTGGACCGAGCTCTTGTTGGCTGTTTGTTAGTCTCCTAGTGACCTGCTTATTAGCAAAATGGGAAATGCCATATTTCCAGCTATTATCAGTCCTAATTTTGGGTGAGGTCTCTTCTCACCGCAGTCTGTCTGACTCTTCTGAATATCTGAAACAAATGAAATCCTTAAATTCTTTCAGGTACTTTTTGAATGCTCCTTTATCTTGGAAAAGAGTTTCTTGAGGTATCAGAAATCAGGGCCCTTTGGGGCAACCACAGAGAGGCAGTCCTCTGGATGGAGCCTGAGGTCAAGGCCAACCAAATGGGGGGGCTTCTGAAGAGGCACCCCCTGATGCTTACTCTTCAGCACCTTCCCCTCCCTCTATGAGGATTTTGTGTCTGCAAAATTAAGCTTTCAGCCTATTGCCTAAAACCAACCTCGGTGCTCAGTCACTTGGTCGGACTCTTGCTACCCCATGGACTGCAGCCCGCCAGGCTCCTCTGTCCATGGGATTTCCCAGTCAAGAATACCAGAGTGGGTTGCCATTTCTTCCTCCAGGGAATCTCCCCAGCCCAAGGATCGAACTCGGGCCTCCAGCATTGGCAGGCTGGATCCTTTCCCACTGAGCCACCCGGGAAGCCGGTCAGAGCCAACAGCCACGCTTAATTCTGGGCCCTACAAGGCACTTAGCATGTCACTATGAGTCAGAACATATTCAATAACAGTCATGACCATAATACAATAGAATAATAGTTAGAAGAAGATGGGTCCCCAGGCCTCATGGCACTCTGCTCCCAGGGAGTTAACAGCCCAGAGCCTTGGGAGGCGGGGCCAGGTGGAGAAAAGAGTTCCGGCTGTAGATGGAGTGCGGCTTGCTGTGTGCACATCCGCGCCGGCCTCGCTGTGTGCACATCCGCCTTGCCGCGGGAGGCCTCATTCCCAGACGCAGTGCTGCCTGCCTGAAGGTCCGCGGTCACTGGGCGCCCAAAGCTGTCCCCTCCGGCTCCAGACACGCGACTGGAATTGACTGCCTAACTGCACACACTGACTACATATTTTTGTTTTCTTCTTTCATAATGTGAAAGCCTTTTTTTTCCTGTCTGTTGAGAGACCTTGTTAATTCCCTTTCTCTGAACTCACACCTAAACAGGGTCATTGACTCCTCAGAAATCTGGACTTGAGTACTGTCCTGGCCTGCATGCCCAGAGCTGAAAAACGCTAAAGGAATGTTTAGCCAAGTGTTTGGCGTAGAGATCATACTTAGAATGTAGTTTTCTGAAAGAAGGACTGGGAGGAGGGGATGTTTTCTGACATTTCAAAACCCGGAGACATTCAAGTGTTAAGCCCTCTTTGGGTCACTCCAAGCTTTTCAAAGTGATCTAAATCTAAGAGAAAACACATACCTCTTTGCTCTGTACCCTTGTAACAAAGATCTGGAGAGGTTTCGGATAGAATAACACGTTACCCGGGTGGTACCTAACAGTTCCTGAGGACTTCATTTGACACTTTGTAAACCTGCGTGCATGGTGCTCATTGGATTCTCAAAAAAACCCTGGGGAGGACGTAGGTTACACTGTTTTCTCTCTCTTTTAAAGATGGATGAGCAGACAGAATTTAGAGGTTAAGGGACAGGCATTACTGACTCAATGGACATGAGTTTGAGCAAATTCCGGGAGATAGTGAAGGACAAGGAAGCCTGGCGTGGTGCAGCCCATGGGGGCTCAGAGTCAGACATGACTGAATGACTCAGTGACAACAAGGGACAGTAGGGAGTTGGGGGAGGGGCTGTTTTAGTTCTCAGTTCACGTGGGCATTTTTTTTAAGAACTTGTGTCGCCAGTTCCAAGTTCTCTTGGGCTTTGAACTGGCAGAGTGTGAAGTAAGGAGCCCAGTGTCCCTGCCTGCTGCTGCCCTAACTTGACTCTGCCTTAACTTGATGATACACTGAGTCCTCGTCCCAAATCCCCGCCAGCCAGGATCTCCTGGTCTTCGGAACCATCATCTCCCTGAGCCCTGCAGTCTCTTGAAACAACAGTCATGCCTCTTTCTTGCCTCCTCATCCTCCGGTGGTGGTTGCGGGGAGGCGGGGAGGGAGAAAGGGAGGGACCACAGCTCCTTCTCTCTCAGCTGGATGTCATCAAGGCTTTTCTGAGTCGCTGCTATGGAGACAAAGCCCAGGTACTGTTTCCACTTGCCACACTTGCTATTAAAAGACAGGCACGGCTTGTGAGCCCAAGATGTTCAGTGAATCAACCTGGAACTTACCCCTTTTTAAAAATTCTAATAGAGGGTAATTCATGCAAGCTTGTTGGCAAGCCATCTGCCTCAGGGACCAGGCACAGGTTAGATAATTAAACTCAACCTGTTCCTGCATGGCTGTCTGACTTACCGTTTACCTCGTCTCCGACTCCTCGCCTCCAAAAACCCACTCTCCAAACTGGTTAACTCACTGTCTCCCCCAAACACCTGTCTCGCCTTATTTTTCCTCGTGCCGTTCCATCCACCTGGAATACCCTTACTTTCCCTCTCCTCTCCAGATCTTCTTCACAACAGTTCCCCGATCGCCTCCCTCACAATGATCTTTCTCCTTCCCCTGAATTGAATTCCGATTGTGATAAATTCTATATAATTCAGCTGGTAATTAATCATATGCTGACTTACGATATTGCTTCCATTGTTACCTTGAACTGTTATTTCAATATTTAATTTTAATGTAACCGTTTCCATATGTTTGCCTTGTTGCCATAATTGGAATATAAGATCATAGAAAGTAGGAGATAGAGCATATAATTGTATCCCCTTTAGTCCCTTGTTTGGGGCTGATTTGCACAATTTTCTTTTTCTTTGTGATTTATGCATTGGACAATGGGACAATCAAAATGATAAAACTATCAAATTATTTTGGCAGTAACAGATCATAGTTAGTAGGTGACAAACATATGTGGGTGATGGGAGAATGTGGTTGTGTTCCTTGAGGTGCATTTTAACCTAAAGCACTGAGGAATGATTGGGAAAAGGGGAGCCATGCTTGAGGTATAGCAGGACAAGAAGGCATTTGCAAAGGAGCATACTGGCCGTATCTCTTCCAAGCAGCTTCCCCTCCGCTCTTCTCTTCCCAGTGAGAACATACTGCTCTAGAAAAATACCTCCATAACTTCTTGCCTTGTCTTTCTCTTCTTTCTGGCCACCTGGCAACACACACACACGCATATTCCTTCTTTTTACCACTCTTCTCAAGCCATCATGGAAACACAGTCTAATGCTTCTGCTACGACTGAGTCATCTTTTTCTGTTTCTCAGGGCCAAGTACATTGAATCCTCACTGCAGATAAATATTTAAAAATTACAGCGTCACCTTTGATGAAGTTAGTGTGTGTCACAGACAGCCTCCAAGACAGCCTTCACTGATCTCTGCCTCCCAGTATTCATACACATGTGGAGTCCCCTCCCTTGAATGTAGACTGGACCTAGTGACATGTTTCTAATAAGAAGAATTTACAAAAAGGATGGTTTGTCATGTTCAAGATTAGGTGGCCAAAAAACCCTCTGATTTCTGTCCTGCTTGCTCTCTGGCTCTCTCTCTTTGCCTTCCCTCTGAAGGAATCCAGCCAATAGGCTGTGAACAGCCCAGCAGAGAAGCCCACATAGAAAGGGATGTCTCGAGGACCCAAGACCCGACATGTGAATGAGTTTGGACGCAGATCCTCTCCCAGCTAAACCCTGAGATGACACCACAACCCCTCCAACACCTTAATGGCAGCCTTGGGAAAGACCCTGAGCCTGAGCCCTGAGCTCAGCTGCTGAGATTAAGTCATACATGTGTGCGTGACCAGTCGCTTCATTTGTGTCTGACTCTCTGTGAATCCATGGACTGTAGCCCACCAGGCTCCTCTGTCCATGGGATTCTCCAAGACAAGAATACTGGAGTGCGTTTCCATGCCCTTCTCCAGGGGATCTTCCCTACCCAGGGATCAAACCAGTGGCTTCCCCTGCGTCTTCAGTATCACAGGAGGATTCTTTACCACTGAGCTACCCAGGAAGGTGAAATTAAGTCATACTCACTATGAAATTATAAATGTTTGCTGTTTTAAGCCCCCAAGTTTTTAGAGTTATTTGTTAGGCTGCAATAAACAACTAGTATGGTATTTAACTTTGGTAAACCATTGGGGAGGAGAAGGCAATGGCAGCCCACTCCAGTATTCTTGCCTGGAGAATCCCAGGGACGGGGGAGCCTGGTGGACTGCCGTCTATGGGGTCACACAGAGTCGGACACGACTGAAGTGACTTAGCAGCAGCAGCAGCAGCAAACCATTGGGGAGGAGAAGGCAATGGCACTCCACTCCAGTACTCTTGCCTGGAGAATCCAATGGACGGAGGAGCCTGGTGGGCTGCAGTCCATGGGGTTGTGAAGAGTTGGACATGACTGAGCGACTTCACTTTCACTTTTCACTTTCATGCATTGGAGAAAGAAATGGCAACCCACTCCAGTGTTCTTGCCTGTCTCCCCAGGGACAGGGGAGCCTGGTGGGCTGCCATCTATGGGGTCGCACTGAGTCGGACACGACTGAAGCAACTTAGCAGCAGCAGCAGCAGCAAACCATTGGGGAAATGGCCAAGATTGTCTGAATGCCTCTGATTATATTTATAGTATTTTCCTTCTGAGAGCTTGAAAAATATAGATGGTTCATTTCAGATATAATAATTGAGTCGACACTGAGGTGGTTGCTCCATCTCCTATGTGTTGCCTGCCTTTCATCCTGGTGAAACCAGCTGAGGGTTAACAACACAGACCATGAGCTGGGTAGAGATTTTACAGCCAGATAAATATCTAATAAAAGAAGCAGCATGAAGTGAGTCACTTAGCCGGCTCCTAACTTCAGGATGATTGGGGAAGTCTGGTATCCTCAGTCTCTGAAGTTCAACAGATTCAAATAACTTAGAAAAGAACTAAGCTGTCATTTCACTATTTGTGATAATACCTTCCCTAGTCAGAATAAATTTCACTTGTTTAGGAAGGAACTGGGGCAACAAACCACAACCCACAGGCTAAATCTCTACCACTGCTTGTTTCTGTAAATAAGGTCTTGTTGGCGCACAGCCACACACATTTGTTTAGAGATTGCCCATGACTGCTTCTGCACTGCAATAGCAGAGCTGAGTAGTTGCGACAGTCAGTGAAATCCACAAAGTCTAAAATATTTATCATCTGGCCCTTTGCAGAAGAAGTGTGCTGATCTCTCCTCAAAGGCAATGATTTGCAGAATATATTAGAAGGAACTCTATTTCTATGGGATGTTAATGCACAGGAAAGCAATGGGTTCTGTGGTCAAGTGTTTAGGAAATACTGAATTAAACAAAGTTAAGCACATTGCTTTGCTACAGAACTTCTCTGAGGCCTTGGTAAATCTCTAAGATGAGGACATGGAATACTGCACTTTTTTAAACTTTTTTGACCAGGAAGTTCCGTGTTTCAGATCTCCTAGAGCAAGAGCCTAGTGTCCAACTCATTGAGAAATGCTACTTTAGACCTACAGAAGCAGCAGTTGTCAAAGTGTTAACTTTGCAAATAAAATGGAGTAGACAAACATCAACAACCCTTGCTTTCTAAAATAGACCTGTGTTATAACTGTCCTTTCCCTCACACCATGATGTTCTGATTAAGGACTAAGGACATATTTTTTGGGTTACTGGCCAGGGTTAGAGGCCCAGACTGTATGTCTGGGAAATTGCTAACTCCATTCACAACCTCAGTCTGAACCAGCGTGGGATGAAGAGAAGAACAGCAGGAAGAGTTTGGTGAGTTCAAGTGAAGCCAATAAATTACAGAATCTGACACTGATATAATAGAATGTAGAGGGGGGTGTTTCCTGTTGTCCCAGAACTATGGCTGGGGTCCAAAGCCAAGTTTGAAACCTGTTGATGATAAGTACTTCCCCAGAGGGTTCCTTCTCTGAACTGTCCCCAGTAGATAAAGAAATGAGCTGAGTTGAGGTTGGATAGGGAGAAACTAGTATTTGGTGAAGTCCGTGTTGCTGATGAAAGTCTCCTCTCTCATTTTGCCGTGGTCATAGATGGTGCTTCCTGTCCCCAAATTCAAGTAAGATGGTCTCCAAGAGAACTGTGAGTAAATACTGCAGGTGACTCTGAGAGAGGGAGACTGGAGGGGTACAACTGGGCTGCAGGCCTTAAGTTCTCTGGTACAGCCACAGGAAAGGAGCCTTGAGAGCTACTGAGAGAATGTGTTAGGAAAGAAAAAGTATGGCATGTCGTCCTTTGTATGTCCTACTGCCTGAAAAGGAAAGAAGAGAAAAGAGTGTTTATTTGACACATCACCTGGAGTCTTGAGTAGGGGGCATATTTGAATATAGAGAAGAGTGTTCACTTAGAGATTTCTGAAGGCAGTTCATCTAGGTCAGGAGCTACATTCAGTGGGACTGATGAATGCCTGGAAAGCAGATGTGGCAGCCCGATCCNGAGTGTTTATTTGACACATCACCTGGAGTCTTGAGTAGGGGGCATATTTGAATATAGAGAAGAGTGTTCACTTAGAGATTTCTGAAGGCAGTTCATCTAGGTCAGGAGCTACATTCAGTGGGACTGATGAATGCCTGGAAAGCAGATGTGGCAGCCCGATCCCATCCCAAGTTTCTGTGGACCTGGGAGACCCACAGGAGGACTCCAGCAGTAAAGAACTCTCACCGCTCCACGTGAAGCAACATGGAAGTTAGAGGAACACAGAACCATCAAGATCGCCACTGGACCAAGTGATGAGAAGCCCAGCGAGGGCTAGCATTGGAGACATTATCCAAGATACAGCTGCCTTCTTGGTAGACAGGGGAACTCTCAGAGATAGAAGGGGCCAGGGTGAACCTGAATGCATACATACACCACACACACATTCACACGTACACATGGAAGCTGACAGGTGACCTGAGAACACCAGCATCAGAAAGGACCAGACTGAAGGAGAGCCAGATCAGTGTCCCCTCTGTACCATGCGCTGCAGCCCACCTGCTCCCTCCACGCTGACCGTGCCACAGTAGGCCAGCTGAGGCTGCAGGAGGCTTCTCATCACTAAAGGAAGGAGTTCAAAGAGAGGAGGAGGAGGCAAGTCCACGAAGAATAGACTGCCAACCTGCAAGTCTTCACGTGGAAGACACAACAGTGAGGATACGAGATTCGAGACTGAAGTATCAAAATAACTGAGACTTGAGTCTTAAATAGCAAAATGGACTGTTCTTATAACCAAAAGGGACAGGGAAGTTAGAGGAGCTGGCCAAGTCGTTGTGAAGGGAGTTACTTCCCAGCAGGAAAAGTGGGTCAGCATAGCCTAGTTGAAGGAGTTGTTATTGGATACGTATAAAACGGTTTCGTTTGTATACCCAGAACATGTTGAGATGCCCCAATAAATTTGTTCCATGAGATAAACACTTTGGATGGAATTTTAATGTTTTCTCATTTCTAATGCTTTTCTTCTAAGGGATTCTGAAGGCTTCATGCCAATATTTTCCCCATCCTGTAAATTAGCACGCAGAGAGAGAGCGGTGTTGGTTATCAAAGGGACTCTGAATCTATCTGCAGCCTTCTGTGTTCTACTCATATCACAAGGCAGCTGACTGCCTCTCAGACCCAAATGTGATCCACTTCTAATTGGGAACAGAACTTTTCAATGCTTGAGCCCCAAACAAATTAAAAAGTAGAAGGATCAGTAGGAGGGGAAGGAGATGGAAAAAGTTTTGCTTTTTCCCTAATTTGAGAATCTGTGGTTTCTCACTGGTTTTTATCAATACCAAGATTTTTTTGTTTTGTTTTGTGGGTTTTTTTAAATGTCTCTTTTCTTTTTTTTATTTAAATTTTCACAGTTCTCTATTCAGGACTAAATTTGTCTGTTTTAAAAAATCCATCTGGCTTTTGTGTTATGGAAGCCCACACAAGCCTCCACCAACCGTTCTAGAAGCAACAAAAAGTTATCAAATGGAACAAGATTCAAATGAAGGGACAGCAAGCTAATTAGGGATGAGTTTCTTAATAAGGAAAAAGGCACAGTGGAGAGTTGAACGATGCCAAAATACATGAAAGTTTCAAGACTAAAACTGTTTGTGAGGGGACAAAAAAACCAGCAGAAATGAGTTGGCCAATTTTTCAGGCCCTACACTCAAAATAAAAACATCTATTCCCATTTGTATCAACAGATGAATGTAAATATCACTCAGAAAAATCTCAAACTAACAATAACATTAGAATGAAATATAAATAATTCTGAATATAAAGACCAAGTTCAAGACATACCAAAATATAATAAAACTAGAAATAGCATTATATTACATTTATTGTTAAGAGAATCTCACTGGTTTTCTTCAGAAACTTTATTCTTCTGCCTCAACCACACTTAGACTTTCCTTTTATAGACCATGCTGGACAGTTTAATCTTAACCAATGAATGAATAATGTTCAAGAAAATAAAACTTTTGCAAGGAAATCATTTAGTTCAAATGATTCTGGTACAAATGAAGATCATTGTTTGGGGGGCTTTATTTTTAATGTTCACATCAATGTTAATGGGCAAGAAAAGAACAATAACTCACAAAAGATCGATATTTAAAGATCAATATTTTCCCATTTATTGAAAGCTTGTAGATTTCAAATGTATATATTATATTTCTGCTATACTTCCACGATCTGGGGGTCAGGGGGAGGTTGAAGAGGTTTGAAAACTTTTTTTCAATTTTGCCTCAAATGTGTTTAGGAAGCCACTTTATCACATTATACCTCAGTTCACTCAAAACAAGAAAACTATTGATATCTACAGCAAGCCCTGCATGCCTCTAGGAGATGAATTAGGCATCCATTTGTAAGATGGTTCTTTGAATTTCATTAAAAAAAAATGGCATGTGATAATTGTGAGATGCCCCAAAGTGAAATCAGGGTGTCGTTATGTTGGAGCATTTCCTTTGACTGAACTAAAGATAAACAAGCAGCCCCTTCACAATCTCTCACTTTTCTGAAAGTAGATTTCCTTGAGGGAAAATCGAATTGTTGTAAACTGTAGAAATGGAGAGACGACAGAGAGATAGATGGAGAATTTTGAAGAGGGCAAGAGACCAGACAAGCTCAAAAAGCTCAGTTACTATCTTGTTAAAATATAACCCACAGAATGTTACACCATAGAATCCTTCACAGCCATCTGCTTCTGCCATTATCTTTGATTCCCACAAACAGATTTCAAAAGTTGAATCTGGCCCTCAGTGAGTTTAGGAACATTTAGCAGGATTTTCTGGATGGGATCAGAGAAGCCACTAATTAACTCACCATTCCTGCCTTCAGAAACAATCTATGTCTTGGCCTTTCAATGAAGGCATAGCATGGTCTTGTAATTCCTGTGTTTTTTCACATCCTTCACAGGACCTAGAATAGAGTTTGGATACATCTACTATGCATTCCCATCTCTTTCTCTGCATCTCCACTTCCACCCCTCCCCACCAGACCTACCAACCATCACATCACCTTCCCACATTTGGGCTATAGCAATAGCCACCTACTGCTTTCCTGTCCTTCACTCTGGGTTCCCTGCAATCTGTTCTCCATAGCCAGAGTGAACTTTATCAAAGGTAAATTAGAGCAGGCACCCCTCTTTTTGAAACCTTCC
Source organism: Oreotragus oreotragus (assembly GCA_006410675.1). Lineage (NCBI taxonomy): Eukaryota > Metazoa > Chordata > Mammalia > Artiodactyla > Bovidae > Oreotragus > Oreotragus oreotragus. Next base: position 26,133 of record SJYX01021970.1, read on the forward strand.
AATGGTCTTACATTGTATTCTGGGGGAAAATCCCAACTCAATGTATTAGCTGCTAAGGCATTATATGTCAGTTAGATATTGAAAAAGTGAAAGTGAAGTTGTTCAGTCGAGTCTCAACCCCATGGACTATAGCCTACCACGCTCCTCCATCCATGGGATTTTCCAGGCAAGAGTACTGGAGTGGGTTGCCATTTCCTTCTCCAGAGCCTCTTCCCGACCCAGGGATCGAACCCAGGTCTCCCACATTGTAGGCAGATGCTTTACCATCTGAGCCACCAGGGAAGTTAGCTTTTGCTGCATAGCAAATTAACCCAAACTCAGTGGCATAAAATAACAATCTCCCTTGTGTCAATGGGTTTTGCTGTTATCAGCCAGATGTGCTTTGGCTCATGGGTGTCTGTGAGTTGACCTGAATTCTACTTCATGCACCTTTCATTCTCACGAAGTTTACACTGTTGTTTTTAATTCGCAGCCAAACACAGTCTGGGAGTGGACCTCGTTGATTAGGCAGAGCATGTACTGTGCCTAGAGCCCACAGCACTTCTGAGGTCCACAGAGTCATTTTAATTGTACTCTAAAATTAGAAGAAAAATTAAATATGTTAATAATGAATATACAATGGTGAATTCACTAGCATTTTTGTTTCATACCAACACAGTTATAAAATATCATTCTGAATCATTTTTTATAGATAATATAGCTCTTCAAGGTAAAATTACCTGGGGTCACAAAAGCCAAAGTAATCAAACTAGAACTCAAGCTTTGAGAACCGATTATTGGTCCTGTTGTTTTCACTTCAGTAAGCCATGGAGATTCATGAAATTTCTCTTTTGTCCCTAAAAAAACAGGGAGCTAACTGGTAAGTTTCATTTCCCCTCTCTGGAAAAGGGATACCTCAAACACTGAAGGACTGCTCCCCGCATTCAGTAGCTTGCTCTACCCTAGACACTTTGATGTCTTCCTCTATCTAGCAGGCACACAGTTTATAGTTAATATTGTCCCACAGTTGGTCTGTTACTGTGAGGTCTTCATGATTAACTCATAACTGTGCATTGTTAATACAAGATAGCTATGTGGAGAGTTACTTTAGTCCTTTGCCAAGAGTGGTGGAAGACTCTTTCCTGCGAGAGTTTATGTTATTTTCCAGGCAGAGTGTTTTCTCACTTTATTTATGTACAAGTCCTCTTTAAGTTTCATTTACATGGGGGACCCAGTCACATTGTCAATTCTCTTAGGTTTATAGAAATCTAATGCTAACCAGATATCATGAGACTCAGTGGGCTCACAAAAATGGAAATCACTGTTTGAAGGGGTGAGGCAAAACTATCCTTCACCTTTCAAGATAATTCAGTTCAGTTCAGTTCAGTCACTCAGTTGTGTCCAACTCTTTGTGACCCCATGAATTGCAGCACGCCAGGCTTCCCTGTCCATCACCAACTCCCGGAGTTCACGCAAACTCACGTCCATCAAGTCGGTGATGCCATACAGCCATCTCATCCTCTGTTGTCCCCTTCTCCTCCTGCCCCCAATCCCTCCCAGCATCAGCGTCTTTTCCAATGAGCCAACTCTTCTCATGAGGTGGCCAAAGTACTGGAGTTTCAGCTTTAGCATCATTCCTTCCAAAGAAATCCCAGGGCTGATCTCCTTCAGAATGGACTGGTTGGATCTCCTTGCAGTCCAAGGGACTCTCAAGAGTCTTCTCCAACACCACAGTTCAAAAGCATTAATTCTTCAGCGCTCATCTTTCTTCACAGTCCAACTCTCACATCCATACATGACCACTGGAAAAACCATAGGCTTGACTAGACAGACCTTTGTTGGCAAAGTAATGTCTCTGCTTTT
>SJYX01021970.1:32578-83220 GCA_006410675.1 Oreotragus oreotragus
CAGATGTTGGCAATTTGATCTCTGGTTCCTCTGCCTGTTCTAAAACCAGCTTGAACATCTGGAAGTTCACAGTTCATGTATTGCTGAAGCCTGGCTTGGAGAATTTTGAGCATTACTTTACTAGCGTGTGAGATGAGTGCAATTGTGCAGTAGTTTGAGCATTCTTTGGCATTGCCTTCTTTAGAATTGGAATGAAAACTGACCTTTTCCAGTCCTGTGGTCACTGCTGAGTTTTCCAAATTTGCTGGCATATTGGGTACAGCACTTTCACAGCATCATCTTTCAGGATTTGAAATAGCTCAACTGGAATTCCATCACCTCCACTAGCTTTGTTCGTAGTGATGCTTTCTAAGGCCCGCTTCACATTCCAGGATATCTGGCTCTAGATGAGTGATCACACCATCGTGATTATCTGGGTTGTGAAGATCTTTTTTGTACAGTTCTTCTGTGTATTCTTGCCACCTCTTCTTAATATCTTCTGCTTCTGTTAGGTCCATACCATTTCTGTCCTTTATCGAGCCCATCTTTGCATGAAATATTCCCTTGGTATCTCTAATTTTCTTGAAGAGATCTCTAGTCTTTCCCATTCTGTTCTTTTCCTCCATTTCTTTGCGTTGATTGCTGAGGAAGGCTTTCTTATCTCTTCTTGCTATTCTTTGGAACTCTGCATTCAGATGCCTATATCTTTCCTTTTCTCCTTTGCTTTTTACTTCTCTTCTTTTCACAGCTATTTGTAAGGCCTCCCCAGGCAGCCATTTTGTTTTTTTGCATTTCTTTTCCATGGGGATGGTCCTGATCCCTGTCTCCTTTACAGTGTCACGAACCTCCGTCCATAGCTCATCAGGCACTCTGTCTATCAGATCTAGTCCCTTGAATCTATTTCTCACTTCCACTGTATAATCATAAGGGATTTGATTTAGGTCATACCTGAATGGTCTAGTGGTTTTCCCTGCTTTCTTCAATTTAAGTCTGAATTTGGTAATAAGGAGTTAGATTCAGTTTAAAAGGACTTTCTTTATCTGACATAATGTTGTCCTTCCCACAAGAACAAGTGTACTTTGTAACCATATAAAATTTTTTTACTTACCCTCCTTTTTTCGAGAAGCTGTGCAAGTTTTTAGATCACTGTGTATAATATATTCCAAAGTTCATTTGTCTTGTGAAACTCTGAATTGGCTTTGCAATTTTAAAATTGTTTTGACATGAGTCTTTATTCTTTAATAGGTAGTTCATTTCCTGTTTCTGTGTGCCTCTTAATGACTGTGTGAGAGCTTGGATTACTTTTCCTCTCTGGCCCCCAAACCACAAATAGGAAAAACTGCAATCTTGCAAAGGCCACATAAGCTACCTAAATAGTTTCACAGGTCTCTGATCTTTTTTTTAGCTGAACTGGGATAGAAACTTTCATGGCATTTTTACCCTTCTGGAATGTAGAATTTATTTAATATCTTCTCTGTTTATACATATTCCTTTGTATTCAGTATTCCTAATACCCACCAGACTCCATAAAAATATGGCTTTTCAAGCTCTTCTTTTTGAGGGACTCCATGGGTCTTATTGCCTATGAATTGAAAAAAAAAAAAAATCCCTCTTCCTCAGTTCTCTGTTTGAATTATTATGCTTAAAATGTCCTAAGCTTGAGCCAGTCACCTATTCCTCCCTTTCATTACACTTCTGAGATGATACTGAGACACATCTTCAAACAATGTGAAAAGTGTGAACGTGTCAGTCAGTCTGTTATGGTCGACTCTTTGGGACCCCGTGGGCTGTAGCCCACCAGGGTCCTCTGTTCGTGGGATTCTCCAGGCCAGGACACTGGAGTGGGTTGCCATCCTCTTCTCCAGGGGATCTTCCCATCCCAGGGATCGAACCCAGGTCTCCTGCATTGCAGGAAGATTCTTTACAGTCTGAGCCACCAGGAAAGCCTCCAAACAATGTGAAGAGACACTCGGGAATGCCCTTTGGAGCAACCTGGTTAGGAAGCACAGTGGGCCCAGCTGGACTAACTCCCCCAGAGTCACCTGGAGGGCAGGCTTATACTGAGCAAGGTGGCCACTCCCTCCCAGCTGTCTCCCTGTCTCACTTCTAGGTGGAGACCCCTGGTTTCCCTTTGGGGGGTCTAAGGCAATGGTTCTCAAAGGCTGGCCCCTGGACCAGCAGCATCAATACCACCTGAGAACTTGCTGGAAGCGCACAATACCAGGCCCACCCCAGGACTCCAGAACCGGAAACTCCTGGATTGGTACCCAGTGGCCCATGACTTAACAGCCCTTCCCAATGATGGTGATGCTCATGCTTGAGAACAACTGGACTAAGACCTGTTTTTTTAAAACTAAAGTTACACAGAATCAATTTACTTAGCACCCCCAGAGCCTTTTTGAAATCTATGCTTCCTGGTCCATATTCGGCAGTTCTACTTTCGATACTCGGCACAGCCCCTGCCCTTGTGGGTCACCGGCAGCGCTGGCAGAAGCGTGCACACTCTGTTTTTCACAGCTTCTCCTAGCTCCTGTCGGTACTTCCAGCCTTTACATTTCTATTTGTGTCCCATTCATGCCAGTTGGTGTTTCCTTGATCTTTTAATCCCTTCTCACTCTAGGATATCAGGTGGTAAAGACTGAAATGTCTACTCTTTCCAAGACGACTTGAATTCTAACACAATGTCTTAAAGCCCCAATAACCATCATTACCATCTGCATTGGTCAGGATATCTGAGTTACATGCTGCTGACAAACAGGTCCCGAATCTCAGGGGTTTACCAGTCACACTGAGTGTCCAGTGAGAATCCATGGGGAAAGGACGATCTGCTGAGGGAGGTAAACTGCACGAGGGGTACCCCACTAGCAAGGACTAGAAATGAACTGCGAATGTGGCTGAAGAAAAGAGCATGGCAAAGCACAGACTGGCTCCTCGGGCTCTGCCCAGAGGTGACAGTGACATGATTTCCCTTCCCGTGTCACTGGCCAAGCCCGATCTCAACGGAACACTGAAGTTTCGTCATCCTCCCGGAAGAAGAAAGGGCTATTGCTGAACCGTGATGCCATCTGAGTCCATCCACCAAAGGACAGATCACGGATGGAGAATTTCAGACTCCAAGGTGGGCAGCTGAGACAACCTCCGGGTGTGCACACCTAGAGGGTGGGTCTAAGGTGGAGGGGACTTCCCGGAAGGAGGCTGCTTCGTGATGGTCCTCAAACGCTAGTCACGGGGACTGCTCTCTAGAGGAAACGGGAGACTGACTTGGATGGAGCGCCATGTGAGGGCTGGCAACTGTGCCAGACCCCCTCCATTCATCTCACCACATCCTCACCTTGGGCTGGAGAGAAAGGAACTAACCTTCTGCAAACAAAAATTTTAAAAAGAGCCAAGATTCAGACCAATCTGAAACTTGCCCATCTGGACATGGGACACAGTAGACCTGGGATGCTGACTTCATGGGCACCCACAAAGCTGGATCTGCTACCAGAAAGATAAAGGCTGAAGGAAAGAAGTCTCTCTCTCAGGTGGCAAAGGAGGGCAGTTTTTCCTTCACTGAGCCTGGTGCTTCTGGGATGGAATCAGCCTCTAGTAGTGGGACAGGCATCCCTCTCATGCCAGTGTGATTTGTGCTCTCAAGCTGAAACGGTTTCCCCACTGAGGACACAAGTGCTCAGGATTTTAATTAAAGGAGCAGTTCTTCAAATAAATGCAGGGGAAACTGTTGACTTTATTAATGACTATCAAGAAATCCACTGAAGGGACTTCCCTGGTGGTTGGGTGGTTAAGACTGCAAGCTTTCCATGTAGAGGGGCATGAGTTCCACCCCTGGCTGGGGATCTAAGATCCCATGTGGTATGTGGTATGCAGCACAGCCAAAAAGTTTTTTAAAAATTTTTAAATTGGACTTCTCTGGTGACCAAGGGGTTAAGACTCCGTGCTTCCACAACAGGGACCACAGGTTCCATGGGGAAGTTCCACATGCTGTGCCAGGCAGCCAAAAAAAAAAAAAAGCAATCCACAGAAATCTCGAGTGTCCCTAGATAAATGAGATAAATAAACTAGTTTAATGAAACCATCAACTCCACCTTTTTAGTAAAGAATACTTCATATCTTCTTGCAGGAAGCCCTCTGGTTTACATCATGAATGGTATTTGGAAAGAAAATCTCAGCCCTCTGGCTACATTTCAACTTTCAAACCACTGCATCATAAGCACCCATAATGCACGTTAGAAGGTATCACTGGTGGAGAAACTAGGAGGGAAAAACTTCCAGGGAGTAGAAGAGAAAGCATCCAGCAAAGTAGGTAACAAGCAGATAACTTCATCAACACAGGCTCCAAAAGTGCTTACTTTACTCAGAGAGGGCACTAAAGCCCTTGATGCAAACACATCATGAAATTATGTCGACGCAATGCTGTACTCAGCAGCTCCATCAGCAGGGCGCCAGCTGACTTCAAATGCCTCCCAAGAACACCAAGAACTAATAAGCACGGGTGCTGTCCAGGGTCAGCCCCCAAACACCCCAGGAAGTAAACATTCAAAGCCCAAGACGGATGTGATCTTTCAAAGTTTTGCAGCGGTCCAAGCCCTTCTAAGTGACAACTAAATATTGGTTGTCCTCTTATCCTCAAACTGTCACGATTATAAAACAGGCAGTCTCAAAGAAATTCGCTGGCTTTTGTGATCAAATCCATTAGAGGTACTTTGGCAAAAGACAAGATCTTCCTAGCTGATGACAAATGCCACAATAATATAGCATGGGGGTATCAACAAACAGCCATTTGCTTTCCTTCCAATCCCCAGGAGGGACTTGGGTTAAAATAACAGCAACTTGGAAGCACTCATGTATATGGAACTAGAATAAATTAATCTCTAGGCCAACTACCTATAATATAATCACTTGCTGTATAAATTCTATTGAAATGATAAATCTAGCCTGACTTTAATTACTAGGGTATCTTTCTGTATTTTCTGTAACATACATACATAAATCCTAAAATCCAACAAATAATAAAGCAAAAACAGCTGAATGTACATAGAGTTTTAGGGAATACTTGGAACTGACTGATGATCCTATCATTAGCCTGTTAAAATCCACCAGCTCATCCTATAATTTTCCCTTTACTGTGCTTTAAACTCTCTCTTCATTCCAACGATGATGCTGAACACATTCATATATCACATGCATTATATCTCTCCATGTTTTCCAGATGGTATTTGATAAAATGGAAACAAAAGAAAGGCAGAGAAAAAAAATAGACGTTTTCTACTTTGGGTCTTGAAACAGTTTCTCCCTTGGTAGAGAAAAATATGAACTAACCCATCCAGGGCTAACGGTAAAGCTCAAGAAATATAGTTCATCTAGAGGTGACATCTTCTGGACTCAGTGGTTCGGGCCAACCTTTGGTCTTCAGCCAGGCTCTACAAACCAAGGGTAAAGGTTTCCTTAGCTCAGGTGTAAGTTATTGCCAGTTTAGGCTGGAAGGAAATTGGCAACAGTTTAGGTGAGTTGTTTAGGTATAAAAAGACTCATCTCGATATTTCCACAGTTACAATAATTCTGATGTTTTAAAGTCAGCATTGATAGACTCCAAGACCTTTAATATATAAAATTACCAATTTCAAATGCATCAAAAATATTTTAACAGGTCACTTGAGAAGTAAAAATACCAAGTTAGAACATGACTTTTCCAAAGCTACCTATAAAGATTCAATTTTGTGTGTAGCGGATAACTCTGAGATGATCATTATTTTTCTTTCAAGAATTCTAGATATAAATACTTCTGTGTTTTAGGTTTGTTTGTTTTAGAAAAACACACCAAATTTCAAAGAAATAAATTACATGGACAGTAAAGAAGATCAAATCATTTTGAAGAAGCAATAAATTTTGTACATAATCATTTTCTCTCATTATCAAATGATTATTGCCATTTTGTCTAATTCAGCCCCTGCGGATAAGTTCATAAGTTTATAAAGCCCCAATGGGCTGTTTATAAGCCATCGTGGACACAAATATGTGCCCATCTACTCTGCATTTACTCTCAGGGCTTATCCTGATGGTCAGGGAGGAGTGTATCATGGGCCCTCTGGAATACTGACTCGGTGCAATCTGGCCACGCCATCCAGTGAGGACATCTGGCTTATTGATTTCAATCCTTTTGCCAAAAAAAAGCCTCCTCATGTCACTTTTCTTTGCAGACAAATACCCAAGGAGGGGTGAAGGGCCCCTGTTCTGCTCAAGTGAAGGGAGCAGTGACTGCAACCCCTCAGCTTTGCCTGAATCCTTTACCCAAAGCTTCCCAGTGAGCCCCACGGCTCAGCCCTTCCCCAGAGACACAGAGGAACGTGAAGCCTGGATTCAGATTTCTCTGCATCACATCAACGCACATGAGTTGCGGAGCTAAGTGGAGCCTGGATTCTGTCGTCTGGAAAATGGGAAAACAATTCCTATGTGACAGGGTTCTTCCAAACCCTCCATGGGGTGAGGTTTGTGAAACACAAGGTAAGAAGGATCTGGCATATAAAAGATGTGCAACAAATTCAGCTTTCTTTCTTTTAGTCAACGACAGACAGTTTTCCCACTATGCCCAGCTTTCTCCTTGATCTCTTAATCTCTTTCAGGCTCTTCTGAAAAATGTTCACAAGTAACACCTAGCATCATGTGGTGTCAGAGCTGGGAGAGTCCTGAGACATCATGCAGTCTGGCTGGGCTTTTTGCTGTGTATGTGCCCCTTCCACACACCTCATTTTTGGAGTGTCAAAATCAGTCATCTAAACGCTGATACGACACATGCCTCTAGCATTTCATAATCTGAATAACCTCAGACATTAGCTGAGTAAAGGAGCACGGCCCATCAACACAGCCTTGCCTTGTGCTTTCTGAGAAGTGAGCTAGTATTCACAGAATACCTGCCACGTGCTAGGCACTCAAACTTTGTCGCCCTGTTAGCCATCACAACACCTTGTTAAGAAAGGTTGCCTATCGCCCCGTGTTTTGCTGCATTTTGTACCTGAACACAGTGGTCACATGCTCAGGTAAAGACAGAACCAGGTTCAAACCCACGTTTATATGACCCAAAGCCTGTGTTCTTCTGGGATACCTTATTTCCTGGTGGCTCAGCTGGTAAAGAATCCACCTGCAATGCAGGAGAACCCAGTTCAATTCCTGGGAAAGGAAGATCCCCGGGAGAAGGGATAGGCTACCCACTCCAGTATTCTTGGACTTCCCAGGCGGCTCAGACAGTAAAGAATCTACTTACAATGCAGGAGACCTGGGCTGGATCCCTAAGTAGGGGAAGATCTCCTAGAAGAGGGCATGGCAACCCACTCCAGTCTTCTTGCCTGGAGAATCCCCATGGACAAAGGAGCCTGGTGGGCTATAGTCCACGGGATTGCAAAGAATCAGACGTGACCTAGTGATTAAACACAGCACAACACACGGCAGAACAGTGACAAAAGGCACAACCAGGAGGGGTATAAAGATGAGCCTAGAAATAGAGAATCGATGCTTTTGAACTGTGGCGTTGGAGAAGACTCTTGAGAGTCCCTTGGACTGCAAGGAGATTAAACCAGTCCATCCTAAAAGAGATCAGTCCTGAATATTCATTGGAAGGACTGATGTTGAAGCTGAAACTCCAATACTTTGACCACCTGATGTGAAGAGCTGACTCACTGGAAAAGACCCTGATGCTGGGAAAGATTGAGGGCAGGAGGAGAAGGGGACTACAGAGGATGAGATGGTTGGATGGCATCATTGAGTCAGTGGGCATGAGTTTCAGTAAACTCCAGGAGGTGGTGATGGACAGGGAGGCCTGGGGTGCTGCAGTCCATAGGGTCTCAAAGAGTCGGACACAATTGAGTGACTGAACTGAACTGAGAAACAGAGAGGGAGGTAAAGATTCTAAATTAATAAAGGCAGCAACTGCCAGGCATAAGCACATGGGCAGCTGCCTTGGGGTCTATTGATCCATTACTGTAGAAAGTTCCAAAAAGCATTGAAGAGCATGGAATCCTTATCAGGACCCACACCATCCATTGGGTGGAAAAAAGATTTTGAACTTTGCTAACCCTGAACAGAACACAAAGGTAACAAAAAGAATAAACACAAACCCATGAGACTTGAGAAAGAACATTTGCAGAATTGAATCCAGATTAGTTTGGATGAAGGGCATATACCTGGTGCAGAGCTCCTCTTAATGGAGTCAGATCAATGCTCTTATTTCTCCATTGTGGAGAGAAGAAAATGAAATGCTTTTTAAAAGCCCTTTGAAAATGAAAAGGCTTATAAAATGTACTGATTCATTGAAGAGATCCCTAGTTTGGAAATCAGAGACCTGAGGCTCAGGGTCAGCCTTGCCTCTAACTAGCTGTGTGACCTTGGCCATGCACTCCGGCTGCCCAGGAGGTTGCACTGGTAAAGACTCCGCCTGCCAGTGCAGGAGACGCAAGAGACACAGGTTCATTCCCCGGGTTGGGAAGATCCCCTGGAGAAGGAAATGGCAACCCACTTCAGTATTCCTGCCTGGCAAATTCCATGAACAGAGAAGCCTGGTGGGCTCTAGTCCATGGAATCACAAAGTGTCAGACACGACTGAACACGCACGCAGGAGGGTCGTACACTCAGCTCTATAGTCCTCAATCTCACCAGCAGAAAAATTAAGGGTCCCTTAACATTTTGTAGGCTTGCCTGGTGGCTCAGACGCTAAAGCGTCTGCCTGCAATGTGGGAGACCCGGGTTCAATCTCTGGGTCGGGAAGATCCTCTGGAGAAGGAAATGGCAACCCACTCCTGTACCCTTGCCTGGAAAATCCCACGGACAGAGGAGCCTTGTAGGCTACAGTCTATGGGGTCGCAAAGAGTCGGACACGACTGAGCGATTTCACTTTCCTTTTTCCTTTCATATTTTGTAAAATATTGTCCCAGTTACTCATGTTACTGCTCCGATCATTCCCTGCCCCTCCTAAGATGTACACACCTCAGGAATTCAGTGCGCCTGGATTCCGGGGTGATCAAAAGCTAGAGTTGAGGCTTGTTCCCTCAGCATTGTTCCAGGGAAGTTCTAAATTTGCACATTGTACAGAATCAGGAGCGAGCGCACACACACAAAACAGATGGCATCAGACGAAACTTGCTAACCTTTAAAAAGATTCCAGTCTGGCTACCCCAGCAATCTAGTGGCAGGGGTCTGTGCCCAGAGGAGTTGAGACAGGTGAAGAACTCCCCGGCTGCCCCGCCCAAACCCTGTCGATTCAGCAGCTTCGCCCCTGCCCGGCAAAGAGCAGCCATGTATCTTTCTAGAAACTGCCCGGCTCCCAGAGGTCTCCCAGCAACAAACCGCAGGAGGAAGCCTTTGCTTTCTGTTGTTCCAGGACTGACAGGGACCAAGGAGCCTTGGTGAAAATTGGGGAGCTAGAAGAACCCCAGGTCAGAATTTGAAACAGACTTATTTTCTTTGTCTAGAAGAGTCTTGGTCTGTCGGTGGATTTGAACGTTTCTATAGAGTCAAGTGATTGATAAACGGATCGGAAACCCTGTACCTAAAGGAGCATCTTTCTCTGCAGAGTGCATCCCTTCAGAGTCTGTCCACTCCCACTGAGCAAAACCTTTTCACAATTTGCCTTCACAGGAGAACTCACTTAAAAAGAAAAAAAGGATTCTCCAGCCAGATAGCCTGGATTTGTGTTATGGACTGCAATGTGTCCCTACTCACCACTCTTATTCCCCAGAAACTGGATGAGATATCATCTTATTTGGAAATAATCTTTGTAGATGTAATCAGGTTAAGATGAAGTCTTTGTGCTATGCTGTGCTAAGTCACTTCAGTCTTGTCTGATTGGAACCCACCAGGCTCCTCTGTCCATGGGATTCTCCAGGCAAGAATACTGGAGTGGGTTGCCATGCCCTCCTCCAGGGGATCTTCCCGACCCTGGGATCCAACCCGTGTCTTTCATGTCTCCTGAGTTGGCAGGTGAGTTCTTTACCAGTAGTGCCGCCTAGGAAGCATGAAGTCATGCAAGTGGGCTTAATCTAATCTGAGTGACGTCATGATCAGGAGAGGTAAATTTGGACACAGACACATCGGGGATGCTGTGTGAAGACCCAGAGACTTGTAAGTATCGAGTGAAGAAGGCCGTGGGAAGATGGAGGTGGAGACTGGAGTTGTGCAGCTATAATCCAGGGAACTCCCAGGGCAACCAGAAGCTGGGAAAGGCAAGAAAGAATACTTTCCTAAAGTCTTCAGATGGAAGACAGCCCACTGACACCTTGATTTCAGACTCCTTGATTTTAACCTCCAGGACTGTAAGACAGTAACAGTTGCTGTTCTAAGCCTCCCGGTTCATTGTACTTCCTTCTGGCGGTCTTAGGAAACTCATACAGTTTCTTTCTCAGTTTCACCAAGTACTAGTCATGCGACCTCGGGACAAGTTCCCTAACCTGTCTGGCACTCAGTAGCCTCACCTGCAAAATGGGAATAAAGCCAGACAGGTTAATACATGCTTCACAGGATTGCCATGGAAATGAAGTAATAACATCAATTAATTCACTTAATTCAGTAATTACGATGCTTGTCATGCAGTAATGGCTTATGTGAGTGTAGACAGAGATGATGGTGATAATAATGATGATGACCTTATATTGTGCCCTTTTAAAACATCATGATGGTAAATCTTTATTCTTTAAACCCTCAAAGGCATTTCAAGCTGAAGTTGTGAATAAGGTGGGCCTCCAGACTGAATTATATTGTTTTAAAACAGAAACATGATCTGACTTTTAAATAGTACATGTGGGTGTTTAAGCAGTGCAGGCACTGGAAAAGCCCTAGGTGGTAATAAACGTCAGTCACCATGGCCAGTCACCAACTGTTTGGTTTGTAAAAACAGGCAGATACACTGGGGAAATCTGCTGTCATGAGTGGCACACCCACGCATGACCCCACTTCTGAATCTACAGAAGGGCAGAAGCCCATCTTCCAGCCCAGTTGTAAAAAAGAGCAAATGCTGAACGTTGGGGACACCTTTGCACACCACCCACATTTTGCACAAATGTTCCTTGTTCCCTGTAGCTGGTGCTGCTGAGGTGCCTAGGGAAATGCCGAGGCTGTGCAGGTTTAGATATGGGTATGAGCAAGACAGGAAGATATTTTATTTTAGGTACACAACATTCCCTGCTGGTGAGAAAACATTATTTTAATTTTGGCAAGTTCCTTTCTGATTGTTTCTGTAAATGAAAACCCAGGTATGTTTACATCTATTACGTGTTTTGTCCAAGTGCTTTGAAAGGGGAAAAGATGGTATCTTCCTGAAGAAGAAGTCGCATACTGCAAGAAACACACCCTTTTAAGGCTGTTTAGTGGTGGAAATGTCCTCCATGTTGATGGTCTGTCAAAGTGTGGGTTGCTCAGTTGTGTCTGACTCTTTGAGACACCATGGATGTAGCCCACCAGGCTCCTCTGTCAATGGAATCCTCCAGGCAGAAAAACTGGAGTGGGTTGCCATTCCCTACTCCAGGGTATCTCCCCGACCCAGGGATCAAACCCAGGTCTCTTACATTGCAGGCAGACTCTAGAGGGTCTAGAAAAACCATCTTTTCTAAAATCATCTTACTTGTTAGAGGAGCTTCCTGGTCATCTTATTTAGAGTTCATGGGCTGACCCTTCATAGAAGGTAAAACTGTAGTTGACTTTTGACTAAGGATAAGGAATCAATCCCAGAGACAGAGGAGCCTAGTGGGCTGCTGTCTATGGGGTCGCACAGAGTCGGACACGACTGAAACGACTTAGCAGCAGCAACAGCAGCAGGAAATCAAAAGTTTGAAACACTCTCCAAGCTCAACCATCAAATTATGATCCAATAATGACCCCTTACTTATGAGCACTTGCTCCATGCCTGGCCCTAAGCTGTGAGTGGTAATGGGTCACTGTTTTTGTGCTTTAGAGAGAAAAGTAAATATGCCCTGAGTACAAATTACATCACGGCTCACCGTTAATCCTTTCAACACACGTTGTCTTGTCCTTTTTGCTACATGAAGCATGGATTATTATTCCCATTTTATAGGTAGAAATGTAATACAATGGGATGCAGAAAAAATAACTAACTTGCATCACTGAATAGCAAGATTCAGAATTTGCCTACCAGTCTTCACTCTCCAAAGTCTTAGACCTTTCCACAACTCTGTACTGTCTTTTTCATTACCCAAGACTTACACTTTGAGAAAATACATAATAGGATGTAATGAAGGGTCAAAATGCCAAATTCCACCTTTTAAATGCTGAAGAATTTGATACAGAGAGTGATCTGTTGGTTGGAGGAAGTGAGAAAGGCATGTGACTTTGACAGAACTCTGTTTCTCTGTCAAATATCAGGCAACAGATCTTTCACTTGCCTCCCATGTCAGCAGAAGAAAAACAATATGCATTCATTTCAAATGCTTGGGATTCTAAGATAAATCACAGAGCAATTCAGAGAATGGGGCATCCTCCATAAATGTTTAGTGTCTGCATGCTAAAAACTGTCTGGGCCAGAGGGTTTCCATCTGGTTATATTCTGAGATAAAAGACAATGTTAGAAATAGTAACAGAGACAAGACACAGTACACGTGAAGAGTCGCAGATGCTGGACTTCCAGGGGTAACCAGAAATGTTGCTATTGAGTTCTTTTATTCATGGATGTGTCCATTTAACCATTTATTCATTCATTTAAATATTTGTTAAGTAGCAAATATTCCAAAAACTTCTATAAAAAATATATAACTTCTATTGTATAACTATATAACTTCTATTATAATCTTTTGTCATCATTTTCTCTCTTTAAGAGTATTCTGAAATCTGCTGTTATTTTTGGAAGACCTGTTGTCTGATTGTTAAAAATGTTGGTTCCGAATACGCAAACAGCAAGACTTCTATTGTTACATGACTCCTATATGAGCCACCAAATATGGAATCCAGGCTCGCAGTAATATATTCTCAGAAAGATTTATATTGAAGGAAAAACTCAGTCCTCTCTCTTCTTAATCTCTGTCAATTCTCCCTAAGGCCCTTGACTCTAAGAAAAAGGTTCATTTAATTTCTCTAGAAGAGTACCATTCAAATCTATAAAAATTTCATAGTCGGTAGATTTAATAAAGAAGCACCCCACAGTTAAGAAAAAAACGGAATTAGAAGACTTTGAAAAGTTGCTTCTTGAGGCTTGTTTGCTATTAGTTTAATCACAAAGACCACATGAAAATTGTAATTCTCTGGAACGAAGCCTAGCCACTAAAATGAGAAATGTGACAGTTATGCCTTGGAACTGCTTTAGGGTATCAGTGCAGGGGAAGGGCGGCTGCTGCAAAAGGAATAATCGCTGCTTACCTTCCAATCTTACCTAATCGTTAGTAGATTCCTATAAGTCACAAGGCAGGAATCATTCCTATTTTTAGATGAGCTTATTAAAATAGTTTGTTTAGGCTTCACTTCAATGCACTAAATACAAGCAGCCAAGTACTTCCTAGATCTGGCAAGAAAAGATAGGCAGTCACTTCATGCACTCCAGAAATATGTCCTTTTTTCATTCATTCATTCATCCATCAAATACCTATTGAGCTCCTCTGATGCCCTATGGGTTCTTTCTACATGAGAGATGATACATCAGGAGGTAAAAAGCTCTCTGAACAGATATCCTGACGTGCGCATTCGCTCAGCTGTGTCTGACTCTTTGTGACCCCATGGCCTCTAGCCACCTGGCTCCTCTGTCCATCGAGTTTCCCAGGCAAGAATACTGCAGTGGGTTGCCATTTCCTGCTCCAGGGGATCTTCCTGACCCAGGGATCGAACTCGCGTCTCCTGCGGCCGGCAGATTCTTTACCACAGAGCCACCTGGGAATCCCAACATACATTCTACTGGTGGCCAAAGAGTAGAGGAAAAACAGAGGCAATCCATAAACCAAAAAAGAAAAGTGCACAGTCCTTTAGACAGCGGTTCGTGTTAGGAAGAAAAACAAAGGGAGGGAGCTTAGGGAGCGCCCCTGGTTGGCAGGGAGAGAATGAAGGGAAACCGTCTTGGAAAAGGTGACATTTCCAAGGGTCCGAAGGCAGGGAGGCGGCGGGACGCGGGGACGGCATGGGTGCAGCGGGGGAGAGAGAATGCCAACAGAAAGCTCTCAGCAGGAAGACGCCAGAAAGTGTTCGAGGCGCAGACGAAGGCAGTGCAGCCAGAAAGGAGGGAGAGGGCAGGCAGAGCACGTGGGACGCGGCGTGCGCCCAGCGGAGAGGGGCACTCTTTCCTCCGGGTAAGATGCAAGCCAAGGGCTGGCCAGGGGCAGGCAGGGGGCGGATGTACTAAACAGGAACACAGGATAACAGTGAAACTTTAATTACTGATAAGCAATATGGCAGGAGGAATGATGGCTCCCCCCAAATATACACATCTTCTTGCCCAGGACCTTCATGGACTCTGTTACCTTAAATACCAAAAGGGACTCTGCAGACGTGATGTTAAGGTCTAGCGATAAGACTGTTATCTGGGATCGGCCGAGTGAGCCCAGGCTCGTCGCAAGGACTCCTGAGAAACAGAAGAGGAAAGCAGATGAGTTGGAAAAGCAGATGTGATGAGCCAAGTTGAGGTTCGAGTGGTGTGATTATCACCCTTGAAGAGGAAGGAAGGCATCCCCAGCCAAGGAGTTCAAGCTGCATCAATAAACTAGAAAAAGCAGTGACTTCCTGGTGGTCCAGTGATTAAGAATCCGCCTGCCAGTGCAGGGGAGTCGGGTTTCATCCTGGCCTGGAAAGATCCGTGGGGCAACTGAGCCCATGCGGCCGACTACTGGGCCCACAAGCTAGAGCCCGCGCTCACCCCACCGAGAAGCCGGAGCACCGCAGCTCGAGAGGAGCCGCATCTAGAGAAAAGCTCGCTCTCCGCAGAGAATATCCAGCACGGCCGGAAATAAATCAATAAAAGATTTTTTTTTTTAAGAAAAGACAAGGAAACAAATTCTCCTAGAGCCTCCAGAAGGAACTCAAACCTGTCAAAACCTTGATTTTTAGCTGCTGATCTCCAGAACTGTAAGATAATAAATATGTGGGGTTTTTAAGTCATTAAATTTGCAGAAGCAACAGGAAAGCAATACAAAGAAATTATTGTTGGTATAAATATGTTCCGTGCAACTTTTGTGACAGTTATGCTAAAAAAAATGGCTCATTATCACTCTGAAATTCAAATTTAACTAAGCATCCCCTATTTTAACCTGTTGTGGGAGTTGAGAAACTTGACACTCTCGATTTTCATGGTAAAAAAGTTACTCTGGCTCTGGTATTGAAGACGAGGGCAGGAAGGAAGGTTAAGAAGTAGGGAGACCTACTGGCTGACACAAACATCCAGGTGAAACATGACAGAGACTTGGGTCAGGACAGCATTGGTAGAGGTGGTGAGTGGGTCCGTCTGCAGCTTACCCCTGTGGAGATGTCCTCACCCTGGAATTCCCCCTGTGCCCTGCATTCTTCTAGTAAGACTAAGCAGAATTCAGCCTTGCAACCAGTTTGTGTGTCTCCAGTGATGGAAGCCCCCCCGAAGAGGAGGAGACTAGACCCAGAAAACAGAAGCAACCCACTGAACGTTCATGGGCACCAACCACGCTTCGCCATTTTCATTCTGTGGCTGTGACTGCAACCTTGTGCAGCATTTAGAGAGAAGACATCATTTAGAAAGAAGACCTAGAACATATTCATCTGCAGATGATATCCATCTTTCCAAAAGGCAAAACTTTTTTATTACAAAGACCAGGATTTCAGTGCACAGGTGGTTTCTTTGGCAGAGATACTTTCCAAATACTCATGAGTCTGCTCCGTGGCAAATCTTGCTGGCTTTCTCAGCTGGCTTGAAGAGCATCTCACCCCACTCTTTTCTATTCTTGGAGATCTTCCTTCTGACTTTTATGAAAGATTTAGGAGTCTGGGCGTCTGAAGACCTAGAATGTGGATTCTCTCGTGCTGGCTGCAGTTGCTCTTCTGGTCCATTTGGCTGGGAGAGTGCACTGTGTATTTTTATTCACCGCTGCTTGTTAGTGAATTTGGGTTATGGGAGCCTGCCGTCACCAGAATCCACCCTGCCAAGGCAAAGTGAAGGTGTGTATGAACAAAGTAACTGGGCAGGCTAGGCGAGCACACCCAGGTTTCCAGGCATCAGCTTCACCAAGGTCTTCATTCTTCCCACCTGGCTCAGACTTAGGTTTTCAATGGGACAAACGGAAGTTCAATCTAATCTTAATTGATTTCTCAGCCAGAGAAACTGAATGAGACAGTGGCTATAACAGAAATGGAAGTAATTCAAGTATTTTCCAGATGCTATTCTATGAAAGTCTGTTGCCCATTTCATAGGAAGTTTTATACCAATTATTTGACAGATCAGAGACACAATCTTCACTCTCATTTTTATAGGAAAAAAATGTGCAAACTATAATAAGCCCCTGATAGCTGAGGGTCTTCAATCTAAACTCTCTTCTCAGCTTTAACTTTTCTTTCCTTTTGTTCTGGAAGATTTGTCAACTGATTTTCAACTCATGAGTCTGTTCGGGGCATCTGCACATGTGTGGCGAGGTGACAAAGTCTGAAAAGCGTGCCCGCATCAGGCAGACTTTCCAGTGAGACAAGGTCTTCTTACCAGTCAAGTCAGCAACGGTTTTTGAGCTCATGTGGGACATTTTGCGAGGGGGCCCAAATAAAACGGTACAGATCAAAAGGACAGGCATGCCTCTTTCCTTTCAGGGGTATGTGTTCTAACTGAAGAAGAGAGTTATCAATAGGTGGCAACCACTGGAAATGTATGTAGACCAAGACATAAATTCCAGTGTTTGAAAATGGGAACTGGATTGGACAGAGATCAGCATGGTGCGGGAAACAGGAAAGAGTTGGAAAACGGAGATAAGACGGCTTGTGGGGTGAGGGGCAGGCGGGACCCTTCAGGGTTCTTCTAAAGGCCTGCTATCGGGCACCTTCTGGAGCTCAGGTCACCGAGTTAGCCGAATCTTCTCTGCATTGCTGCCTCTGAAAAGTTAGATCTATAATGAACTTGGGGTCTCTGGGAAGTTTCACGTGTGTACTGATCTTTCCCAGGAACGTTCTTGACAGTATCAGTTCACAAATAACACCCCCATGGGGCCACATAAGAAGCCTGGTGCCATCGGGGCCTTCTGACACAACCCTGGTGCTAACAATTTCATTTCAGTTTACTTAAAATCTTAAAAAAGGACCAAATGTTCATAGCACTTAACCACATACTAAAAAAAAAAAAAAAAAACCTTCCCTCTCTCAGATCTGCAAAATATCACACGCTGGCATTCCTTATTTTCCTGATGCCTTTCTTTCTCAAAGTATGGACAAAGCATGTGTCTGAGACTACAGCACTGGGGAGTTTCACCTCCTTTTAACGTGATCAAGACCAAGCCCATGGAGAGCTAGAATTAGTGCCTCACAGCCTGTCCATGCTGGTTAGAGGCTGGTTCCTCCTACTCACCCCCGTCCCTCATCCTCCCCAGCTGCCCACCCCGCCCCCATCATCCCGTGAAGCCATCAGTGTGGACCAGATGGAAAGAAGGGTCCTGACCAACCCGCTGGCTTTACCTGTGAACCCCAGCCACGTGGGCCTCCCCGCTGGCCCACTCCTGCCCAGGCCATCCCGGGAGTTGTGGAGTCCCATTCCAGGCCTGGGTCCAGTGCCTCTCTCGCCTCGTCTCCTGACCCCTTCACCACCTTGCACCTGCACGATGTCCACACAGGAGCTTTAAATTAATAGCAGCCTTGAAGAGGATGGGCTGGCCTCCTGGGCTTCTTAAATGAATTTTGAAGTTGTGAGGCTTTAAATCGTAGCATATTTCCCTAGAAATGGTCTGCTTTCCAGAATATATGAAAATGCTCACTGGAAAACAGCAGTTTTGTCTTGTTTCCCTTTTTTAAGAAAACAAAAGATGTGGGTTAAAGGTCTCATATTTCAGGTTGAATATTAGAGAAAAATAGGAGGCTTCTTTCCTGGGAGTTCTTAAAGATAGCAATTCTTTTTTATAAAGTTTTTTTCGTTGGTTTCTATTTTTCTTAATTTATCTTTTTTTAACTCAGAGAATAATTGCTTTACAATGATGTGTTAGTTTCTGCTGTACAACAATGTGGATTAGCTCTATGTACACACATACTCCCTCCCACTTGAGCCTCCCTCTGACCCAGCCCCATTCCATCCCTCTAGGTCATCATACAGCTGAGCTCCCTGTGCTACACAGCAGCTTCCCCTTGGCTAGCTATTGTACGCATGGTAGTGTATCTCTGTCAATGCTAGTCTCTCAACTCGTCCCACACTCTCCTTCCTCCGCTATGTCCACAAGCCTGCTCTCTACTCATTTTTAAGTGACTCAGCTCCAAACATAGAGTTTTAAGGATGTGCCAGGGAAACAAAATGCCCAAATATGCAATGAACCTTCACACCCATACTGCTCTGGTACAGCAGGTTTACTGTTTTAAAAATCACTGTTAGATATAAAAATCTGGAAAAGACAAAAACATGGAAAAAAGTTTTGTATGGAAGACCGCACAATTCCATTTGCTACATTCATAGGCAATTGTACTTCTACTTCACTCATGGAGTTTACGAGCCGGCTGCTGGAAATCAGAGACCAGTAAGAAGCAGCTCCTGCTTTGGGGGATGACCAGCAGCAGTTCCCAACGTCTCTTAGGAGAGGAAAGCTGGGAAAGGCCTCTGAGATCTCATCCAGCTCTGAATTATACAGATGGAGATTCAAGATGGGGAGAATTTAAGCCACTTTGTAAGGACACACAGATCCAGAAATTCAGCCTCCTAAATCCCACTCACGAATCTTTCTAGAAAGTCCAGTTTTGCTCATCAAAGACACAGGTGGGTAAAGTCAAGACGGCATGGATTAGAATGAAGGGCCCTTAGCATTAAAAAGCAGAGACATTACTTTGCCAACAAAGGTCCATCTAGTCAAGGCTATGGTTTTTCCAGTGGTCATGTATGGATGTGAGAGTTGGACTATAAAGAAAGCTGAGTACAGAAGAATTGATGCTTTTGAACTGCTGTGTTGGAGAAGACTCTTGAGAGTCCCATGAACTGCAAGGAGATCCAGCCAGTACATCCTAAAGGAGATCAGTCCTGGGCATTCATTGGAAGGACTGAGGCTGAAGCTGAAACTCCAATTATTGGGCCACCTGATGTGAAGAGCTGACTCATTGGAAAAGACCCTGATGCTGGGAAAGATTGAGGGCAGGAGGAGAAGGGGACGACAGAGGATGAGATGGTTGGATGGCATCACTGACTCAATGGACATGGGTTTGGGTGGAATCTGGGAGTTGGTGATGGACAGGGAGGCCTGGCGTGCTGCGATTCATGGGGTCGCAAAGAGTCGGACACGACTGAGCAACTGAACTGAACTGAAAAGTGTTCACCCAGTCCCACCACTAACCAGCTGTGCATATCCACAGGCACTGGGTCAGTAGTTCTTCCTTGATGACACAGATCACCTGGAGGGCTTATTAAATCTGCTCATAGTCAGACCTTTCTCCTAGAGATGCTGACTTAGTTGGTCTGGATGGAGTCCCAGACCTCTGCGGGGTCTTATGTTCAGAAAACTTGCAGAAACACGGGCCAGATGAGTCCTAATCTAACACTCCAACTATGAATGCATAAAGTAAATCAAATATGTGGCGATACAAACATCAGCTTATTCAAGGTTCTTGCTTCTACACGAGCAAAGTTCTTACCAAACTCTTTTACTGTGACCACTATTCTTTGCCTGCTGATCTGATCAGCTTCTTCTGGACTCTGAGGAAAACCCCTCCCAAATCATATACATGGAAGACTCCTAAAAGTCATACTTCCAGTTACCTGCAGACCATAGAATGATTTTTTCATAGAAGGATTTTTCTCCACGCAAATTTGAGATATATATGAGCATTTGGAAGGAACATACATTTATAGATTTGTATCTCAATAGTGAGACAAACACACACATCACCACCAAATTTTACCTAGCGCATAAAATAGGTTTGGGGGGGTTTTGTTATTATTGTAGAAACTAGAAAAGCAAAAACAATTGTACTTTCTTTCCTTTTGTTTCCAGGATGAATCGCTAGTGTTTAAATACTCTGTTCCGATAAACTAAACACTCCTAACAAGGAGTTAATTAAACACACGTATCATTGGATTAAAATCAGAAACGCCAGCATGGTCACAATCTGTGAACACACCCAGGTCACAGGTTTGTGGCTGACATTAACTTGAGTGTTGCCAAAGGAGGTTCTCGCTGTGGTCTCCACCCCACCCTTCCCCTCCATGAGAGGGCTAGACAGATAGGAACCATTTAATAGTGATGGTGGGAATATCTATAAGCTCTGTTTTGTCTTCCCTTCCCTCTCTTGGAGTTGCAGGATTACAGACTCTGATATCCGGTATGAAAGAAGATCCAGCTGATGACATCATTCTGGAAATGTCTTGGTCTGAAATATCTGACAAAGCCAAGCAGTGAGCTGGACAGGAAAATCGGAGAGAAGTGAGAGACTCGAGGAAGTCAAGCAAAACTAAACTTTTGGTGCCGCTGAGAATGTGTGTGTGTGTGTTTAGCTCTGAGCTTCTTCCTCTGGTGTACATGGTTCTAATTGTTTCTTCTTCCAACCGATAATTACCAACTCCTCTCGAGTGCTAAGTGCTAGATAATGAGGGGGTGCTGTGAAGGTAGGGTGAAGAGTAATCCGTGCTCATGCCGAGGTATGACTCTACTCCCCTCTCACATTTCCTCGCTTGTTAACTCGGCCTGGGGCTTAGAGCAGAGCGGCGAGGTGGGGAAGAATGAGCAGGAATCCGGGAGAGTCTCCATTCCAGGGGCGCACCTCACCCAGGGCGTAAATTGGTCCCATCTCCCCCTGTAAAGGGGGAAACCCTTTCAACCGTAAGAATTCATGATACCACGTAACACAGAGGACTTCGGGGACTTCCCTGACAGTCCAGAGGCTGGGACTTCACCTTCCCAGGCGAGGGGGTGCAAGTTCAGTCCCTGGTCGAGGAGCTGGGGCCTCCTTCCTGTGCCTNCCTGGCTCAGACTTAGGTTTTCAATGGGACAAACGGAAGTTCAATCTAATCTTAATTGATTTCTCAGCCAGAGAAACTGAATGAGACAGTGGCTATAACAGAAATGGAAGTAATTCAAGTATTTTCCAGATGCTATTCTATGAAAGTCTGTTGCCCATTTCATAGGAAGTTTTATACCAATTATTTGACAGATCAGAGACACAATCTTCACTCTCATTTTTATAGGAAAAAAATGTGCAAACTATAATAAGCCCCTGATAGCTGAGGGTCTTCAATCTAAACTCTCTTCTCAGCTTTAACTTTTCTTTCCTTTTGTTCTGGAAGATTTGTCAACTGATTTTCAACTCATGAGTCTGTTCGGGGCATCTGCACATGTGTGGCGAGGTGACAAAGTCTGAAAAGCGTGCCCGCATCAGGCAGACTTTCCAGTGAGACAAGGTCTTCTTACCAGTCAAGTCAGCAACGGTTTTTGAGCTCATGTGGGACATTTTGCGAGGGGGCCCAAATAAAAGGGTACAGATCAAAAGGACAGGCATGCCTCTTTCCTTTCAGGGGTATGTGTTCTAACTGAAGAAGAGAGTTATCAATAGGTGGCAACCACTGGAAATGTATGTAGACCAAGACATAAATTCCAGTGTTTGAAAATGGGAACTGGATTGGACAGAGATCAGCATGGTGCGGGAAACAGGAAAGAGTTGGAAAACGGAGATAAGACGGCTTGTGGGGTGAGGGGCAGGCGGGACCCTTCAGGGTTCTTCTAAAGGCCTGCTATCGGGCACCTTCTGGAGCTCAGGTCACCGAGTTAGCCGAATCTTCTCTGCATTGCTGCCTCTGAAAAGTTAGATCTATAATGAACTTGGGGTCTCTGGGAAGTTTCACGTGTGTACTGATCTTTCCCAGGAACGTTCTTGACAGTATCAGTTCACAAATAACACCCCCATGGGGCCACATAAGAAGCCTGGTGCCATCGGGGCCTTCTGACACAACCCTGGTGCTAACAATTTCATTTCAGTTTACTTAAAATCTTAAAAAAGGACCAAATGTTCATAGCACTTAACCACATACTAAAAAAAAAAAAAAAAAACCTTCCCTCTCTCAGATCTGCAAAATATCACACGCTGGCATTCCTTATTTTCCTGATGCCTTTCTTTCTCAAAGTATGGACAAAGCATGTGTCTGAGACTACAGCACTGGGGAGTTTCACCTCCTTTTAACGTGATCAAGACCAAGCCCATGGAGAGCTAGAATTAGTGCCTCACAGCCTGTCCATGCTGGTTAGAGGCTGGTTCCTCCTACTCACCCCCGTCCCTCATCCTCCCCAGCTGCCCACCCCGCCCCCATCATCCCGTGAAGCCATCAGTGTGGACCAGATGGAAAGAAGGGTCCTGACCAACCCGCTGGCTTTACCTGTGAACCCCAGCCACGTGGGCCTCCCCGCTGGCCCACTCCTGCCCAGGCCATCCCGGGAGTTGTGGAGTCCCATTCCAGGCCTGGGTCCAGTGCCTCTCTCGCCTCGTCTCCTGACCCCTTCACCACCTTGCACCTGCACGATGTCCACACAGGAGCTTTAAATTAATAGCAGCCTTGAAGAGGATGGGCTGGCCTCCTGGGCTTCTTAAATGAATTTTGAAGTTGTGAGGCTTTAAATCGTAGCATATTTCCCTAGAAATGGTCTGCTTTCCAGAATATATGAAAATGCTCACTGGAAAACAGCAGTTTTGTCTTGTTTCCCTTTTTTAAGAAAACAAAAGATGTGGGTTAAAGGTCTCATATTTCAGGTTGAATATTAGAGAAAAATAGGAGGCTTCTTTCCTGGGAGTTCTTAAAGATAGCAATTCTTTTTTATAAAGTTTTTTTCGTTGGTTTCTATTTTTCTTAATTTATCTTTTTTTAACTCAGAGAATAATTGCTTTACAATGATGTGTTAGTTTCTGCTGTACAACAATGTGGATTAGCTCTATGTACACACATACTCCCTCCCACTTGAGCCTCCCTCTGACCCAGCCCCATTCCATCCCTCTAGGTCATCATACAGCTGAGCTCCCTGTGCTACACAGCAGCTTCCCCTTGGCTAGCTATTGTACGCATGGTAGTGTATCTCTGTCAATGCTAGTCTCTCAACTCGTCCCACACTCTCCTTCCTCCGCTATGTCCACAAGCCTGCTCTCTACTCATTTTTAAGTGACTCAGCTCCAAACATAGAGTTTTAAGGATGTGCCAGGGAAACAAAATGCCCAAATATGCAATGAACCTTCACACCCATACTGCTCTGGTACAGCAGGTTTACTGTTTTAAAAATCACTGTTAGATATAAAAATCTGGAAAAGACAAAAACATGGAAAAAAGTTTTGTATGGAAGACCGCACAATTCCATTTGCTACATTCATAGGCAATTGTACTTCTACTTCACTCATGGAGTTTACGAGCCGGCTGCTGGAAATCAGAGACCAGTAAGAAGCAGCTCCTGCTTTGGGGGATGACCAGCAGCAGTTCCCAACGTCTCTTAGGAGAGGAAAGCTGGGAAAGGCCTCTGAGATCTCATCCAGCTCTGAATTATACAGATGGAGATTCAAGATGGGGAGAATTTAAGCCACTTTGTAAGGACACACAGATCCAGAAATTCAGCCTCCTAAATCCCACTCACGAATCTTTCTAGAAAGTCCAGTTTTGCTCATCAAAGACACAGGTGGGTAAAGTCAAGACGGCATGGATTAGAATGAAGGGCCCTTAGCATTAAAAAGCAGAGACATTACTTTGCCAACAAAGGTCCATCTAGTCAAGGCTATGGTTTTTCCAGTGGTCATGTATGGATGTGAGAGTTGGACTATAAAGAAAGCTGAGTACAGAAGAATTGATGCTTTTGAACTGCTGTGTTGGAGAAGACTCTTGAGAGTCCCATGAACTGCAAGGAGATCCAGCCAGTACATCCTAAAGGAGATCAGTCCTGGGCATTCATTGGAAGGACTGAGGCTGAAGCTGAAACTCCAATTATTGGGCCACCTGATGTGAAGAGCTGACTCATTGGAAAAGACCCTGATGCTGGGAAAGATTGAGGGCAGGAGGAGAAGGGGACGACAGAGGATGAGATGGTTGGATGGCATCACTGACTCAATGGACATGGGTTTGGGTGGAATCTGGGAGTTGGTGATGGACAGGGAGGCCTGGCGTGCTGCGATTCATGGGGTCGCAAAGAGTCGGACACGACTGAGCAACTGAACTGAACTGAAAAGTGTTCACCCAGTCCCACCACTAACCAGCTGTGCATATCCACAGGCACTGGGTCAGTAGTTCTTCCTTGATGACACAGATCACCTGGAGGGCTTATTAAATCTGCTCATAGTCAGACCTTTCTCCTAGAGATGCTGACTTAGTTGGTCTGGATGGAGTCCCAGACCTCTGCGGGGTCTTATGTTCAGAAAACTTGCAGAAACACGGGCCAGATGAGTCCTAATCTAACACTCCAACTATGAATGCATAAAGTAAATCAAATATGTGGCGATACAAACATCAGCTTATTCAAGGTTCTTGCTTCTACACGAGCAAAGTTCTTACCAAACTCTTTTACTGTGACCACTATTCTTTGCCTGCTGATCTGATCAGCTTCTTCTGGACACTGAGGAAAACCCCTCCCAAATCATATACATGGAAGACTCCTAAAAGTCATACTTCCAGTTACCTGCAGACCATAGAATGATTTTTTCATAGAAGGATTTTTCTCCACGCAAATTTGAGATATATATGAGCATTTGGAAGGAACATACATTTATAGATTTGTATCTCAATAGTGAGACAAACACACACATCACCACCAAATTTTACCTAGCGCATAAAATAGGTTTGGGGGGGTTTTGTTATTATTGTAGAAACTAGAAAAGCAAAAACAATTGTACTTTCTTTCCTTTTGTTTCCAGGATGAATCGCTAGTGTTTAAATACTCTGTTCCGATAAACTAAACACTCCTAACAAGGAGTTAATTAAACACACGTATCATTGGATTAAAATCAGAAACGCCAGCATGGTCACAATCTGTGAACACACCCAGGTCACAGGTTTGTGGCTGACATTAACTTGAGTGTTGCCAAAGGAGGTTCTCGCTGTGGTCTCCACCCCACCCTTCCCCTCCATGAGAGGGCTAGACAGATAGGAACCATTTAATAGTGATGGTGGGAATATCTATAAGCTCTGTTTTGTCTTCCCTTCCCTCTCTTGGAGTTGCAGGATTACAGACTCTGATATCCGGTATGAAAGAAGATCCAGCTGATGACATCATTCTGGAAATGTCTTGGTCTGAAATATCTGACAAAGCCAAGCAGTGAGCTGGACAGGAAAATCGGAGAGAAGTGAGAGACTCGAGGAAGTCAAGCAAAACTAAACTTTTGGTGCCGCTGAGAATGTGTGTGTGTGTGTTTAGCTCTGAGCTTCTTCCTCTGGTGTACATGGTTCTAATTGTTTCTTCTTCCAACCGATAATTACCAACTCCTCTCGAGTGCTAAGTGCTAGATAATGAGGGGGTGCTGTGAAGGTAGGGTGAAGAGTAATCCGTGCTCATGCCGAGGTATGACTCTACTCCCCTCTCACATTTCCTCGCTTGTTAACTCGGCCTGGGGCTTAGAGCAGAGCGGCGAGGTGGGGAAGAATGAGCAGGAATCCGGGAGAGTCTCCATTCCAGGGGCGCACCTCACCCAGGGCGTAAATTGGTCCCATCTCCCCCTGTAAAGGGGGAAACCCTTTCAACCGTAAGAATTCATGATACCACGTAACACAGAGGACTTCGGGGACTTCCCTGACAGTCCAGAGGCTGGGACTTCACCTTCCCAGGCGAGGGGGTGCAAGTTCAGTCCCTGGTCGAGGAGCTGGGGCCTCCTTCCTGTGCCTCGTGGCCAAAACACCAGAACATAAGCAGCAGGGGCGATATGCAACAAATCCACAAGGGCTAAAAACGTAAAAATTAATATTACGGAAAAACACGGAGAACTTTGTGAAGAACAGTTCATGTTTCCAAAAATATAGGCAAATATGGTCAATATCAGTTACTTTCTCGGGATAACTTTAGAGTCATTTATGGGACTTGGGAAGAATGAGATGTTTGGGGTTTTTTCTTTGTTTCTTCTACCCTCCTTCCTTCCTTTCCTTCTTTTTTTCTTTTTCTCTTCCTTTCTTGTGGGAAAAAGAAAGTGCGGGTGGTGCTGTGGGAGTACCCTAATCTTGTCTTTTCACTGTTTTCTGAAGAAGGCCCTGATCCCTTGCTCTGGTGATACAGTTATTACAGACCAAATCCCTCATTGGCCTCATGCTGCTGCTGCTAAGTCGCTTCAGTCGTGTCCGACTCTGTGTGACCCCATAGATGGCAGCCCACCAGGCTCCCCCGTCCCTGGGATTCTCCAGGCAAGAATACTGGAGTGGGTTGCCATTTCCTTCTCCAATGCATGAAAGAGAAAAGTGAAAGTGAAGTCGTTCAGTCTGTCCGACTGTTAGCGACCCCATGGACTGCAGCCCACAAGGCTACTCCGTCCATTGGATTTTCCAGGCAAGAGTACTGGGGTGGGGTGCCATTGCCTTCCTGAACCGTAACAATTCAGAGACAAGACAAGTCTCCAGGAGCTGATTTTAGAATTCAAACCCCAAGCAGAAGTGGTGGATTTAAAATTCTGAGCCCAGCACAAACCTCTTCATTTTCAAGTTCATTTACCCTTGGCAACATGCAACCTCCTGTTTACTAAAAAGGAAAAAAAAAAAAAAAAAAAAGCTTTTAAAAGGCTCATTTAAAAGGCTGAGGAGCCTTTTGGGATCTCCGCAAGCTCTTTAAAAACATATTTTGATGATACAAGTGTAAACAAATCAAAAGCATATGGATTGAATTTCCCTCAAATTACACAGGATTTTTTAAATGATGGGAGGGTGGAAGTGTGTTTGGAAAAATATGTTTTTGGTTTCACTGACTCAGAAACAGGCAAATGAGCTGAAGCTTTTGACAGACCCCAAGCGATGGCAGGTTTGCCCATCATCTGTCTTTGAGGGTCTGTAGTCCTTCACGAGCCTTCTTCGGTTTCACATTCAAAGAGATTTCCCTGAGTGCAACCGCACAGAAAGGAAAGCCCGAAACCCCACGCTGTGAGTTCTTTCTCTCCCTTGAGCAACAGAGCCCTATTTCATGGGGGCTGACAACGTAGACTCCCCTTAGACCAGTCAAGAGAATAAGTGGTCTTTTTAGAAAATAGAAGTTTATACAGAGCTGAACAACTCGGACCCCGATACCAGTGTCTGCTGTCCCCAGGCTGGGAGCCACCCCAAAGCCTTTACCCAGCACTTTTCAAAGTAACTTCCCTCTCATCCCCACCTCACAACATGCCAGAAACAGGGGCTCAACAACCTGGGCACCACCACCTCTGACGGGCTGCAGATGCCAGGATCTCAGAATAAGGGAATAAAGGCCAAGAATGTGCAGACAGAATGAAGAATGGCTGTGACCTGATGAACACCTAGGCTTCATCCACAAAGCAGAATGTCAGGACCTATCCTTCTGATGCACCCATCCAATCCAGTCCTAAAGGAAAATGTTTTTTTAAAACATCTCTAGACCCTTGTTCTTCTTTCCTGTTTCCTATATCTGAATATATAATGGTTTCAGAGTTGGAGCAATCCTAAAGAGCTTCTAGAAGATTCAGGAAGGTTTGGGGTGGGTTTGGAAGACCAGGATCCTCTGAAGACCCTTACAGTCATCAGCTTCATGGGCAAACAAGTCACTAGAATTTACTTAAAGGCAAAAGAGCTCTGTGCTCCCATTGTCACAGAATTCTCTGAGAAAAACGAACTAGGTTGCTGTGAGGAAATTTGACTTTGGAAAGCATGGTGGGAAAGGTGCACTTACATGAGAACTTGGCTTAACCTGAGTTAAAAGGAAACTGCGTCATTTCATTCTTTTTGCTGAAAAACGACAAGCATTCCTGGTGCCTCTCTTTCGACACACACTCAAATAGCTAACATGACACCCCCTTCCTTTTTTTTTTCCCACCTTCCGAGGAGTGATGGGAGAAAGTAAAGGGCTCTCTAGGAAAAATAGCTGCTACCCCCACTTGAGTCTCAAGTCCTAGAGACTTCTGTGCCCTTGCAACAGTGGTGGATGCCTAACCAGGGCATGATTTTAACAGCGCAATTTTCAGTGCTCAGGCAGCTGTCTGCCACACCAACTCTTTATGAAATCCACCCACGGCATTTGACTCAATTACCTCCTGCAGCTGCAAATTCCACAGGTCAACCACACTCTGCATGGAAAAGTATTTCTTTGTGTTCGTTCCAAATTTATTAGCCATTTGAACCATTCCTCTGAGTGACTTGTATATTTTTAAGTGTTCATATATCACCTTTTTAGGCCCAAGTCCCACTGGCCTGTATTTAATATGCAGCTCAGAATATTAGAGTATGGTGTTCAAAGGATCCGTATAAAAGCCAGTCTGGCATGTTGACCTCCACTGGAGCTTTGCTGAAAGTTCTCCAGCCATGGACATCCTCCCAGCCTCACAAGCACTTGTGATCACAACCATCAGAGGGAAAAGCATTTCAGGGACCCAGGATGGAACAGTTCAAATGTTCTCCATGGTAAAAATATGAGTTGTGGCCAAACCTGATACACAGGAAATCTCTAAGAGCTAACAGCAAGTGCTCTGTTTTAGAGACAAGATAACTGAGTTGCAGAGAATAGAGGTCACTTCCCATAAGAGACAAATACCAAATCCACAGACTAGGCATTCTGCACACAAGTCCAACATTCTCACCCCAACCACAGGAGGTTCCATGTAAGAAGACAAGGGCGAGACTCATGGATATACAAGTTAACGTTTCCCGGGGCCAGTAAGAATGGACATCACAGCTCCTTGGCGGTTGGCACCAATTATTGAGGGCCATGCTTCTCTCCCCCATGGGCAGCTTAGATTATGATGGAGGATCCTGGGAGTTTCTCTTCGTGTCCTAGAAACTGACCTCACAATGCATCCGTAAGCATGAACTCCCAGCATCTTCGTTTAGTCTGACAAGTGACGTTCTGGGCCGTTTCTAAGTTCTTGTTTCTCTGGTCGTCACTGGCCGGGCCAGACCAAATGGGGGTCTCACCCCCACCTCCACCCCCAGGCAACCTCAGCTCCTGTCCTGGCCAGGCTGTGTGGCGTTGGTGGTCTCTTAACTCCCTTTACTACCATCCTTCTACTGGAAAGCTGGGTGTGTATAAGATGGTTTCTATGTTCCAAGCATTGTGAAGAGCCTCAGGCTTCATTGTCAGAACTTTGCAAGGCCAAGTTGGCTCCTTCCAAAACGTGAACACAGGCAAGCTCCTTAGCTCCTCAGAGCTGCAACTCTGCAGCCCCGCCACAGTGGAGAAAACGCCTGTCCTGTTTTGCTCTAATGAAGATTAGCCACGAAAGATCCAATGTCCCCAGCCCTGTGTTCAGCCCATAATAAATACTGGATACGTGTCAGCTGCTTGCCTTTTGCAAGTTTATGCTGTACTTTAATAAGCGGTGCTAAAGGATGCTAAAGATACAACAGGCTATTACATTCTACTGCTTTTGAAGGGGCTACTCAGCTTAGCAGCCTACTCTGAAGCCCAGGTGTGGCAGGGACAAAATCCAGAACTTAGGGCTCTAGCTTCAACCTTGATTAAAAATTAACACGCGACCCGAGAGGAACTCCTCAGGGCCTGCACCACAATAGGGCCGCTTGATTAACAGAAAAGAGAACTTGGTGCCAAGACCCCTCCTTCCCACCAAAGGAGAAGAAAACGCCAGTTGGAAGCGAATTTAATAACGACATGTTCAGCCGGGTGCATCTGCTTCCCTTCCACGTCAAGAAATTACAGTCCACACTTGCGTTCAGCAATTTATTCTTTTTCTGAAAGTTTCTCTGCTGTCATGTACAGGCTATGTTTAGGATTTAGAGTTTCAAGATGCTTTTACTGTAAAGTGAAATAGAAACAACAATGGAATATAGGGACTCTATGATATCCAGCATCTATGGGGCCAGAATTTCCTTTGCCTTTTCAAAGAATACAGCTGTTTTCAGAATTTGGTTTTTGCATCTTCTGAATCAGGGTACTGCTTTCTGATGAGAAATTAAAAACCAGTTGTCAGTATTTCATAAAAACTTCAAAAAGTTCCCAAATAGCAAGACATCACAGCATTATCATGTTATAAAGGTCTTTGGTCTTGACGTCTAGCATCAGCTCAAGGGGCCCAAGTGACTTTGGACAGGTTACCCAACCACATTGTTGGCCAGACGCATCATTTGCAATAACAGAGACTTTAAGCTCCATCCAACCTGAGGTCGATATCCTACTCAGCAGACAGCCAAACAGTTATAACTTCACTTTTCCCTGATCTAGGAGAAGAAAACGCCAGTTGGAAGCGAATTTAATAACGACATGTTCAGCCGGGTGCATCTGCTTCCCTTCCACGTCAAGAAATTACAGTCCACACTTGCGTTCAGCAATTTATTCTTTTTCTGAAAGTTTCTCTGCTGTCATGTACAGGCTATGTTTAGGATTTAGAGTTTCAAGATGCTTTTACTGTAAAGTGAAATAGAAACAACAATGGAATATAGGGACTCTATGATATCCAGCATCTATGGGGCCAGAATTTCCTTTGCCTTTTCAAAGAATACAGCGGTTTTCAGAATTTGGTTTTTGCATCTTCTGAATCAGGGTACTGCTTTCTGATGAGAAATTAAAAACCAGTTGTCAGTATTTCATAAAAACTTCAAAAAGTTCCCAAATAGCAAGACATCACAGCATTATCATGTTATAAAGGTCTTTGGTCTTGACGTCTAGCATCAGCTCAAGGGGCCCAAGTGACTTTGGACAGGTTACCCAACCACACTGTTGGCCAGACGCATCATTTGCAATAACAGAGACTTTAAGCTCCATCCAACCTGAGGTCGATATCCTACTCAGCAGACAGCCAAACAGTTATAACTTCACTTTTCCCTGATCGTTAGAAATCTAGTTATTCAACAGACTCCAGGAAAGCATCCTGTCCCAGGGTCTGATAATGCTCCTGGAGGCTGAGTGTGTGATATTCTTATAGTCTCGAAAAAAGTCTCTACAATCGCAGACTTGAATTTAGATTTGAATACCAATATTGGCCAAGTCTGCATTAATAGGAAGGCAATTCAAGATGCCTCCCTGATCTGTCTTCAAAATAACACAATTTGAGGCAGACCTGAAATTGCTTTTGAGCCTGTCTGTGTTCAGCCCTGGGCAAATCTAGGACTCACACATTGCTGCTTTATTAACTCGGTCCGCCTGGACAAGTTGTTGATGCCCTTTGTGTGTTCATGCGGGCTCAGTTGTGTCCAATTCTCTGCAACCCCAGACTGTAGCCCACCAGAATCCTCTGTCTGAGGGATTCTCCAGGCAAGAATACTGGAGTGGGTTGCCATTTCCTTCCCCAGGAGATCTTCCCGACCCAGGGATCAAACCCTGTCTCCTGTGTCTTCTACGTTGGCTGGCGGGTTTTGTACCACTGAGCCATTTGGGAAGCCATTGTATATCCTTTATTAAAAAAAAGTAATTATGGAATAATTTTCATACCATACAATTTACCCCTTTAAATAAGTCCAGTGTTTTTTAGTATATTCCCAGAGTTGTGCTCCCATCACCACAATTAATTGTGGGCACTTTTGTCCTCTCTAAAAGAAATTCTATACACATTAGCTCTCACTTGCTCTTTCCACACAAACACACCCATCCCCAGCCCTTGCCAACTACTTTCTGTTTCTGTAGATTTCCCTGTTCTGGACACTTCATATAAATGGAATCATACAACATGTGACTTTTTGTGCTGACTTTTTCTCCCTGGCTTGATGTAATCTGTTGTAACAGTACTGCTTTCCTTTTCATGGCTGAATAGTATTCCACTCTATGGACAGACCACACTTGGGTATTTTTCCAGATTTTTGGCTATTGTGCCTATACTGCTTCTGTGAGTGTTCGTGTACTAGTGTGCACACCCATTTCTGCTTCTACAACATTCTATTGCTTTCCCACATGGCTATTTGGATTATTTTGAGTAATGCAAAAGCACTTAACAAATTACTTGACAGATGAACTTATCACCTCCACAGTATCACTTGTTCTTCTCCACTTCCTGACGGTACGTTGATGTTCCAGGTACTCAAGCTCTTCCAATATTTGAACTGTCCCTTCACTTTGCACTCTGCATTGAATTCATTTCTGAATCCTCAATATCTAGGTTGTGTCTTAAAATCAAAATCTCTCTTTTTTTTTTTCCTCACTGAGTATCATCCTCACCATTAACTAGTCACCTGACCCCCAAGCTTTCTCCTTTTCATTCTACCACAAAATTTTAGTTATAGCCATCAAGTACTTGAAAACCCTCAGTGGTTCTCCACTAAAAAAGGTACTGTACTAAGTCCTTTATGAGGTACAAAATTTGCAAGCTATATACTTGGGTACAAATAGCTCTAAATTTGAATATTTTTCTATAAATGAATTTAAATTATCTTTTAAGATCCATTTAGTCTATTGGAAAAGTACTTGCTGTAGTTACATTCAGGCAGTGAATTCAGATACTTCTGTGACTTCCCACAGGCAGCTTCTGCCACCCAGGGTCTTAATGGGATACTCCTGCTTGGACCCGCTTCCTGCTGCATCCTCAGACCCCCACTCTCTCCTTTCCTGACCTGGCCCTGCAGCCAGCTCTGTCCTAAGCCTCACCCTGTTCTGACCGCAGGGGCTTCTCTTCCAGCCCAGCACCCCTGCAGGCACCCAGGAAGTGAGTCACTCTCCCGCGTGTTTGGGATTTCCAGTGTTCAGCCCACCCCTTCCCCAGCACAGCAGGCAAGCAACAGGACCCCTTCTCAGAGAAAAAGCCATGTGGAAGCCATCTTTTCTCTCTCTATCACTTCCGACCACCTTTGTCTGGTCTTGCAGACAGACTAGTTGAGCTTTTTACTGGTTTTCTTTCCAGGACTTTTTGTTTTTTGATACTTACCTATTTGGCTGCATTGGGTCTTCGCTGAGGCATGCGAATTCTTGGTTACAGCACGTGGGGTCTAGTTCCCTTTCTCGGGAACCCCGCCCTGGGAGCTTGGAGTCTTGGCCACTGGATCACCAGGGAAGTCCCTCCCAGACACTGTTAGAGCCTAGTCCCTGAAGTGTTTTGTTTTCCAAAACACCGAACTCATGGAAATCAGGAGTCTTGGCTCTCAAGACCCTTGTCCCTCGCGTGAGTTTCAAGAGCGCTTTTTGGAATGGCTGGTTGGTAGGCCTGTTGACCCCAAAGCCTGCACCCTTCACAGCTGTGTGAGGTTGCCTCCTGTGTTCTGGAGGGCATCAAGGGCTGCGACCCAACTGCCAATGCTTTAGCCCCTCCAGAGTCTGCTGGGGTACAGAGGAAACAGTGGGGAACTCCCAGCCGAGCAGTTCCTCCAGTTACACGAAAGCTCTTTTCTTTCTGTAGTTAGAGCCCCTGACCTGTCTCACCCGGCCCAGCCCCACCTGGCCAGGCTCGCGGATACAAAGAGCCCTGGCTGGTCTCTGACTTGGCCTTCTCCGTGCAGTGGGACCGTTCCAGAAGGTCCAAATAGGACTGTCACACCATCTGACCCTTCAGTCCTAGCTGTCTCTCTAGTGTCTGTGGAGTGTGGACAAGGGTCTTAGGGGCCAGAGGCCTGACAGTTAACCAGAGAAAGGGAAAGGGCACAGGTGTATAGAGCCCATTCTCAGAAAAGACATGGAGCAGAAATGCACAAACAGTATTATTAAAATTTGAGAAAAAAAAGATGAAACCAGAAGTAGGCAGAAGTATAATCGTAGCTCATTGTCTGTCTTCTAATAAAGGTACCAAATGAGTTAAAGGTAAAAAAAACATGGTAGTCAATTCCATAGAAAGGAAAAAAGAAAGCCAGATAAGAAGGTTTGTTTTGTTTAAATTGGCTATTCCTCGATTAATGGAAAAAGATAAAGGCTGTCATTTGTCTATAATCATTGTTGTGAATTAAAAAACTCAAGCTTCTGGTAAAGTCGACTTTCTAAATTTCCAAGTTTTCACTGCTCTCTTAAAATGGAAAGGATCTAAATTGATTGGAACAAGCAGAAAAAAGGTTTGAATTCATTTTTTCTTCTCTGTGTGTCCTTCTAACTTCTAACATAATTGAAAAGATGAATTCATTTGGCGAGAAGTGCCGCTCAAATTCAAATTTGGTTCTCTTGAAGAAAGAGGCCCAAACTGATTTTTCTTTGTAGTTAGAGAATAATGAAGCATAGAGATGATATATTTTTGCATATGGGTTTGCAAAAGACACAATGTTCTTATGGATTTTTTTTTTGGTCTTGAATATGGGTCGTTGTAAAAGGAAAGTCATCTTGCAGGATTACTTCATTTGGTTATATCTCTTTAAAGACTCAAGAGCACCTCTTTATCCATATTATCTGGTGATAAATCCTCTGAAATTCCCTGCTAAAACAAGTCCCATTGATAGCAGATAACCCGGGCTCAGCCTTCTTAAGTTTTATGTCGATTAATCTCTGATTCATGTTAATGATCTTTCAACTGTTTTATTCCTTCTGATGCTGGATTTTTTTTTTTTTTTTATCATCTTAACGTGCTTAAGGATAACCTAATCCATGTTTTCTATCCTTGGTTGACCATTGCCTACACGATTTCCTGTCTTTACCAGCTCGCTACCCTCCCTGTGTGTCCTGGGAGAATTTCTTGGTATATTTAATGTCCTCACTCCTGTTTTGTAGTTCATTGTCGTTTTCCCAAGGGACCACATTTCTCCCCAGTTAATTTCTAATGACCCATTTTCAGGGGCATCTGCACCACAGAGGCAGCAGCTGATTTCGATTATGCCCAAATTTTCTCTGCAGGAACCATCGTTGACCTAAGCATCCTTTTCACAATACCACCCCAGGCGGAGCAACAAGCCAGTGACCATCCAGGCCCTCAGCCTTCCCGGCTTAGTGAGCTGCTACTTCTAATTATTCCTAAATTGTTTGAATTGCTTAAAGCCATTAAAAACACATACTCGACATTTGTGCATTTTGAAAGAATTGCCAGAGTCTGCTCCGACCAACGTTTCCACTGACACAATATGACTGAGAAGGAACATCAAAGGCTTGCAAACAAGACCACTGAAAGCATTCTTGCTTCTCCACCCATCGGAGCCTCGACGTTGTCTAAAACAATGTGATTTCCAGAAGGAGCTGGCTAACTGCAGGCCCTCAGAACTCTGGCAAAGTTGGCTAAAGCAGAGGCTGAAGGAATTGAGGGTTTGAAACTTTGAGGGGAAAGAAAAGCATGGCATCTCTTTGCAAAGAGGTGAGTCTCACATTATGTTACCAAAAAAGGCAACATGGTCCAAGTTCAAAATCTGTGCTCAAAGAGTTGGGGGGCTTTGGGGAAATCTAACTGTGTCTCTGAGGTGCGTGCATGCTCAGTCCCTTCAGGCGTGTCTGACTCTTTGCAACCCTATAGACTGTAGCCCACCATGCTCCTCTGTCCATGGGGATTCTCCAGGCACGAATACGGGCTGTCATGCTCTCCTCCAGGGGATCTTCCCAGACCAAGGAGCGAACCTGTGTCTCCTGCGTCTCCTGCATTGCACCTGGATTCTTTACCGCTGAGCCACCGGGGAAGCCTGTGTCTCTGGGGAAGATGTATCAAATTCCAGTGATTTAGAATCCAGGAAATGGCATACAGGATGCAAGTACATCTTCTGGTAGGTCCCAGATCTTCATGGAATTTCAGCTTGACAGAGGCCGTTGTGCAGGAGGGTTTTAAAGGAACCACGTTGCATCTCAAGCATGTAGCTCAACACTTGGCAATGAGTATTGGTTAAATGGGTAAATGAATGAATTGCCCGACAAGTTTGGAGTTCAGACTGGTAATAAACTAGTCATGGGTGTCCCTGT
This sequence comes from Oreotragus oreotragus, assembly GCA_006410675.1. Lineage (NCBI taxonomy): Eukaryota > Metazoa > Chordata > Mammalia > Artiodactyla > Bovidae > Oreotragus > Oreotragus oreotragus. The sequence continues at coordinate 68,539 of SJYX01021970.1, forward strand.
GTGGTCAATCTTTCTTCCCCCCTTCCCCATCTGAGTACAGTACACCTTTCCAGTAGGTATACCTTTTCTTACCTGAGATTTAGCCTTCCACCCACACCTGGGATCTTCTCCACATTAGAAACCTCACTCCAAGTACTGACCTTTTCCCCTGCATCATCAGTGACTATCTTTGTCACGTTCACATCCAGTAAAACCCACCTCTTTAATCTCTCTCACTGTTACTGCTTTGGTTTAGAGCCTCATCATCTGTCAGTTTGAACGATTTCAACACTTTCCTCACTGAACAGCAGCTCCGACACCGTAACTGGGACCCAGGTCCTTTCCCTCTCCTTGCCGGCCTTGCTTTCTCCGTGTGGACTTCACTCTTAGCGGATTCTTTCTCTATAGTTATGAGATGGTGGCCAGCAGGTCTTGGAGTGCTTCCTTCTTTGTCAGATCTACTGGGGGCCGAGGTGGGGTGGGGGGGGAAGCATCACTTCCAGTATCTCCAGTAAATTAAGGACCAACTTCCCTCTCACAGGTGTCCCAAACACCTGTGAAATCCCTCCGCCCATCTCTACTGCTGTAATCCCCATTTCGGAACTAATCACCCTGCCCTAGGAGGAAATAAAATAGTTATTGCTTTAAGCCATTCAGGTCCACCTCTAGAAATAGAGGTGGGAACAATTTCAACCAAACTCAAAGGCATGAGGGGGTGGGTGAATTCTCCCAAAGAGAAGCCAGAGGATGTTGGTGGGAGGAGATGGGTGCTTGAGAAGCAGGCAACCAAAACCGACGAATGCAGGGATCAACAGAGCCTATTGTATCGGTCTATTGATCTACAGGGCACGGTATAGGATCAACAGAGCAAAAATCTGTCCAGGTAGAAAGGGAAAAAGAGAAGATCAGAAATTACAGCCAGGAAAGTTAGGAAAGGCAGGAGAAGCAGTCAGATCCTATTAGCCAGAGCATGAAATAAGTCAAGTTCATAACATTCAGTTGAAATAACAGTTACTTGAGCTGGTCATGAGTTAGAATCACCTGGAGGAATGTTGTATTTAATCCAGATGTCTTGATTTGATCCCCAGAGATACCAGTTCAGTGGATCTGAGGCTTTTGAAATGGGAGACGCTTGTGTGGAGGATGGGCTGGCCTGAAACGGTAGGAAGAGTCACAATGGGAGGCTTGGCTGGAACGGTTGGCCAAGGAGGAAAAGTACCAGTTCAGTTTACCGCGCCTCCCGCCCTCTGACGGGGGTGAGAGGCAGGTAGGACTGCCCTCTCTCTCCAGGGCACAGACCACAGCAGCTAGCCAGCAAGCCACTTGGGAAAGGTCACGCGGAGGGGGCTGGCAGCCACTTTCCTGGGTGCAATGACTTGGTCTCTTTGCCTGAAATGGGTGAATCCAGAGATGTTGTGTATATATCTATATATCCCTTGAATGTATACATGCAGTGTGACCCAGAGGCCTAATATATCTCCTCCATACACACCAGGGGTGTGTGCTCGTGTGTGTTCGGTGGTGTCCGACTCTCTGTGACCCCATGGACTGTAGCCCTTGAGGATCCTCTGTCCATGGGATTCTCCAGGCAAGAATCCTGGAGTGGGTTACCATTTCTTTCTCCAGGAGACCTTCCCAACCCAGGGATTGAACCGGAGTCTCTTGCATGAGCAGGCAGTTTCTTTACCGCTGAGCCACCTGGGAAGCCCATAAATGGTGGTAGGTAATATCGGCTAAATAATAAGTCTGTAAATAAATTTTCACTGAGAAACTAAGACATTTAATAACTTGTCATTGATTTCCATTTTTGCTAGATAGAACCCCATATTATATTTTAAACCAGAAAAAAACTAGAAAACTCAGGTGTGGAAGAAAGAGCCGGGAAGTGGGGGCGGGGGGCTCCTCCATTCATCAGCCCTCTCTGCCCCAATCCGTCCAGTATGTATTTGCTTTCTATCAACTTTAATGATCGTTTTCAGCCCCTGATAAAAGATGAAGAAAGGAACCCGAGCATTAGGTGTAGATTTTTCTGTTTCCAATGAGCAAAAGCAATGAAAATGCTAAGAGACAGACTAGAACTCTCTGACCCCGCTCCCCGTTCCCTCTGACCCTCCAGCGTCAGTCCATGTGGGGCGAGTGGGACCTGCAAAATAACACAGGTCCTGCTCTGCCCCTTAGGACCCCAGCATGTGTTTCCAGCCCCAAATCCTCCAAAGGGAATCCATCTCCATGCTGATGGATAAAAGACGAGAAACACAGTAGCTTTCTGGTGAACTTTCTTATGTGTCTGTTCCAAAGCCAATTGTTTGAAGATTTTTTTTTTTTTTTCCTTTCAAGGTCCAGTACATCTTCTTTGGGTTTCTCGCCTTCCACAGGGAACAATATACCCCAGACGGCCCCAGTGACTCTGCACTAGCTTTCCATTCTACTGAGTCCTTCATTTCATTTTGGCCAAAGATCAGCGTTGATCGAGGTTGTTGCCAGCTGTGCAGCAGCTGTGCAATTCGAGAAAACCACAGTGGGCTCAGGAGGCTAAGAGACTTTATTAAATCAGGGGAAAAAAGCAGGCTGGGGGTTCCTTCTTTCCATCTCAACCTTCCCTAAATACCTCCCTCCAGTCTGAATGACGTGGTATGCACTGACACTGGGGTGTCACAACTCTGTGGGACTTAAATAAAAGAGTTTCACTTCTATTAGGAGAAAGAAGCCATTGAGATGAAAATCTACTCATGCCCTGTTGTGGACATGGAGTGGATGGAAGAAGGTTTCATTTGTTCCAGCATTCGGACAAACTTTAAGTGGGCAATTTTTCCCAAAAGTCAGGGATTTGATGGGGTTCATCAAAGAAGGGGGTTGAGGGGTTGAAACTGAGCTCTTCAAATTGTCAAGGCTTTTAGTATACCGACAACGTGAGTACCCTAATAAAATGTTCCTCCCAGAGTCTAAAATGCATGAAAAAATTCTAGAAAAACGGCCCTTCTAATCATTTGGTAACAAACCAACTAGAATAAGTAAAAAATGGATTTGTGTTTTACTTGCAGTATATTATATAGGTCAATAAATGAAGGCTCTATTTGCACCAGTTACTATTAATCTAAAATGAAATAAAGCATCTAATTTGTAAATTCATGAGAAACATATTCATTCCTCGGAAGGCAGATCAGATCCTTGGAAGAATTTTTTAATTTTGATGATACTGTAGTGGTCGTAGTCAGTACAGTAAACAAGGTTTTTCATACCCAAACTCCACCTGTGGTGAGAAGTACACTGCAGATATGGTTTGGAGCCGAATTGGTTCACACCTTCAGCTATGTTGTTTTCATTTCTGAGACCTTTACTACGTCGTCACTTTAGCACTGGCATGATAAAATTGTTTCCTGCTCAGCAATGTCGAACGTGAACATGCCAATCACATGGCATAGGAAATGCAATATTTTTTTCAGCAATATATCCCACCTGATGAACCTTCAAATAAGACTACTCAGAGCTTAGAGACAAGTAGCATGCTTGCATGCTAAGTTGCTTCAGTCATATCCAATTCTTTGCAACCCTCGGGACCGTAGCCCGCCAGGCTTCTCTGTCCATGGGCTTCTCCAGGCAAGAATACTGGAGTGGGTTGCCATGCCCTTCTCCAAGGGATAAGTAGAATATCTGTTTATTCTGTAGGAAACAAAGGTACCATCTTTGCAGCACAAAGGTGGTGTCATGAGTAGAAAGGAAGTTAGGAGATATTGAGCTAGAAGGGGAGATGGATTTGCTTCTCAACATGAATGAAGCTGGGCAGGAGCTGTGTGCACTGAAGGATGGGCAACTGAAGTTAGGGGGTACCACCTGCAGCCACGGGAGAAAGAGATACGGACCAGCCCTTGTGGGGAATGAATCTACCATCTGGGACTAATTAGAACTCATTTGTTAATCTGTCTAGGGACCTACTTCTTTCTTTCTTTCCTTTTTTTTTTTTTTTTTTAAAGTAAATACCCATCTTGCTGTAAAGATCCCTGGAGATTTTCCGAGAGAGATGGACAGATGCCAGCTTGTGGCTTCAACTTCATTTTACATTTAGTACAATGATAAATTCGGATCTCTGTCTTGTTTTGACAAGTGATTTTTTTCAGAGAACAGAGGGAAAACCATAGAGAACATCTATGTTTTTAGCCTAACTTACAGGCTGGAGGCAGTTTCAAACTTACCCTAATGTATGCATCTCTCTTTACAAAACTTGCAAGAGTTTTCTNGGTGTAGATTTTTCTGTTTCCAATGAGCAAAAGCAATGAAAATGCTAAGAGACAGACTAGAACTCTCTGACCCCGCTCCCCGTTCCCTCTGACCCTCCAGCGTCAGTCCATGTGGGGCGAGTGGGACCTGCAAAATAACACAGGTCCTGCTCTGCCCCTTAGGACCCCAGCATGTGTTTCCAGCCCCAAATCCTCCAAAGGGAATCCATCTCCATGCTGATGGATAAAAGACGAGAAACACAGTAGCTTTCTGGTGAACTTTCTTATGTGTCTGTTCCAAAGCCAATTGTTTGAAGATTTTTTTTTTTTTTTCCTTTCAAGGTCCAGTACATCTTCTTTGGGTTTCTCGCCTTCCACAGGGAACAATATACCCCAGACGGCCCCAGTGACTCTGCACTAGCTTTCCATTCTACTGAGTCCTTCATTTCATTTTGGCCAAAGATCAGCGTTGATCGAGGTTGTTGCCAGCTGTGCAGCAGCTGTGCAATTCGAGAAAACCACAGTGGGCTCAGGAGGCTAAGAGACTTTATTAAATCAGGGGAAAAAAGCAGGCTGGGGGTTCCTTCTTTCCATCTCAACCTTCCCTAAATACCTCCCTCCAGTCTGAATGACGTGGTATGCACTGACACTGGGGTGTCACAACTCTGTGGGACTTAAATAAAAGAGTTTCACTTCTATTAGGAGAAAGAAGCCATTGAGATGAAAATCTACTCATGCCCTGTTGTGGACATGGAGTGGATGGAAGAAGGTTTCATTTGTTCCAGCATTCGGACAAACTTTAAGTGGGCAATTTTTCCCAAAAGTCAGGGATTTGATGGGGTTCATCAAAGAAGGGGGTTGAGGGGTTGAAACTGAGCTCTTCAAATTGTCAAGGCTTTTAGTATACCGACAACGTGAGTACCCTAATAAAATGTTCCTCCCAGAGTCTAAAATGCATGAAAAAATTCTAGAAAAATGGCCCTTCTAATCATTTGGTAACAAACCAACTAGAATAAGTAAAAAATGGATTTGTGTTTTACTTGCAGTATATTATATAGGTCAATAAATGAAGGCTCTATTTGCACCAGTTACTATTAATCTAAAATGAAATAAAGCATCTAATTTGTAAATTCATGAGAAACATATTCATTCCTCGGAAGGCAGATCAGATCCTTGGAAGAATTTTTTAATTTTGATGATACTGTAGTGGTCGTAGTCAGTACAGTAAACAAGGTTTTTCATACCCAAACTCCACCTGTGGTGAGAAGTACACTGCAGATATGGTTTGGAGCCGAATTGGTTCACACCTTCAGCTATGTTGTTTTCATTTCTGAGACCTTTACTATGTCGTCACTTTAGCACTGGCATGATAAAATTGTTTCCTGCTCAGCAATGTCGAACGTGAACATGCCAATCACATGGCATAGGAAATGCAATATTTTTTTCAGCAATATATCCCACCTGATGAACCTTCAAATAAGACTACTCAGAGCTTAGAGACAAGTAGCATGCTTGCATGCTAAGTTGCTTCAGTCATATCCAATTCTTTGCAACCCTTGGGACCGTAGCCCGCCAGGCTTCTCTGTCCATGGGCTTCTCCAGGCAAGAATACTGGAGTGGGTTGCCATGCCCTTCTCCAAGGGATAAGTAGAATATCTGTTTATTCTGTAGGAAACAAAGGTACCATCTTTGCAGCACAAAGGTGGTGTCATGAGTAGAAAGGAAGTTAGGAGATATTGAGCTAGAAGGGGAGATGGATTTGCTTCTCAACATGAATGAAGCTGGGCAGGAGCTGTGTGCACTGAAGGATGGGCAACTGAAGTTAGGGGGTACCACCTGCAGCCACGGGAGAAAGAGATACGGACCAGCCCTTGTGGGGAATGAATCTACCATCTGGGACTAATTAGAACTCATTTGTTAATCTGTCTAGGGACCTACTTCTTTCTTTCTTTCCTTTCTTTTTTTTTTTTTTTTTAAAGTAAATACCCATCTTGCTGTAAAGATCCCTGGAGATTTTCCGAGAGAGATGGACAGATGCCAGCTTGTGGCTTCAACTTCATTTTACATTTAGTACAATGATAAATTCGGATCTCTGTCTTGTTTTGACAAGTGATTTTTTTCAGAGAACAGAGGGAAAACCATAGAGAACATCTATGTTTTTAGCCTAACTTACAGGCTGGAGGCAGTTTCAAACTTACCCTAATGTATGCATCTCTCTTTACAAAACTTGCAAGAGTTTTCTAAAAGAGAAGGCAGGGGCGATTCGTAAAATTTAAAAAGCTTTTCATAAGTCCCTTAGTCAGCATTTATCTTCATATTGAATATGACTTTGTTTGATGGCCAAAAAATGCATGAATCAGTTAGGCATCCACCAGAGACCGGCTCGTCCTTTTCGCTATAAACGACCCATCATGCACTCTTTGCCATTCTTTTTCTTCTCTTTTATTTTTTGTTTGCAGCAGAATTGATTGAATGCACTCTTTAATCATGGTTCCAAGGCGATTATGGCTGGCTCCTTTGAGTCGTCTGTGGATAGATAATGAATGTGCAAGTCCACCGGAGAATCAAGATGGACACTGCCTTTGAACTGCCACCCACATCTTACAAACCACTTCTAAAGGTCTCCTATCCACCTTACAATTTTCAACAGCCATGTCTTCCAGACCCGCAGATGCTTAGCCGGGCTGATTCTTTCACTTGAGTAAAATAAAATGAATCCAGGATCTCACCTAGAGTACTTGACCTTATACTCGTAGCAAGTATATTGCGTTCGCATATTTAAGGTTCCCTAATGCCTCTTGGAAGTGAACTCAGGACAGACTGGGTGAGCTAGCGACAGCCCAGGGAAAATCTGTGGGGTGGTCTTCTGGGCAAGGCTAGCAGAGTAAGGCTACAATCAATGATTTCCAGTCACTATGCAGGAAGGAAAGTCCTACCCCATACCCAGGTAAGAAAGAAATCCAGAAAGAAGTGCTCTTGAGAAAGATCTGATAGTACTTTTTAATGTGGTCTTCTGGTTTAGGGTCTGATTGGCCCACACTGATGTCCAGGAAACTGACCAGAGCTGATGAAGCTATGGATACCAGCAACTACTGACCCAGAGGAAACCTGTAGAAGTGACTCAGAGGCAGAGAGCTCCCCGGGAAGGCAGCCCCCTATGTTCTGCTCACTCTAGGAGCAGTGGGTTGCCTGTGATGGGGCCTGGCAGTGAGGTTTCCTGGCCCAGCCTATGAGCAACCTCCAGAGATACTGAAAGCCAGTGGATACAAGTGCCCTGGCACCAGTAAGGCCAGAGACCAGGTTCTCACAGCACTGGAGTCAAATGCACCGTGTGACTGGGGCTAGAATTCACTTCACTAGGGGGCTTGCTGGTGCGCAGTCCGCACTGAAGCTGAGTATGCTTTTAGGCCTGGGGAGGAGGCAAGAGTTCAAGATAAAGGTGGGAGATGGCCTAGGCTTGCCTGGCTGGGAGGCTCATAAAACTCCTCTGGTGGGAAGTTCACCCTCGTTTTCCAGAGATGAGCTTTAGAAGGAAGTTGGGTTTTATTTGTTTGCAGTTGATCTAACATTTGGACATGTGCTATGTATGACAAATACCTGGGCATCCCCTTCTTACCATCACAATCAGAGGTTTATATAAGAGAGGACTTTACTTAAATTCTTTCAGGAGAGACATCCCCCCTCCTCCAGAGCTTCCTCTCTGCCCTGTTCTTCACTGTGTGTGTATGTGTGTGAGATGTGAGGCAGGATCTGGTGGGGTGAAAAGCAGGCAGTCACCGATACCCGTTCTGAGCATATTCTGTTAGTCTAATTTCTGCCCCCTCTGCATAATTTCTCAAAAGGACCTTGCCCTGGCTCTGAATACATTGTCAAAATTTGTTAACTGTTGGTTGCTCAGCTGTGTCTGACTCTTTGCAATCCCATGGACTGCAGCCCGCCAGGCTCCTCTGTCCATGGGATTCTCCAGGAAGAACACTGGAGTGGGTTGCCCTTCCCTTCTCCAGAGGATCTTCCCAACCCAAGGATTGAAGCCGGGTCTCCTGCATTAGAGGCAGATTCTTCACTGCCTGATCCAGCAAATGTTATGAAAATTCAGCTTTGTCCACACACATACACACAGCCATCTCCCTTTCTCTCTGATGCCTCCCACAAGTGTATCCAAACATGTCAGTGTTTCATAAGGACTTTATGCTAATGCTCAAAGAACCTCTGGTTGGAGTATCCAGTCTATTCCCCACTCCAGAGCTATAGGGATACAGTTATCCTCAACTTTCCCACAGTCTACACTTTGTTTTATTTTTGGCTGCGCTGGGCCTTTGTTGCTGCATGTGGGCTTTCTCTAGTTGCAACTCACGGGCTCTAGAGCCGGGGCTCAGGAGTTGTGGCTCACTGGCTTAGCTGCTCCGTGGCATGTGCCATCTTCCCAGAGCAGTGATCACATCCATGTCCGTCCCCTGCACTTGCAGACAGGTTCTTAACCACAGGACCACCGGGGAAGTCCTACAGCCCACCTTTGAGCATGAACATTGCCCCACCCAAGCCTCCTGTCTCTGGCCAGTTTGGCCTCTCCAAGTCAGTTAACAAGGAGGACTTCCACTCAGCCCCTTCACCCTGATGGAGAGTCCCTGTCGTGTGGAAAGGAGGGGAGCTAAGCTTCCATGGAGGAAAGGACCTAATTGCCAGCAGGTGTGTGTGAAGGAGAGCGTGAAAGCGTCTTCTCTTCCACTTTCCAAAAACCCATAAACATACACACATACCCCAACTTCCAGTGTTCAGGAGCACTGAGATGGACCGTCTGACCTCAGAGCAGCTGGTCACTGCCCTGCTTACCAGCACTCGGGGCAGGTAGAGTGAGGCAAGGATGGGACAGGTTGAGAGGCAGGCGACCCTGGAGAGGAGGCCCCCATCTAAGCCAGAGACAGAAGCCAAAGCTCCTTTCAATTCCTCATGAGAGAGTGAAGAAAGACCTTGGGAATTCCCTGGTGGTCCAGTGGCTAAGACTTCTCCTTCCAATGCAGGGGTTGCAGGTTCAATCCCCATGTGGGAGTTAAGATCTCATATACTTCGTGACCAAAACACCAAAAGATAAAATGAAGCGGTATTGTAACAAATTCAATAAAGACTTTTAAAAAAGAAAGAAAGACCCTTTCCCCACCCCCTAAAGTGCCTGTGTGAACTTTGAAAGGTTCAGGGGTCTACCAACCTGTCTTCCTTGATCCCTACAAGAAGATCAGGAAGAGAGCAGAGGATGCAAGGGAACAGAAAGGACAGTGTGAAACATGATGTCCTTAATCCTTTATTCATCAGACAGAAGGCTGAGCGCCGAAGAATTGATGCTTTTGAACTGTGGTGTTGGAGAAGACTCTTAAGAGTCCCTTGCACTATAAGAAGATCCAACCAGTCCATTCTGAAGGAGATCAACCCTGGGATTTCTTTGGAAGGAATGATGCTAAAGCTGAAACTCCAGTACTTTGGCCACCTCATGAGAAGAGTTGACTCGTTGGAAAAGACTCTGATGCTGGGAGGAAATGGGGGCAGGAGGACAAGGGGACGACAGAGGATGAGATGGCTGGATGGCATCACAGACTCGATGGACGTGAATCTAGTGAACTCCGGGAGATGATGATGAACAGGGAGGCCTGGCGTGCTGCGATTCATGGGGTCGCAAAGAGTCGGACACTACTGAAAGACTGAACTGAACTGAACTGAACTGATCAACCTTTTGGGACACTACTGAATGATCAAATATTGCCCCAGATCCTGCAGATAACAGGCATGAAGCAATGGAGTAGCTTGTGCCTCCTTAAGAGATTAGAGTCTCCAGCTGACCAAGACTATTTGGCCACCTGCTCTGAAAGCGTCCATACTCAGCCCACTTCCCTGATCTTCTACCAGCTCTTGGTGTCATAATCTGGTACCTTCAGGAACCATCTCAAGGAATTTTATAGTGAGAAAGAACTTTCTCTCCTTGCCTCCACTGATAACGTATAAGGCCATTGTTCAACTGTGGGAAGTTCTATCATCAAAGAAATTTATTCTGTAGGAGAGTAAAATATTGCCTAGAGAAGAAGATACACGTTACAGACAGTGCTCTCAAGGAATTTATAGCATCACAGCCTTAGAGGAGGCTAATAGGGTTATTGGAAACATATCAGTCAGCTAATAGGGAAAGAGCAAAAACATCAGGCGATTTCAGCAGAAGGAAAGAATCAGCCATCAACTCGGAAGCAGTAGAGCAGCATGTTCGGAAATCGCTATAAATGCGGTAGGGTGGCTCAGCTACAGTTTCTGTTTGCTTTAGACTTTTCAAGCACCGGTTTCAACATGCTATCCCCTTGTTCCAAAGAAGCATTGAAATGTACCAGAAATTTGAATATGCTGGTTTCTAGATGGCATCTTCTGGGCTGCTTCTCATTCTTGGAAACAGGGCATGAATTTTTTGGTTTTGATTAGGAAAATATCCTCTTCAGAGATTAAACCATTTGAAGTTCTGCTCTAAGCTGAATTCAGAGAAGACCACAAAGAGGGGACTGGAAGGGCTCTAGAGCTGAGCTGTCTAGTATGGTAGCCACTGGGCACATGTGGGTATTGAAACACATGCCAGTTTCCAAAGACTTAATATACTTTACAATGTAAAGGGTCTCATCAACAATGATATACATTGATTATATTGTTAAAATCATAATGTTTGGTCTTTACTGAGCTTTCTACAACTATATTAAATGAATTTCACTTATCTCTTTGCCTTTTTTGGGGAAATGTGGTCAATTAAAAATAGTCAAATAATGCATTTGGCTCATGTTCCATTTCTATTGGATGGTACTGTTCTAAAAGTGTAATCTAGCCCAATATTAAAGAAATCTAATTTAAAGTTCCACCACTTACTGGAAGTCTGTTAATTCAGGATCTGAAGCCACAGGGTCACTAAGCAGCACTTTGGAAGATGGGAAGTAGCTCAGGTTTGAGGGGCATCCCGGCTGCCATGCTATGCGGAGACTTGCCATGTTGCAGATGGCACGTTGCTGGGGATGTGAAAAGCCTGCCCTCTCATCCTCACACTGCCCCCAACTCTTTGTGCCCTTCGGAAAGTGGTTTTGTATTTCTGGCCTTATTTATCCATCTACCAGGTAAGGAATTTGAACTGCCTTATTGCTAGGTTGCCTTTGCCTCCCACAGTCTGCGATCCCAAATCCCCTTTGTTCGCACAACGTAGGGACTTGACGGGGGTATTAATCAATTATAGCTACTGACCAAACAAGGAACCGCAAACCAGGTTTGAGGAAAGGGAATGGTATCCAGTTCCCAGTATGTTAGAGATAAAAGAATTTGCTCAAACTATCAGCTACCAGATCCCTGACACTTTGGCTTAAGAGATGTGCTACATCTGGGACTTGCTAACTTGAGTCAGCAAAGACTTTCTATTTCCTTGAAACAACTTCCTGAAGTCATTTTTCACAAGGTTCCAAATTTCTAAGATGTTCTGCCATAAATGCCTTTGCTGTCAGCAAGCAGGGAGCCTGCCAAACTCGGCCTGCCCAGGACATTCCACGGCGTTCTCCCCTGCCCCCATGAAATGGAGGAGCCTATACGTTACCACCCTTTGGAGAGTTCAAGTTATTCCCCCTCCTCCTCTGATCATACAAAGAACATGGTGGCCAATCCGAGTGTGCCTGCAGGGCTGGGCACGCCCTCCACACACTCTCCTCCACACACTCTCCTCCAAGAGACTGGCGATGTAGGAAGTTGCTAAACCGATTGTCTTGCTTATTGTTGAAAAATCAATATGCACCAAATGGAAAACAGAGTGTCTATGATGAGCAATGGGCTCATCATAGATGAAGAGGATGGGCCCAGGGGTGCAGAGTACCGACGGAATGCTTGGGGATGCCCAGTCACAGAGGACGCGAAAGGTAGGTCTTCATCAGGTGCCCCCTTGCAAGGCTTTTGGTTGGACCACTCCTCCTCACACACACCTTCTCATCTGCTCCATTTATCGTGATGGTGTTCCATTTTGAAGCCCCCCTCCCCCATTTTAAAGACAAACTTCTTTTTTAAACCAGTTCAAGTGAGAACTGACCAGCTGGTTCAAAAGAGAAAAGTCCAAACATGTATAACAGATGGCATGTTTGGAACAAAGGTAGAAAAATGGACCTTTCAATGGTTGGGAAAGGAATGGGTCAAAAGACCCCAGTTGGCTTCTAAATGGGGGGCATCGTCAAATAGATGTTCCAGGTGTTGCGTGCAAAGCTTAGCTCTGCTTACATTCTTGGAACCTTGGGAAATGAGAGCAAAAGTGCTAACCTCCATTATTCTGCATCCCAGCGGGTCCTCAGTGGAAGACATTTGCTTATCTCTTATTTTATAACAATGAGTAAAGGATTGTGAGACTGGGGCTATTTCTTTCTGTAGCCCCAGTAGTCAACACAATGGCTGGTCACAGCCACTCAGGAAATGGTGAATGAACAAATGAGTCAAATACAAAGATAAGACTTGGAGCTTCTTCATTCTTTCCACTTCAGCAAGTCTTTTGAGCTTGTGCTTCGATTTCCGACTTCCCAGTTGTAAGCAGATATCTTGTTGGGATGGAATACTAGTCGTGCTGAGCTTCCTACGTGAAGAGTGCTCATGGCCCCATCAATCTTATGATAAACTTAGCGGCGTGTTCTGCACGCCTCTTCTGTTTTCCTTGAGGCAGTGACTTACTTTTGGAACATGGCCCCTCCACACAAACTCCAGCGTCCAGATCACCAAAATCAACCCCTCAACATTTAACCGCTCACAGCATCTTGGGCCTTAGCCACACAAACATCAACCCAAAGCAACTCCTTGCTTTTCTCTCTGCCAGCACTGTTATCTGCAGCCACCAGACGAGACAGCACCCTTTCTTGACCAGTAGTTGTACCACTATTTTGCACCCACATTCTGGTGGCTCAGATGGTAAAGAATCCACCTGCAATGTAAGAGACCCAGGCTCGATCCCTGGGTCAGGAAGATCCTCTGGAGAAGGGAATGGCTGCCCAATTCCAGTGTTCTTGCCTGGAGAATCCCATGGACAGAGGAGCCTGGTGGGCTACAGTCCATAGGGTCACAACGAATCTGACAAGAGTGAGCAACTAACACAGTGCTTTATATAAGGGTTAGTGGCCAATGCCATCTCATGTATAAAAGTGCAAGTTCTTATAGGAAAGAGTAATTCCTGTCCTCACTTTTATAATCTCCCTTTGTACCAGCAGCAAACCAGAGAAGGGTCTTTGCCAAGTAAATACTGAGTAAATGCCTGTGGATTTGAAGAACAAGACCCTGGTGCTAAATTTGTACACTGTCCCTTTAAAATGGAATTTTTGTGCTGGTTTTGCCTTGCTACCCTAAGTCTGTCCCTCTGTGCTCTACAGGTCTGCATAACTGTGTTTCTAAGAAGGTGCCATCTGCTACTGTGAATTTACAGTCTCTTTCAGCAACTAGGGAAAGTAAATAGGGAAAGCAGAAAGTACATTTCTTCTACTGAAAAACTGACACAGCACAAATGTGCCCTGGAGAAATTTTTTCCACTGATGTGCCCAGTCTGAAGTGGAATAATTCCGGGTACACCTTGTTTCACCCTGATGCCTTCTACTGGAAGAAAATCATAGGAAAATAGATCTTAATTCGTTGGAAAAGACGCTGGATGCTGGGAAGATTGAGGGCAAAAGGAGAAGGAGGCGACAGAGGATGAGGTGGTTGGATGGCATCACCGACTCAATGGACAGAAGTTTGAGCAAACTCTGGGAGATGGTGGAGAACAGGGAAGCTCATGTGCTGCAGCCCATGGGGTCTCAAAGAGTTTACACACGAACGAGCGACTGAATGACAGCAACAACTGATCTCTGATTTACTGGAGTCACTCCCCATCCCTTGATCGTTCAGCAGAGGGAAACGCAGGAGATTTTTACCTGGAGTCTTCCTTCTCCACCAGTCCATGGAGAAACCACTAAGATTCCCACGCATAAATATATTACACTATCATCTAGCCTTCAGATTGCTTGGGGGAGTATCAAGGATGCTTCTATACACAAGTGCTCAGAAAGTACATTTTGAAAGTAACAGCATGCTATGAAAATGAATCTCTCACGTTGATCCTCTCTCAATTAACTTTTCTCAGACTTGACATCCGGTGTCTTAGAGAGGGTTACTAGGTCAATACCAAATGTTAGGTCTAAATTAAAAGACGCTTACTTCTTGGAAGAAAAGTTATGACCAACCTGGATAGTATATTCAAAAGCAGAGACATTACTTTGCCGACTAAGGTCCGCCTAGTCAAGGCTATGGTTTTTCCTGTGGTCATGTATGGATGTGAAAGTTGGACTGTGAAGAAAGCTGAGCGCCGAAGAATCGATGCTTTTGAAGTGTGGTGTTGGAGAAGACTCTTGAGAGTCCCTTGGACTGCAAGGAGATCCAACCAGTCCATTCTGAAGGAGATCAACCCTGGGATTTCTTTGGAAGGAATGATGCT
>SJYX01021970.1:93152-110994 GCA_006410675.1 Oreotragus oreotragus
ACTGAACTGAACTGAACTATTAAAAAAAAAGATGATCTCAGAGTAGAAAGCAAATCCACATATCCTAAAAAAAAAAATTTATTTTGCCCAACCTGACACGGCTATTTGCTCAGACTACGCAAAAGTGGGAAAAGGAAGAAATACCCGGCCTTCAGCCTCCACCTTAGAAGGGAGACGAAACAATGAGAGAAAGAAGAAACAGCGCTAAAAAGTCCCTCGCACAGGATCGGCGTGCGCGGAGGTCTGACAGCGAGCTGTGCAAGCGCGGACAGAAGCGTGAAGCAGCGTGGCAATGATACCAGTATCGCCGGTGTAAGAACTGCAGGGACCCAGGCTGCAAAACACGCAGAAGACAGCAGCCCACAAGAAGAGGAAGCCAAGGAAAACCGGGAGTATATGCCCAACGCCTTCAGAGCAGCTAAGAACGTCCAACACAGATTCAGCAGAAGATCTCAATGTCACGAGGTTAAACAGTCAAACGGGGTGAAAAGAGAGACTACAGAGATAAGGAGACAAATTGAGGATCCCTCAAAAATCACAACAGATGTAACAAATAGGAAGCGAAATGATATAATCGAAAAAAATCTATCAGGAACATAAAAAAGGAGCAGATCACCATGGAAAACTCAGGCTGAGAAAAAAAAATGGAAAGATTAAACATCCTGGATTGCAAAATCAATGATGTACATGTATGAACATGATTAGTATCACTAAATCAAAAAAGCCAACAAATGAAAAAGAAGATACATTCATAGATACAATGTAAGAAAATTAGCTTAACAAAAAGCAGAGAGGGCACATTATAAGAAAATCTAATAAGCAACATTAATCACTAAGATATATCCTACTTACATTATTAAAAATCAAGAATGAAGAATGGCTTCTTCAGTCATTCAGATAGGAAAAGCAAGGGGAAATTATCAGGATGACCTGAAAGTTGTGCAGCTGAAAACGATGATATGAAATTCACAGGGGGCAGACTGACCCAAGAATAGAATATCAAAGCAGCTTGTAGTCGTTCAAATTAAAAGGAAACCAGAGAGGCCATTCTTGCCTTCTGAAATGGTCCACATTCTGTTTCTGGAGTGTGTTTCTCTCTAAATAAATCCAATTCTTACCTAAAAAAAGGGGTGGGGGACAGAAAAGCTTTCAAAAACTCAATAATGCATTGCGTGCATGCTCAGTCGCTTCAGGTGTGTCCGACTCTTTCGACCCCTNTCAAATTAAAAGGAAACCAGAGAGGCCATTCTTGCCTTCTGAAATGGTCCACATTCTGTTTCTGGAGTGTGTTTCTCTCTAAATAAATCCAATTCTTACCTAAAAAAAGGGGTGGGGGACAGAAAAGCTTTCAAAAACTCAATAATGCATTGCGTGCATGCTCAGTCGCTTCAGGTGTGTCCGACTCTTTCGACCCCTGGACTGTGGCCCCTCAGGCCCCTCTGTCCATGGGATTCTCCAGGCAAGAATACTGGAGTGGGTTGCCATGCTCTCCTCCAGGGTGGCACCGGCTCCAGGCCGTAAATGCATCAGGCCAGCCTGACATCCACTGCCCATTCCGCCTCCTCTCTGTCCACAGGGTGGGACCCTCAATGGATCCAAAATGAAATTAACGTGCAGGAGAGGAGATGAGACAAAGTAGAGCAAAGAAAGAGAAACCGGACAGTGTCCTACCCTCTTCTCCAGGCTGTGAGCCCGAGGCACTGCAGAGCTTCGGGGAGAAGCTCTACTTAGAACAGAATTAGGAATTTTGATGTTATACTGGCCTGGAGCTATGTGGTTATTTAACTGGACTGGACTTTTTATTGCCTGAGTGTCTGAAGAAGCCCTGGCACAGAGCCATGCAAGCTGTAGGAAGAAGAGATGCAGGGGAAAATAAGGTTTACTAGAACCTGCCCAGCCCATGAATATAACAACATGGTTATATTCGTTTTAGGGGCTTCCCAGGTGGCTTGGTGGTAAAAATCTGCTTGCAATGCAGGAGTCCCAGGAGACACGGGTTCAATTCCTGGGTGGGGACGATCCTCTGGAGAAGGGAATGGTAACCCCTCAAGTATTCTTGCCTGGAAAATCCCATGGACAGAGGAGCCTGGCAAAATACAGTCCATGGGGTTGCAAAGAGTTGGACACAACTGAAGCAACTGAGCATGCGTGCATTCATTTCAGATGGCCTCAAGGTGCAGTAATATCCTCTGTGGTATGCGAGATCTACACATCCAGGGCAGCTCTTGGCTGAAGCCAGCTGAACCAGACTGCCCGTACAGGGAGGGGCTGCTGCCCGGGAGCAGACCCTGGACCATCTGCCCATACCAGGGCCCGTGAAAAAGCCGGCCTGGAAGGCAATTGGCCCAGGGCTCAGCATCACTCTTCTGATGTGAACACTTAATAAAGTTACATATAAAGTTGCAGGACTGTCTTGACATGGCCTGACTTTGAACCTGTGGCCCATTTCCAGCTCGACGTCTGTAAAGAAGTCCATCAACAAACAAACAAATTCTAAAATTGTTTTGTGAGTCGTTGTTGCTGTTCACTCAGTTGTGTCTGACTATATTTGACCCCATGGACCGCAGCACACCAGCATTCCCTGTCCTTCACTATCTCCCGGGTTTGCTCAAACTCACGTCCATTGGGGTGGGGATGCCATCCAACCATCTCGTCCTCTGTCATCCCCTTCTCCTGCCCTCCATCTTTCCCAGAATCAGGTCTTTTCCAATGAGTTGGTTCTTTGCAGCAGATGGCCAAAGTACTGGAGCTTCAGCTTCAGTCCTTCCAATGAATATTCAGGGTTGATTTCCTTTGGGATTTAATGTGGAACAAGTTGAGCATCAGAAAAAACACAGCTGTGGTAAAGGGTAATAATCCTTTCAGTAGAGAAAAAAAATGGTGGATTTATATTGATGACTGAAAACAGAGGACTGACATTTGTTATTGTTCAGTTGCTAAGTCATGTCTGACTCTTTGCCACCCCATGGACTGCAGCACACCAGGCTTCCCTGTCCTTCACCATCTCCCAGAGTTTGCTCAAACTCACGCCCATTGAGTTGGTGATGCCATCCAACCATCTCATCCTCTGTCACACTCTTCTGCTCCTTGTTATTATCGACATACTAGCTAAAAATATGACATCATCAATGCAGTAATTTACCTTGCCAAGGATCAGTGACTGCTGAAACCATTCAATAAGAAAGCTGTGAGAGAATAGGTTGTATGCTCTCAAAACAGCACCTCAGAGTTCACTCAGTTATAAAGGAAAACAGGTATCATTACCATGAAGCAATCTAGTAATACCACCATGAAAAATAATCAAATTTAGCATCACTGATAATTAAACCAATAAGAATTATGAGCCTTCTTAAAAAGGCAATGGGAATTATATAACATCTCCCATAGTTCTCCTATCCAAAGCATTTGATCTATGTATAATCATCCGGGTTTTGACATATTCTACAAAATACTCAGCTCAGAATCTTCAAATACTTCAATTTTATGAAAACTTTAGGAATCTATGGAGACATGACAAATGCAATGTATGCATCTAGATTGGGTAAAAAAATAAAACCTTATACAGAGAAAAAAATTAATGAAAAATAGGTTAAGTACATTATGGACTGTATGTTAAATAATATCATTGCATCAATATTCAATTTCTTGCTTTGATAATGATGTTGTTGCTTTGTAAGAAAACACTGGAGCATCTACAAGTAAAGAATCAGGTGGAGGCTTTTGGTACAGGTCCTTGGCATAGGGCATAATTCTTGGATTAGCGAATTGGAAGGAAGAAACTACCTAGAAAAATGTATTAAGTGTGTCATGAATGATACATCATTGAGAATCTAGTTCTTTGGAGGGTTAATAACCAAATAAATGAAAATTTCTGCTCTCGATAGACTAACCAGAAAGTGATCCAACAAGCCAAATGGTAACATGTATAAGAACATAAGAAACTCAATAATCATAAATAGGCATTTACTACACACTTCTCGTACCCCTTACTGTGATAACTTTATAAGTATGAAGTATGAAAAATGCCCACAAAGTATAAAGGCTAGTTGGCAAGACAGGTCTTGTACACATGAAACAATTTAAAAGCAGTACAAGACACCATGTCCTCAAAGGCTGATTTCTGTGGTTTGAACTAAAAATGTAATAGGAATTTTTGGAAAGAAGAGACCAATGTCAGATGAAGTTGTTGGGAATTGGGGCTTGTCACACATTAAAACGAGCACAGAACTTGATCTTAGTGCCAAAGCTACCCACATGTGTGCCGGGGAAATTCACTAATGGAGAGCGTCTGATGAAAGTTAGGTTTTATTCATCAGAAGAGCTTCCATGGCTGGGGTGGGGGAGTGGTGCAGTAGAGGTTTGAGCAACATTTGAAGGCGAGTTGCAGAATTATAGGACTCGCTAAATATATGTTAGAGAGAAACCAACCCCAGAGATTCATTTTTCCAGGTTCACACGTTTATGAGTAGAGAATCTCGGGCCCAGAGAAGGGCTGTAAATTGTAAGAAAGAAAGCAGAAATTTGCTCAATGGCAGAAAGCTGGATGGGAATCCAGCAACCAGGTCACCTCTGGCAAGCCACTCAGCACTTCTGAACCTTTGGCAACATGGCACCTGGGATATCTTCCAACAGGATAAGGTGTCCTTTGAATCTGAGTCCCCTTAACAACTTACCAGACCAAGTGAAAGTGGAAATGACTTGGTAGGACTTCTGAAATTAGGTCACTGAAGCACTCCTCCTTGGCATCTTGAGCTGTCCATCCACTCAGAGGCCACCCTGCTGTATGAAGCCAGGCTCCACTGAGATGTCCTGAGGGATATGAAATAACACAGGAGAAAGAAAAAACAGCCAAGGAACACCAAAGCTGAAGATACGTGAGGGAAGAAGCCACTTTTGAAGCAGCTCCTCCAGTCCAGCTACCCCAGCTGAGGCCACGTGGGTTACAGATGAATCTCCAAGTCCATCTTGAATTTCTGACCAACACCTGTGTCTCCAATTAAAAAGCTGTTTTAAGCCACAAACCTTTGAAGCAATGTGCATGCATGCGAAATCACTTCAGTCGTGTCCGGCTTTGTGCAACCCTGTGGACTATGGCCTTCCAGGGTCCTCGCTTCATAGGATTCTCCAGGAAAAGTTGCCATGCCCTCCCCCCAGGGGATTTTCCCACCCAGGGATCGAGCCTTCATCTCTTATGTCTCCTGTGTGGGCATGTGGGCTCTTTACAACTAGCACCACCTGGAAAGCTCTTGAAGGATTGTCCTCCAAAGTGACAGACAGTACACTGGTTTCTAATGTCTTGATAACTTTATATTTTTTTTGCTTTTACAAAATTCCACAAGAAAAAAAAAAAAGGTTTACAAATGATTGGTTAAAGAAGTAAGCAAGTAGCAGGTAACAAGTTTGTTTAAATAGAATGGTAGCTTGTCACAGAAGTAACAGGAAGTACCTTTGGGAAACAAGGGGTGCCAAAAATTAAGATGCTCATGTTGTTTTCTAAGGATATGGAACCTTAATTCTGGCTGGCAAAAAATATCACTGTTTCTCTTAAATTTATGAAACTATAATGAAATGCTTTTGAACTGTGGTGCTGGAGAAGCTTCTTGACAGTCCCTTGGACAGCAAGGAGATCAAACCAATCAATCCTAAATAAAATTAACCTTGAATATTCATTGGAAGGACTGATGGCTGAAGCTGAAGCTCCAATATTTTGGCCCCTCTGATATGAAGAACCGACTTATTGGAAAAAAAACCCTGATGCTTGGAAAGATTGAGGGCAGGAGAAGAATGGGCCGACAGGATGAGATGGTTGGATGGCATCACCGATACAATGGACATGAGTTTGAGCAAGCTCGGGGAGATAGTGAAGAATAGGGAAGCTTGGCGTGCTGCAGTTCAGTGGGTCACACAGAGCTGGACCTAGCAACTGACCAACAATTTACAGTCTTCTCTTTGAGTCTAACTATCCTTTTCTGTAATATCTGAAAGATAATCTTTGTTCTTCCCATCTCAAAGAGGGTTGTGACAGCAAAACATGGCTGTCACTTCACCAAGATTTGCTCACTCTCTCCACCTTCCAGGCACATGATAAGATTATACTTCTGCCGCCCTGTGGTTGAGTGAGGTCATGTGATTAGATATTTGAGCTGTGAGCATAAGTAACACATATCACTCCCAAGCCAGGGCATTTCATTGCCAGTTCTAGACCTTCCAGAGTTCTCGTTCCCTGATCAACAACTGAAATAGTCTGGGCCCTATCATCCTGGACTCCTGGATTAATCTGGTGATCAAAGAGCCCAGCCAACCCATGAAATACATATAACCTGAATGAGAAGCAAACCTTTGTTCATTTAAGTCTAAGAGTTCTGAAAATGGCTCCTTATTGCAGCGTGGGATAGCCTATTCTGACCGATGCAGCAAAGACGATTGGAAACACTCTTGGGAATGGAGAAGCGATACAAAGCTGTGCTGTTCTGCTCACTTCAGCTCAGTCGCTCAGTCCGACTTTCTGTGACCCCATGGACTGCAGCACACCAGGCCTTCCTGTCCATCACCAACTCCTGGAGCTTGCTCAAACTCATGTCCATTGAGCCGGTGATGCCATCCAACTGTCGCATCTTCTGTCGGCCCCTTCTCCTCCCACCTTCAATGTTTCCCAGCATCACGGTCTTTTCTAATGAGTCAGTTCTTCACATCAGGTGGGCAAAGTATTGGAGTTTCAGCTTCAGCATCAGTCCTTCAGATGAATATTCAAGGTTGATTTCCTTTAAAATGGACTGGTTTGGTTTCCTTGCTGTTCAAGGGACTCTCAAGAGTCTTCTCCAGCACCACAGTTAATAATAACACACTTTGTAATAACAGCTATACTGTTACAGTTATACCGTTACTACAAAGAACAGGCATCAGCAGGTCTATGAGCAGGGCAGCAACCCAGAATGACTCGGTCAGCTGTGTGAGGCAAATTTTTCGTGTCCCGTCTTGATTGACAAGTCACCCAGCTCCTTAGAGGTGAATTTCTCTGTGTAGATGATGAGGCTGAGGATGGTCGTGAGGTCAGCGCAGAAGTTGGAAGAATATCTACCGTGTGATTGGAAACCACTGACCCGTGGCTTCTGATCCTCACCACGTATCTGTCCAATGGGCTTGACCATCCTTGTTTCCACACGTACAGAAGCTGAGTCTAAAGACGTTTAATAGTGTGTTCTTTCCATTTCCTTCCAACCTTTGGATCTCCATTTAGAAAAGGAAGTCTAGGCTGTGGTAAAGAAAAGGGATGGGCTTCTCTATTCAACTTATATTCATTATGGTTCAGTTGCCACGTTGTGTCCAACTCTTTGCGATCCCATGGACTGCAGCACGCCAGGCTTCCCTGTCCTTCACTATCTCCCGGAGTTTGCCCAAGCTCATGTCCAGTGAATTGGTGATGCCATCCAACCGTCTCATCCTCTGTCACCCTCTTTTCCTTCTGCCTTCAATCTTTCCCAGCATCAGAGTCTTTTCCATATAGAACATGGCAAATGTTCTGAACATGTCATATGCTTGCTTTCACTGATGTCTTAGAGGGAAGCTGAGACCAGCCGAGACAGCTCTGCATCCAAGTCATCTGGTCCCCATGTGTGGGGATGTGCGTGCTTTCCTGTGGCCTCACGGGATGGCACAGATATTAATTGCTTAATATGTGAGAGGCAGGGGCTGGGAAGAATAATCCTCCATTCCAGAGCCAGCTTGGTTTTACCTTCATGGGCCTCATGCACTAGTCACAGGCCTCTTGGGGCTTGAAAGCACCAATAGGAGCTGCAGCCCCACTCAGGGCATGTGGGGGGTGGCATCGAGACCATAGTCTGACCGGATTAAGGACAGATGGTGAACATGAAAGGTAAAGATGTTCAAAATATCCCCGGTCCCACCCTAAATTTTGGGTGGCCCTAACTCAGCCTGGGACCAGCATTTGCATGCAGAGATCTTAAATTAAAGCACATCAAATAATTCGTTTCAGAGCATTTCAGTCTGGTCTAGGATAATAAGGACTTTGGAAGAGTAAGGGGGAGAGTTCAAAATATCCCCGGTCCCACCCTAAATTTTGGGTGGCCCTAACTCAGCCTGGGACCAGCATTTGCATGCAGAGATCTTAAATTAAAGCACATCAAATAATTCGTTTCAGAGCATTTCAGTCTGGTCTAGGATAATAAGGACTTTGGAAGAGTAAGGGGGAGAGACCAGAAAAGCTCACACTGGTGTGACTCTTGTTGGTGCGACACGGATCTGGGCAAAATTTCACAGACGTGGCCTCCGCCCCTCTCCTTGAGACACCAGCCTCTCTCGTCCTCAGATTATCAAGCCCCTGTCTTCTGCTAGGTCTCATCCTAAGCCTCAGATATCACCCTCCCTTCCTGTCCTTTCTCTTAAGAAATTCCACTTCCTTCTCCAAGACACCTCCGGGAAGTGAGATCTGTTCCACACACCTTGGCTGAGTTCGGATCTCTAGTATCTCAATGCCTTTGCTTCCAGAATCACTTCCCAGAGGTATGTGTATGACAACCTGTAAGTTCCCTTGGCTTCCTAGATAGGAACAGGCCATTTCCTCATTTACTCCTTCAATTAACAAGAGTTAATTGGCCACTCAAAGTGCAAGGCAGTGGGCTTGGCACCAGGCAAAGCCATGGATCATGGAGGCACCAACCCTGTCCTTTTGGTACCTCCATGCCCAAATGGTACGCTTCTCTCTATGCTCATATGCTTCTTTCTAGTTAAGTCCCCATCCTTCTCGATGGGGAGCTGATAAATCTCTATCAATTTCCTCTTCGTGGAATAGCTGTATTAAAAAAAAAAAAACTTCACAGGGATGGACTTCTCTGGTGGTCCACGGGTTAAGACTCTACGCTTTCATGGCAGGGGGCACAGGCTCGATCCTTGGTCAGGGAATTAAGATCCCACATACCATAGGATGTGGAAAGAAAAAAAAAAAAGGACTATGTGCATTGAGTGTATTATATGCCTAGCGTAAAAATGTACAGTAATCATTTTGAATGCATTCACAGACAATGCAGAGTAGAGAGAGCCTTGGATTCCAAGCAGGTTTCTTTGCAACCCCATGGATAGTAGCATGCCAGGCTCCTCCATCCTCCGCTGCCCCCTGAAGTTTGTTCAGATTCATGTCCACTGAGCCGGTGATGCTGTCTAGCCATCTCATCCTCTGCTGCTCCCTTTTGCTTTTACCTTTAATCCAGCATCAGGGTCTTTTTCGATGAGTCAGCTCTTCACATCAAGTGGCCAAAGTATTGGAGCTTCAGCTTCAGCAACAGACCTTCCAAAGAATATTCAGGGTTGATTTCTTTTGGGACTGACTGGTTTAATCTTAGGTCCATTTTTTTTTCTTTTTAAAAATAATTTATTTATTTTAATTGAAGGCTAATCACTTTACAGAATTGTGGTGGTTTTTGCCATACGTTACATGAGTCAGCCACGGGGGCACATGTGTCCCCGTGCTGAACCCGCTCCGCCTCCCTCCCCATCGCATCCCTCCGTCGCCTCAGCACACCGGCTTCCAGTGCCCTGTTTCATGCATCAAACTTGGGTTAGTCATCCACTTCACTCAGGGTAATATACATATTTCAATGTTAGGTCCACGTTAACAAAGGTTGTCACTTAATTCCCATGGCTCTACAAAGAAAGTGGTATTATGAACGTCCCTGAAAAGAATTGAAAAAGTATAAATGAAATAGATATATACGAAGAATCAACATCACTGGCTATGCTAGTCTTTTAGATTACATTTTTGGATGTCGTTCTTTTTTTTTTGTCAATTTCCTCTTTAATTTCCACCTTGTTAATGTGTTGAAGGGAATCTCGTGAGAAAGGAAGATTACAAGACAGGAGCCTAATAAGAGAAGGAAAAACTTTCCTCTTACTTGTCTAGCTGAAAAAGGGTTGCTGTGCTTATTTGCTCAGTTGTGTCTGACTCTGCGACCCCACAGACTGTAGGCCACCAGGATCCTCTGTCCATGGGATTCTCCAGGCAAGACTACTGGAGTGGGTTGCCATGCCCTTCCCCAGAGGATCTGCCCAACCCAGGGATCAAACCAGGTCTCCTGCACTGCAGTCAGTTCAGTTCAGTCGCTCAGTCGTGTCCGACTCTTTGCGACCCCATGAATCGCAGCACGCCAGGCCTCCCTGTCCATTACCATCTCCTGGAGTTCACTCAGACTCACGTCCATCGAGTCCATGATGCCATCCAGCCATCTCATCCTCGGTCGTCCCCTTCTCCTCCCACCCCCAATCCCTCCCAGCATCAGAGTCTTTTCCAATGAGTCAACTCTTCGCATGAGGTGGCCAAAGTACTGGAGTTTCAGCTTTAGCATCAGTCCTTCCAAAGAAATCTCAGGGTTGATCTCCTTCAGAATGGACTGGTTGGATCTCCTTGCAGTTGAAGGGACTCTCAGGAGTCTTCTCCACACCACAGTTCAAAAGCATCAATTCTTCGGCGCTCAGCTTTCTTCACAGTCCAACTTTCACATCCATACATGACCACAGGAAAAACCATAGCCTTGACTAGGCGGACCTTAGTTGGCAAAGTAATGTCTCTGCTTTTGAATATACTATCCAGGTTGGTCATAACTTTTCTTCCAAGGAGTAAGCGTCTTCTAATTTCATGGCTGCAGTCACCATCTGCAGTGATTTTGGAGCCCAGAAAAATAAAGTCTGACACTATTTCCACTGTTTCCCCATCTATTTCCCATGTAGTGATGGGACCGGATGCCATGATCTTCGTTTTCTGAATGTTGAGCTTTAAGCCAACTTTTTCGCTCTCCTCCTTCACTTTCATCAAGAGGCTTTTTAGCTCCTCCTCACTTTCTGCCATAAGGGTGGTGTCATCAGCATATCTGAGGTTATTGATATTTCTCCCGGCAATCTTGATTCCAGCTTGTGTTTCTTCCAGTCCAGCGTTTCTCATGATGTACTCTGCATATAAGTTAAATAAGCAGGGAGACAATATACAGCCTTGACGTACTCCTTTTCCTATTTGGAACCAGTCTGTTGTTCCATGTCCAGTTCTAACTGTTGCTTCCTGACCTGCATACAGATTTCTCAAGAGGCAGGTTAGGTGGTCTGGTATTCCCATCTCTTTCAGAATTTTCCACAGTTTATTGTGATCCACACAGTCAAAGGCTTTGGCATAGTCAATAAAGCAGAAATAGATGTTTTTCTGGAACTCTCTTGCTTTTTCCATGATCCAGCGGATGTTGGCAATTTGATCTCTGGTTCCTCTGCCTGTTCTAAAACCAGCTTGAACATCAGGGAGTTCACGGTTCACATATTGCTGAAGCCTGGCTTGGAGAATTTTGAGCATTACTTTACTAGCGTGTGAGATGAGTGCAATTGTGCGGTAGTTTGAGCATTCTTTGGCATTGCCTTTCTTTGGAATTGGAATGAAAACTGACCTTTTCCAGTCCTGTGGCCACTGCTGAGTTTTCCAAATTTGCTGGCATATTGAGTGCAGCACTTTCACAGCATCATCTTCCAGGATTTGAAACAGCTCAACTGGAATTCCATCACCTCCACTAGCTTTGTTCTTAGTGATGCTTTCTAAGGCCCACTTGACTTCACATTCCAAGATGTCTGGCTCTAGATTAGTGATCACATCCTCATGATTATCTGGGTCGTGAAGATCTTTTCTGTACAGTTCTTCTGTGTATTCTTGCCACCTCTTCTTAATATCTTCTGCTTCTGTTAGGTCCATACCATTTCTATCCTTTATCGAGCCCATCTTTGCATGAAATGTTCCCTTGGTATCTCCAATTCTCTTGAAGAGATCTCTAGTCTTTCCCATTCTGTTGTTTTCCTCTATCTCTTTGCATTGATTGCTGAAGAAGGCTTTCTTATCTCTTCTTGCTATTCTTTGGAACTCTGCATTCAGATGCTTATATCTTTTCTTTTCTCCTTTGCTTTTCGCCTCTCTTCTTTTCAGTGCTATTTGTAAGGCTTCTCCAGACAGCCATTTTGCTTTTTTGCATTTCTTTTCCATGGGGATGGTCTTGATCCCTGTCTCCTGTACAATGTCACGAACCTCATTCCATAGTTCATCAGGAACTCTGTCTATCAGATCTAGGCCCTTAAATCTATTTCTCACTTCCACTGTATAATCATAAGGGATTTGATTTAGGTCATACCTGAATGGTCTAGCGGTTTTCCCTACTTTCTTCAATTTAAGTCTGAATTTGGAAATAAGGAGTTCATGATCTGAGCCACAGTCAGCTCCTGGTCTTGTTTTTGTTGACTGTATAGAGCTTCTCCATCTTTGGCTGCAAAGAATATAATCAATCTGATTTCGGTGTTGACCATCTGGTGATGTCCATGTGTAGAGTCTTCTCTTGTGTTGCTGGAAGAGGGTGTTTGCTATGACCAGTGCATTTTCTTGGCAAAACTCTATTAGTCTTTGCCCTGCTTCATTCCGCATTCCAAGGCCAAATTTGCCTGTTACTCCAGGTGTTTCTTGACTTCCTACTTTAGCATTCCAGTCCCCTATAATGAAAAGGACATCTTTTTTGGGTGTTAGTTCTACAAGGTCTTGTAGGTCTTCATAAAACCGTTCAACTTCAGCTTCTTCAGCATTACTGGTTGGGGCATAGACTTGGATAACTGTGATATTGAATGGTTTGCCTTGGAAATGAACAGAGATCATTCTGTCGTTTTTGAGATTGCATCCAAGTACTGCATTTCGGACTCTTTTGTTGACCATGATGGCTACTCCATTTCTTCTGAGGGATTCCTGCCCGCAGTAGTAGATATAATGGTCATCTGAGTTAAATTCACCCATTCCAGTCCATTTTAGTTCGCTGATTCCTAGAATGTCGACGTTCACCCTTGCCATCTCTTGTTTGACCACTTCCAATTTGCCTTGATTCATGGAAGATTCTTTACCGTCTGAGCCACCAGGGAAGCCCAAAGTCTTAATGTGTTAAAAGGGTTAATGTAGGAAAAGCTTTGATTAGGACTGAGAAGAACTGTGGCAGGTAAGAACCAAATGAGGGGCAGAGCTACACGCACCAGGCAGGGAGCGTGGGGGGCTTCACCACGAACCTCTCTCTGCCTCCACATCACGTGTGTGTTCTCCGGTTTTATCTTCACTCTGACCCTCCAAAGGTGTTTAGCTTATATCTTATCCACATGGAAGCCTGGTCTGGTCTACATGCACCAGGCAGGGAGCGTGGGGGGCTTCACCACGAACCTCTCTCTGCTTCCATATCACGTACGTGTTCTCCAGTTTTATCTTCACTCTGGGCCCTCCGAAGGTGTTTAGCCTATATCTTAACCACATGGAAGCCTGGTTTGGTCATTTAAGCCCTTCCGGCTTTACCTTCATTTTGCTTAAATGTCCTTTCAATCATCCAATTTCTCCACCTTTTGGCCCAGTACCAGCCCCCTTAGCCCCTCCCCCTGGGAATACCCTCACTTGTCTCTCTATCCACACCTTCCCATGTCCAGCCAAACCTTATCTTCAGTCTTAATTTCTGCATAAAATCTTCCCAGAGACTAGCCTTTTTCTAGAACATTCTAAATTATAAACTGCTGGTTCTCCCTCTCCTGTTTTGTATATTAGCTATCATCTGGCGGCTTGTCTTCCCAAAGTGATCATGAGCTCAATCCTAGCACAACAGTATACATCCTAAACCTCTGTATCTGATACAGTGTCTGGGGCCCTGAAGAAGATACAGAAAGAAATTGCTGGATAGACTGTCGAGTGCCCTCCATATAATCCATCCACAAAGGGCAGTCACATTGGACTCTACCTGCAGGCCACTTTGAAGAAAATTGGCCACTTAATTGAAAATAATTGGTCAATTCCATTCTTTAAAAAAAAAAATCAATTCACCCATTTGTTTAATTGAATTAACTGGAAAATGCAGTTTTGCTTGTGTAGAACTGAGTTAAAAGGAAATGACCTCAGTAGTTTTCAAATTAAATCGTGTCAGAGAAAGATCATTTCAAATTGGCAGCTTGCAATGGAAACTATTCCACATTGCAATGTGCTTTCTCCCCTTAAATGCCTGACTGTTTTATTATTGTAGGATTGCTTGTAAGCATGGTCAAAATGACCCCAGGGTCTGGATTTCTAAATCAAATGGCCTTGCATGTTTTTTTTCCTGTCCAAACTTAAAAGGCTGAATGAAGGTTTGTGTTTGACACATTCAATAAATAATAACAGAAAGAATTCTGTGTTATTTACTGGATGTTTTCACAAGAAAGCTTTACCTAATTAAGCCAGTATCATAAAACTACATGGAATAATGTGTGTTTTAATTTTGCAGTCTGGGTAACATATCTGTGAACAGCGCTATTGAGAGCATATCATCAGGATCAACAGTTTGCAGCTAAGTGCAGAGGGGACTTGACAAAGAAAAAAGATGAAGGTATTGGCTTAAGTGTCTACAGATCAGTGGCTCTCTTGAGCTTTCCTGTCTATCCTGCTCTAGACAGCAAAGTGTCTGTTCTTCTGCACTGGCAAATCCGCTAGTCATCTCTTAGAGAGTGGTGGGCAGGCAGGAACCAGCCACTAGGCTAGCTGGAAAATTCTTATCCCAGTGCCCCATTCTCGAGAGGTCAATCCAGTTTACTGGCAGTGACGATGCCTGTCTGGCTAACAAAACACAAGCCAAGTCATCCTGACCTATTTCATCTAATTAAATCCTCTCTGGCCTTCTCTGAACCTCAGGTTTGAGGTTACCTACCACGTGATGAGAAAAATCAGAAGCCACACCATGGTCTGAACAGGACAGAAAGGGCCAGAAATGAGAATCCCAACGCGTGCCCATGTGGGAGTGTGTCAGGCAGAAGGCGGGAGAGAAGGCAGCAACAGATGCTTTGGTTGGAGTCTTCACTGTGTGCCAGGCAGTCGTGGTCGCGAGGGCTAGCCTGATTCCTGCTCGCAAGAGGCTGGGGAGGAGCGGGGGAGGGGAATGAGCTTGAGCAACAGGTCAACCAGGAATTATATGCAGATTTCCAAGGGAGCCGTGTAGAAGAGCGCCTGATCAGGATGGAAAGCTCTATGGAGGAAGGGACATACCTAAGGAATAAGTACCAAGAGCAAAGGGGGGATGCCAGGCAGACGGCACAGGGAAGGGGAGGCACAGGCTGTGAAAGAGCTAGAGGCCCGCGGGCCAGATCAAGTGGGCTTTGTTTTTTTTTTTAATCAAAATATAGGGTTGGGGGGGGGAGGGAGGTGGGAGGGAGGTTCAAAAGGGAGGGAACATGTGTATAGTTGATTCATGTTGATCGATGAGAGAAACCAACACAGCACTGAAAAGCAGTTACCCACCAATTAAAAATAAATAAATTTAAAAAACGAAACAACAAAATAAAGTTATTCTAACANTTGGGGTGGGGAGGGAGGTGGGAGGGAGGTTCAAAAGGGAGGGGATGTATGTATACTTATGGCTGATTCACGTTGAGGTTTGACAGAAAACAAAATTCTGTAAAGCAATTATCTTTCAATAAAAAAATAAATTAAAAAGAAAAAATAGAAATATAGTTGATTTACGATGGTGTGCTAGTTTCAGGTTATAGCAAAGTGATCTTATTATATATGTGTGTATATATATGCATATATATTTCTCCTTTCAGATTTCTTCCATTATAGGTTATTATAGGATATTGAATACAGTTCCCCAGGCTATACGGTAAGCAGGTCCCTGTTGTTTATTTTATATACAGTGGTGTGTATCTGTTAATCCAGATTCCTAACGTATCCGTCCCCTGTCCTTTCCTCCTTGGTAACCGGGCAGGAGGAGAAGGGGACGACCGAGGATGAGATGGCTGGATGGCATCACTGACGCGATGGACGTGAGTCTGAGTGAACTCCGGGAGTCGGTGATGGACAGGGAGGCCTGGTGTGCTGCGATTCATGTGGTCGCAAAGAGTCGGACACGACTGAGCGACTGAACTGAACTGAACTGAACTGAACCACAGGCTTATTTTCTCTCTCTGTGAGCCTATTTCTGTTTTGTGAGGAACCTCTTTTGAATCATGCTTTAAGATTCCGCTTGCAAGTGATAGCGTATGATTTTTGTCTTTGTCTGACTAACTTAACCTAGTATGAGAATCTCTCGGTCCATCCGTGTTGCTATAAATGGCATTATTCCATTTTTTCCTGTGGCTGAGTAATATTCCACTGTGTATCAAATAGGCTGTGAGCTTTATGAAGATACGGTTTTGTCCTCAGAACTACCGAACAAGAACCTGCCGAGGCAGAGGCAATGCTTGTCTGGCTTTTCACATGCTTGATCGGTGATTCTGAAACAAAGCCCTTGCTAAGAACTTTTGCCTTAGCAAGTTGCAATTTTGGTTGGAGCAAAAAGAAAAAAAAAAAAAAAACTGGCTACAGATGAGGAGCCTAATAGGAGAGTTGAAAGGCCTGAGCAAGGGCTTTGTATGCTCCCTGAGGAAGGTGACCTGATCCTGAAAGCAATGGAGAAGCAGAAAAGGATTTTAATTAAAAAATCATATGCTTAGGTACACATTTTTAAAAGGTTGCTTTGGCAGCCTGGGGAAGAATGGGTGTGGGTCTGAGGATTAAAGGGAAAGGAACTAAAGGAGGGGCTGGCTATAGGCAGGGGTCCAGCAGCTTATTGCAGTAGGCTCGTAGCGGGGGATGAGAGCCAGAAAGAAATGCAGGGATGTGACTTGTCACCTCCTTGAATATAAGAGATGAGAGAGCAGGACCTAAACTGTCCTCAGTAACAACCCAGTGGAGAAGAAAGAGTTGCTATGAATACACTCTTTCCCTCTTTCTGCTGTAACAAATTACAATAAACTTGGTGGCTGAAAACAACACAGATTTGTCATTTCATGGTTCAGGAGTTGTCCAATAGCTCAAAATGCATCTAGAGCAATGTGCACTTTCTGGAAGCTCTAGCATAGAGTGCATTTCCCTGTCTACAGCTTCTAGAAGCTGCTCCGGTTTCTCGGTTCGCGGCCCCACGTGGCTCCTACTTCTCTCCACTCTCGCCTCTCCTTCTCTGAGTCTCACTCTCCTTCCTCCCATTTCCCCCGAGAGCACATGGCTGAAGTCTTGGGAAGACCCTGGGCCCGCCTGGAGAATCCAAGGTAATCATCCCATCTCAGGATTTCTAACCTCCTCTGCGAAGCCCCTTTTGCTGTTCTAGGAACCTACCCACAGGTTCCAGAGCTTAGGACGTGGGCATCTTTGGAAAGGGTCTCTCTGGTGGCTCAGCAGCGAAGAATCAGCCTGTTAATGCACGACACATGGGTTTGATCCGTGGGTTGGGAAGATCCCCTGGAGAAGGAAACGGCAACCCACTCTAGTGTTCTTGCCTGGAGAATCCCATGGACAGAGCAGCCTGGCAGGCTACAGGCCATGGGATCACAGAGAGTAAGATACGACTTTGCTACTGAGCATGCATGCATGCATGTGTGTTTGGAAGGTCATTATTCTGCCTATCACCATAGGGTTCAGGAGGCAGAGGAGATGATTTCAGCCTGAATATATTAAAGGTTTAGTGTGCTCCAAGACTGGTTCCAAATAGGAAAAAGAGTATGTCAAGGCTGTATATTGTCACCCCACTTATTTAACTTATATGCAGAGTACATCATGAGAAATGCTGGACTGGAAGAAACAGAAGCTGGAATCAAGATTGCCAGGAGAAACATCAATAACCTCAGATATGCTGATGACACCATCCTTATGGCAGAAAGTGAAGAGGAACTCAAAAGCCTCTTGATGAAAGTGAAAGTGGAGAGTGAAAAAGTTGGCTTAAAGCTCAACATTCAGAAAACGAAGATCATGGCATCCGGTCCCATCACTTCCTGGGAAATAGATGGGGAAACAGTG
>SJYX01021970.1:118766-142890 GCA_006410675.1 Oreotragus oreotragus
TTTTTTTTTTTTTTTTAAAGAAAGAAAATGTAGTCAATGAATTGTTTTCAATTAATCACTTCCAGCTCTTCTGGACGTTTCAACAGACTACGACCTCCATCTCCTGCAACACAAGGACTAGCTTCCATTTCAGCAAAGTCACTTTCCAGTTCTGGGATAAAATGTGGCAGAAGAGGAAAGCAGAGACATGGAATAATTTCTCTACTTTATCCAAACTAAGTTTGATTTTTTTTAAGGCACATAATTTGGAAAATGAATTTCATCTTTGAAATTCAGTCCTAAGTCTTTCTAGTCTAGCATTATACGTATCGATTTTTCCTGGCGACATCACACTGAAATCTGATTAGCAACAGATTACAGCACAGGGCAGCTTTCTTAAGAGCCTTGCAAACCGAATCCCAGGCAGTGGTTCAACTGATCTAAGCGGGCCTCTTCAAGGAAGCCAGTGAACTGGGAGCCGGGCGGCAAGAAGAGGAGATAACTTGCGACAAGACGTGTCCAAGTCTTGAAAGAGGAACATCTGCTCCCCGGCCTCAAAAGTGAAACAATCCAATAATTACAGTCCTTGGTGCTTTTTTTTTTTTACTACCTCAGGAAACATTTTGCAACTAACTAGCAATTTCCAAAAATATGGCTCAAGTAACACATCTCCTTGTCTCCTCCCGCAGGAGACAGTGCAAGCTGTAGAGAAGCAAGGGCTCCTTATCTTCGGGGTTCTGGCGAGATGCTCTTGAGGACAGCTTTCAGTTGGGGAAACGTGTGATGCCTCGGTCTGGGGCTTTGAAGCTATCTCCTGGGAGGAGCCGAGGCCCCATTTGCCAGGCGTGTAGTTAGGACACATTGAAAGAAGCAGCCGGCTGGGCAGGAAGGGGGAATGGTGGGGAGGAGCAGCAAGTAGAGTTTGGCATTTTCATACCCCACTCTGGGATATGCTGGGATTTTGCATTCAAGTTTTCAGAGATCCCAGGTTTTTGGAATTGGTTCAGGAAGACAGACAAGAATTCCAGGTGATCAGCCCACTCGTCACTATAAGTAGCAGGTGGCCAGGTGTGAGGATTGTAAATGTTGCTGTCACTCACGGCACCCAGCCACTGTGTGGGGGGACCCCAGCGACAAGGCTGGTGTCTTCCTTGCTTAAACCAGACAGAGAGAAACATTAACGTTGGATTGTGCTGACCTCTGCCTTCAGGTCAGGCCAGAAATCATGTGCAGGGACATCTACCCCCGCTCCCCCCACCACCTGCAGGGCCACCTGATATATGGATCCTTCTTTTAGGATCCGCAGAACTGAGTTGCCTCTAGATGTCAAGGTTTTGTAACCAAGCGCAGTAGTTCTCCAATTCTAATAGCAATAGCTTTCAAGCTTCAGATTACAGTCTGTGAGCTTGTTAAAAACTTACATTCCTGGGTTTGCCTCAGGACTTGCCTGTTCCAAGCAGTCTTCCCTGATTTTTGAGCCCTCTCCTTCATTGAAAGCAAAGAAATTTGTTCTACCTTTCCATATTTGCACCGAGATGTGTGGGATTCTCTCTACAAGTTTACCAAGGTGTATGAACATTTTGCAAATCCTCGACTTTCTTTCTTTTTTTTTTTTAATTAATTTTTGTTGGAATATAGTTTGCTTCCCTGGTGGCTCATATGATAAAGAATCCACCTGCCAAGGCAGGAGATGCGGGTTTGATCCCTGGGTCAAGAAAATGCCTGGAGAAGGGAATGGTTCCTCACTCCAGGAATTTTGCCTGGAGGATTCTGTGGACCGAGGAGCCTGGCAGGCTACAGACACAACTGAGCAAGTAACGCACACACACATAGTTGCTGTACAGGGTTGCGCTGGCCTCTGCTGTGCAGCAAAGTGAATCAGCTCTGTGCATACACGTATCCCCTCCGTGTCGGATTTCCTTCCCATTCAGGTCTCCGCAGAGCACGGAGTCGGGTTCCCCGTGATATGCAGTCGGTTCTCACTAGTTACCTATTTTCTATCTCGTAGCTGTATATATGGCAATGTAACCTGCCAATCCATCTCAACCCGCTCCCCGCACCCCCTCTTGGTGTTTATATGTTTGTTCTCTACGTCTGTGTCTGTGTCTCTGCTTGGCAAATACCATCATTTAGACCATTATTCTAGATTCTACCCAGCTTTCTTACATACCCATCCTGCCCAAGGGTAGGCCCGCTTGCTGGCAATCACTTCCCAACTCCACTTGTGACCGTTCACAAAAGGAAGCTGACCCCTGCCTCGAAGTCAGCCTGACCTCGGTGCAGAGCCCCAGAGTGTGAAAACCTGAAGGGCAGGAAACAAAGAGGAAGATGGACAAGGCAGTGTCCTGAGAGAGGCATGAGGAAAGGCGGAGTGAGTGTCAAAGGTAAATACTGAAGGCTCACAGCAAGACTTTGCACCTCGCCTTTCTTTTCAGAATTAAAAATTCAAGAGAATGACAGCTGCTACGGGGACACTGTTATTTGAATTGAGAAATAAAATCAGACTTTTTTTTTTTTTTCCTGAAAGCTAATTGGTTTTGTTTGGCTGATGGGATTTTACAATAAAGGCAGGGTTTACTAACTTGCTGGTAGGTTTTTTTTCTTTTTCTTGACCTCCAGGGTCTTGGTGAAAATATACCGAAAACATTTTTAAAAATAAGATCAGTTTTTAAGTCAACAAGGTTATCTTGGCTAAGGTGTGTTGAAATTCACAGTATTTCCATTTTCTCAACTTGTTGTGAGAATAAACAAGGTACTAAGTGGGAGGGTAACAGGTATAATTACTGAGAATTGTTCTGTAAGACTTGGTAAAGCCTTTTTGGTATATTTCCCAGAAACTAGAAAAATGAGTGACTCTAATGACCGGGCAAGAAGCCCTTTCAGACATCAGGTGGTCTCTAATTCTGTGCTTTTATCACCACTGAAGGGGAACTAATCGAATTGTCAGCTGAGAGATCACCCGATATACTTTTTGATGATAGATCACCACATAGCTTCAAAGGAGGTCAGAGAATCGGGGATACTGCTTTAACAAAGCTCCTTCCCTTCCTACCCATGCATTTATGTGACTAAGATTTGTCAGTGCCTATGACCATGAAACAGAAGGTAGGCATTGAATTGATGCTGGATACTCACCTGTTAAATTAATAAACACCATTCCTTCATGGGGCTTCCCAGGTGGCTCAGTGGTAAAGAATCTGCCTGTCAGTGCAGGAGACGGAGGTTCAATTCCTGGGTTGGGAAAATCCCCTGGAGGAGGAAATGGCAATCCACTCCAATATTCTTGCCTGGAGAATTTCATGGACAGAGGAGCCTAGTGGACTACAGTCCATGGGGTTGATCAGCTGAGCACACATACATTCATTTATGGACACTAGAAAATGGGGAGGAAAAAAGAAACTTCCACCTGCTTCATTAGAGATGACTTCCCCGTGGATTTTATTTTTCACTCTTTTTTTAAACAAGCTCATTGAATTTTTACTTAATGAATTTATTTATTTTTGCCTGCGCTGGGTCTTCAGTTGGTGCATGGGGTTTTTCTAGTTGCAGCAGGCAGGGTCTACTCTCGCTGTGGTGCGTGGCCTTCTCATTGCGGTGCCTTCCCTTGTTGCAGAGCCCGGGCTCTAGGGTGAGTAGGCTTCAGTAGTTGCGGCTTGTGGGCTCAGTACTTGCAGGTCTCAGGCGCTAGAGCTCCAGCTCAGGCGCGCGGACCTAGCTACCCCAAGGGATCGGGATCTTCCTAGACCAGAGAGCGAACCTGTGTCTCCTCCAATGATCAGCAGGCAGATTCTCTACCACTGAGCCACCGGAGAAGCCCTATTTTTCGCTTTTTGTGTTTAATATCGATTTGTCAATGTTTGTGCCGTGTTTATGTTCTTTTTGTTTAGCTGTGCACTAATAATAACTGTAATAATAGCTCCATCCAGAATACTTTTATTAAACTGTTAGAGCATCCTGGTGACAGGAAATTAAAGTAAACTTCAATTCGATACACATTTTTGATGCAGATGTGTTTGATGGGGTGATAAATAAAGACTTAAATATAAAAATATGTTACATTTGGAAAAAGTTAAGTAGCAGAAATTTGAAGGAAAATATGAGTTTAAGGGGGAAAAGTATGATGTAAAATTACCTTCTGTTAATTAAGGGCTTGTTGAATGTTTTTTAAAGGGACGATGGCAGGTAATTAATTGCTTCTGCATTTAAATTCCTTTAGATTCATTTAAGTTTCCCAGATGGCTCAGTGATAAAGAATCCACCTGCCAATGCAAGAGCTGCAGGTTTGCTCCCTGGGACAGGAAGATCCCCTGAGAAGGGAATGGCAACCCACTCCAGTATTCTTGCCTAGAGAATTCCATGGACAGAGGAGCCTGGAGGGCTACAGTCCATGGGGTCACAAAGAGTCAGACACGACTGTGCACAGATACATTTAAAAGAGTGATGAACTCGTTCTGTTTGAAAACGCCTATATTTCCAATATGCCGAAAATTCTATTCCACTGAACTATTTTAAAGTATGGTGCAAAATTACAGAATTGTAAATGATTCTGAATCCTGCTGGCTTCAGGTTTGGACTGGAGGAATCAAATCATGAAAGTAGCCCCTAACAGCTCTTTAGAGGAAATGACAGTCAGGACCAGCAAACAGTTATTAATACAAAAAAAAAAAAAAAGAAGAAGAAGAAGAAGAGGGAAGGGGAAAGCTTTGTAATGCAGGAAAGCTTCCCATTTCTTCCCCAAAGGGACTTGAGCTTAAATTAAAGCCCCAAGCATGGTTTCAAAAAGATCCTTTTGGCAAACACTACTAGTTATCCCTCAATATCTCTTCACCCTATTTCCTTAAAACCTCCAAACATGGGGGACACTTTACTTTAGAAATGAAGCCCAGTTTCCCAGCCTCTCTGGTTATAGTGTGTGGCCATCTAGCCAAGTTCTGGGCAATGCTATGTAAACAGAAGTTTATGTGGCAGCTTCAAGGAACCTTCAGGGAGCTGATGCAAGCCCTTTGCTTCTCATT
The DNA here is from genome assembly GCA_006410675.1 of Oreotragus oreotragus. Lineage (NCBI taxonomy): Eukaryota > Metazoa > Chordata > Mammalia > Artiodactyla > Bovidae > Oreotragus > Oreotragus oreotragus. The sequence continues at coordinate 123,761 of SJYX01021970.1, forward strand.
CTTCCCCCCTTCCTCCTTCCTGCTGGCTGGGATGTGGACTTGCTGGGCAGAGCTCCAGCAGCCGCATGATGACCTGTGGCTGGCAGACACAGTGGAGCATGAAAGCAGAAGAGCTGGGGTCCCCAGCACGGTAGCACTGCTCACCAGCCTGGGGTTGCCCAACTCTGGACTCTGTGAATGTGATGGAGAAATACGCTTCTCTTCTAAGCACTGTTATTTTGTGACTCTCATACTTGTAGGCAAGTCTCGTTTGACCTATCTTCTCTATCCATCCAGTAGCTGCCACAGAGCTCCCTCCTCCCTTTGAAGGGAACAATTTTTTTTTTTTTTTGGATGAGTCTTTTGGGGCTATTTAGGCAGCAGTTGAAATTAAAAGATGCTTGCTCTTTAGAAGAAAAGTTACGACCAACCTAGACAGCATATTAAAAAGCAGAGACATTACTTTGCCAACAAAGGTCCATCTAGTCAAAGCTATGGTTTTCATAGTAGTCACGTATGGATGTGAGAGTTGGACTGTAAAGAAAGCTGAGTGCCGAAGAATTGATGCTTTTGAACTGTGGTGTTGGAGAAGACTCTTGAGGGTCCCTTGGACTGCAAGGAAATCCAACCAGTCCATTCTAAAGGAAATCAGTCCTGAATATTCATTGGAAGGACTGATGCTGAAGCTGAAACTCCAATACTTTGGCCACCTGACTAGAAGAACTGACTCATTTGAAAAGACCCTGATGCCGGGAAAGATTGAAGGCAGGAGGAGAAGGGGACGACAGAGGATGAGATGGTTGGATGGCATCACTGACTCGATGGACATGAGTTTGAGTAAACTCTGGGAGCTGGTGATGGACAGGGAGGCCTGGCATGCTGCACTCCATGGGGGCTCAGAGAGTCAGACACGACTGAGGGACTGGACTGAATTTCCCTTCATCCACCCCCCTCCTCCAATCCTTGTCAGGTTGCGAATGTGCTTATTAATTCCCCAGAGACCCGGTATGCTCATCCATCTGATTTCCTGTTTAAGTGACACCAACCTGCTTCCTTGCTATCTGGTCAGGTGGGGAGAAACAGAGAGAAGGCCTGATGACCACTCACAGAAAAGAGCCGGAGTTCTCAACCCTGGCGGCAGATTAGAATCGACAGGGCAGGGGGCTCTTAACACAAACCCTCTGCAGCCCCATCCCTGACAAATTAAATCAGGAGGGAGGAAGTTGGATGGATATTAGTTCTTAAAAATATCTTCTTGGGAGTTTATAACACACAGCCTAGCTACAGATCCATTCACTGTCTTAGAGGAAATCCTCTCTTAAATAGTTAGCAGCACCTCCACCGATAGTCTGCTATTTTGTCAGAGCAGCTAAGTGTTCTAGCCCTCTGTTCCAACAGCATTTCCTCCATACACCACCAAGCAATTTCTACACCAGCTGGGTGATCTACAGTTCAACTCAACGCTGACCCACTCTACCTGGAGATAATATCAGACCCCACAGGTCAGAGACCCACTCCCACAAGACTCGACTCCTCCCTCGCCCCACCCCAGGGGTCATTTACAAGCCCAGGCTGATCTGTGCTTTTGACCCCAGGGTTGCAGATTGAAAGTTCCAGTGACCCCTTCCTTTGGTTCAATTCATTTGCTAGAGCAACACACAGAATTCAGAGAAATATTATACTTACTGGATGATTAGTTTATTACATTAAATTATAACTCAGGAGCAGTAGATGGAAGAGATGCCTAGGGTAAGACATGGGGTTGGGGGGCCAGGGGGCTTCTGGGCCTTTTCCAAGCACCATTCTCCCTAAATCTCCATGTGCTCACCAACCGGGAATCTCTCCAAAGCCTGTCCTCTTAGGTTTTGAAGGAGCCTTCACACAGCTATGATTTAGTAAGTTACTGGCTGTGTGTGCGTGCTTAGTAGTGTCTGACTCTTTGCAACCCCACAGACTGTAGCCGGCCAGGCTTCTCTGTCCACGGAAATTCCCAAGCGAGAATACTGGAGTGGATTGCCATTTTCTCCTCCAGGGGATCTTTCTGAACCAGGGATCGACTTACGACCTGACTTATGTGTCTCATAAGTCTCCAGGCTTGGCAGGTGAGTTCTTTACCACTGAGCTTCCTGGGAAGCCACTGGCCATTGTCGACTAATACATTCTTCAGCCCTTCTTCACTCCCTATAGGTTGAGGGCAGGACTAAATGTTCTAAACCTCCAATCCCATGGTTAGTTCTCCTGGCTAGCAACCCCCCATCCTTAGGTAATCCAGGTGCTTGCCAAAGCTACCTCATTAATAAAAGAAAAAATTCCTTTCTTGTAGCCATCACTTTAGGAAATTCCAATAATTCTAGGAACTCCAGGCCAGAAGCTTAGATGAGGACCAAATATGTATTTCTTATTATGAATCACAGTATCATAGCAGCCCAGTCAAACTAATAACAGGGACATAGTTGGAACTGGAAACATCCTAAATTCAGGGATTACCCGAGTCCACCCTTGGCCTCTTGGTTTATTTCACACACTTAGTGCAGCTGATCAAGAACTAGAGCAAAAGTCCTCATGTTTTCTGCAGAATCCTTTTATATCCTCAGAGATTATCAAGGACCCCAAAATGCTTTCATTCATTTGTCTTATAACTTTTAAGACTTACCATATTAGAGATGAAAACTGAGGCATTTAAAAAATCTTTATTCATTAAAAAACCCAATAAACCCATTTCATCCTTAAAACTGAGCCAATTTTTAAATGAAAAAATAGCATTATCCAAAACAAACAAACAAAAAGTAATAAGACAAGTGGTATTATTTTACATTTTTTCAAATTTCTTTAATATCTGACTTAATAGAAGACAGCTGGATTCTCATGTCTGCCTCTGAATTCAATTTGTTGTTGTATGTTGCTTTGGTAGAAAATTTGAAGAAAATCTAGCTTTGCATAGATACCTAATTGAAAAAGGGAAGAATATTGAATGACCTTTTCGAATTACATTCTTTTTTTGATACTATACCAGAACTTGACAAGTAGCAGCATCTTAGAGGTGAGGCGCCAGGTGGATCCTGGAACCGTGTGATGAACGTCCATGCTCTGCTGCAGTGGCCTCCGCTGCTCTGTCTTAAACTTTGAACAGACCTTCTCCCTGTGCGTGAATGTGTGGCATTATGTGCTGACCGTTTGAGATACTGGTTCTCTAAACTATGCAGATCTTTCAAGAACTGATAGGGATAGAATAGGATAGTTATACAGGTTAAGTCCCAGTAGGGGACTCTAGATAGGGAGGGAAACCTAGGAAAATCTAGGAGACCACTGTAATTAATGATTGCTAAAGAAAGCTACTGTAACATCCTTCACTGAAGCAGGCTTCAGTTCAGTTCAGTTCAGTTGCTCAGTCGTGTCCAACTCTTTGCGACCCCATGAACCATAGCATACCAGGCCTCCCTGTCCATCACCAACTCCCGGAGTTTACTCAAACTCATGTCCATTGAGTCAGCGATGCCATCCAACCATCTCATCCTCTGTCGTCCCCTTCTCCTCCTGCCCACAATCTTTTCCAGCATCAGGGTCTTTTCCAGTGAGTCCGCTCTTTGCATCAGGTGGCCAAAGTATTGGAGTTTCAGCTTCAGCATCAGTCCTTCCAATGAATATTCAGGACTGATCTCCTTTAGGATGGACTGGTTGGATCTCCTTGCTGTCCAAGGGACTCTCAAGAGTCTTCTCCAACACCACAGTTCAAAAGCTTCAATTCTTCGGTGCTCGGCTTTCTTTATAGTCCAACTCTCACACGAAGCAGGCTTGCTTAACTATAAAACCATAAACAAAACCACAAGATATGCCCCAGTCCATTCGATGGAAGAAAAATGTCACCACCCTTCTATTAACATGATAATCCTAGTTGACCTCATAGGGTCAGAAACTTTCCTGCCTGATATGAAGAGGGAGCTGGTGAAGGAGGAGTTATTGATGTGTGCCTTATGTCTATCTATATCTTCGTCTACTTGAAGAAAAGGTGGCCTTTCTCCCAGCCCCCTTTCCACTATACAATTGTAGCCCACTCAATGCCTGCCCACTCAATGCCTGCCCACTCGCATCTCTTACAAGCATTCTACATTAATTAATCGAATTCTTGCCTATCGCTTTCCCTCTCACTGAATTCCTTCTCTGCTGAGACACAAAGATCCGCAGCCTCAGTAAGTCCAGACGCCAGGTGAGTGAAGTGAATCAAAAGGTTAGAGTGGGTTAGAGTCCCCAGCTCGCTCTTTGACTGAGTTCATGTCCTGGCCTTGTGGGTTCGGGTCCCAAACTAGATTCTGGCTGGATTCGAGTCCTGGCACATGGGCTCAAGTCACAGTCTGAGGTAAACGGTTTCAGAATGACACATTTCATTGCACATTTCTGCAATGGGGGAGACCTGGGTTTGATCCCTGGGTCGGGAAGATCCCCTGGAGGAGGGCATGACAACCCACTCCAGTATTGTTGGCTGGAGAATCCCATGGAGAGAGGAGCCTGGCAGGCTACAGTCCACGGGGTTGCAAAGAGTCGGACATGACTGAGCAACTAACACTTTCACTTCATGTCTAGATAAAAAAGAGTGGTCAGCCAGGGTCTGAGGTCGAGCACTGCCTTCAAGGCAGCTTCCTCAAGGGAGGCTAATAAGTCCCTCAGGCTAGGGGTGACTAACCTCCTCTGGCAGGGGTGGAAGGACTGCCTCTACTGCCCTGGAAGGCTTGGCAGAATTTAGAAGTTCAGAGTCCTTAGTTTCATCAGAATGGCTCCATCCCAATTTTCATGATCCTATGAAAGTGAAAGAGGAGAGTGAAAAAGTTGGCTTAAAGCTCAACATTCAGAAAACGGAGATCATGGCATCTGGTCCCATCTCTTCATGGGAAATAGATGGGGAAACAGTGGAAACAGTGTCAGACTTTATTTTTGGGGGCTCCAAAATTACTGCAGATGGTGACTGCAGCCATGAAATTAAAAGACGCTTACTCCTTGGAAGAAAAGTTATGACCAACCTAAACAGCATATTGAAAAGCAGAGATATTACTTTGCCAACAAAGGTCCATCTAGTCAAGGCTATGGTTTTTCCAGTGGTCATGTATGGATGTGAGAGTTGGACTGAGAAGAAAGCTGAGTGCCGAAGAACTGATGCTTTTGAACTGTGGTGTTGGAGAAGACTCCTGAGAGTCCCTTGGACTGCAAGGAGATCCAACCAGTCCATTCTGAAGGAGATCAGCCCTGGGATTTCTTTGGAGGGAATGATGCTAAAGCTGAAACTCCAGTACTTTGGCCACATCATGAGAAGAGTTGACTCATTGGAAAAGACTCTGATGCTGGGNCCGTGGTGTTGGAGAAGACTCTTGAGAGTCCCTTGGACTGCAAGGAGATCCAACCAGTCCATTCTGAAGGAGATCAGCCCTGGGATTTCTTTGGAAGGAATGATGCTGAAGCTGAAACTCCAGTACTTTGGCCACCTCATGCGAAGAGTTGACTCATTGGAAAAGACTCTGATGCTGGGAGGGATTGGGGGCAGGAGGAGAAGGGGATGACAGAGGATGAGATGGCTGGATGGCATCACTGACTCGATGGACGTGAGTCTGAGTGAACTCCGGGAGATGGTGATGAACAGGGAGGCCTGGCGTGCTGCGATTCATGGGGTCACAAAGAGTCGGACACGACTGATCGACTGAACCTAACTGAAGTATTCAGAGTTACTATTTCTTAACTTGTTTCATTCTTATTCTTAGGGTATTTTTCTTATTTATATTTAAAATAATTAGTTGAATGTTTTATTTACCCTGTAACATTGAGCCAGATTGTAGCGATCCCTTTTCTTCTTTTCTTCTGATCTAACTTAAAAGGGCATGACTAAAGGAAATCTTTTATCATTATTTCTGTTAACAGTGAGTTTGAACTAAGTTCTCTGTTTTCTTAAAAATAATTTTATTTATGTATTTATTTATGGCTGTGCTGGGTCTTCGTTGCTGCGTTGGCTTTTCTCTAGTTGCAATGAGCGGACACTGCTCTTAGTTGCAGTGTGGGGACTTAATGCAGTGGCTTCACTTGTTGCAGAACTTTGGCTCTAGGACACGCGGGCTTCAGTAGCTACGGCACCCGGTCTCTGAGCATAGGTTCGGTAGTTGTGGCACATGGACTTATTAGTTGCTCTGTGGTGTGTGGGGTCTTCCCAGACCAGGGATTGAACCTGTCTCTCCTGTATTGGCAGGTGGATTCGTTACCACTGAGCCACCAGGGAAGCCCCAAACTAAGTTCTCTTGACATGAAACATTGTGAAGGGCTCTTTAGGCTTGTATATGACTGAATATTACCTATTTTATTTTTTATTACTAGGTTAAGGTTGCATAGATTTGATGAGTGATTAAGGCACTGCTTAATACCACAGGACCTAGGTATTTGATTTTTTAAAAATTAGAGATATACACTCATTGAAAAATTATGGGAGGGGGAAGATGTTAAGAGAAATGTCGTACATATAAACTTCAAAATAGTTATAACAAATTTTAGGTCATGTATATTTGTCATTACTTTTAAAAAAGAAATGGCATGATTCAAAGGCTACTAAAATTTTCTTTATGCAAGTATTCATTCAGCAAGTATTTTTAAAAATTAATTTATTTTAATTGGAGGCTAATTACTTTACAGTATTGTGTGGTTTTTGCCATACATCGACATGCATCAGCCACGGGTGCGCATGTGTCCCCCAGTCCTGAACCGTCCTCCCACCTTCCTGCCCACCCCATCCCTCTGGGTTGTCCCAGAGCACCAGCTTTGAGTGCCCTGCTTCACGCATCGAATTTGCACTGGTCATCTGTTTTACGTATGGTAATATACATGTTTCAGTGCTGTTCTCTCAGATCTTCCCTCCCACGCCTTCTCCCACATAATCCAAAAGTCTGTTCTTTACATCTGTGTCTCTTTTGCTGTCTTCAGCAAGTATTTTTTTTCTAATTTAATTTAACTTTTGCTTTTTGGCCATGCGGTACGGCATGTGAGATCTTGGTTCCCCAACCAAGGATTGAAACAGTCCCCCCTGCATTGGCGCACAGAGTCTTAACCACTGGGCCACCCCAGAAGTCCCAGCAAGCATTTTTGAAATCTTGCTCTCAGTGCATTCTAGGTGAACATCAGACTTGAATTCATAGATGGAAGGATGAGCCTGTATAGAGACACATATTTTCTTGGTGTCTTGTGGAGAGAAGTGCTCAAGCACAGTTGGCTATGTCTTGGGAGTGAGCTCCAGGAAAGGGGCTCAACCTCCTGAATTGTACCCCTGCACTCTCTCTATTTATGGGGGTCAATGTGATAAGTGAGGTAAAAAGTATGTTTGGTGCCACGTCTTTATAGGAGTTGCTGAGAACCAGTTGCCTGGTAACTAGAGGCTTTGTAGGTGGCGGTTCCTTGGGAAGATGTTAGGAGGAGCCCCTGGTTCTAGTTAAGCTCGTTGCCAAGCAATGCAGAAAGAGCAAGATGACCAGTCAGGGGTCAGATGCAGTAATCTGGGAGGGATGGTCGTTGTTAGTACTAAGGTAGTAACTGAACTGTGATGGAAATAAAAAGTCGCTGAATCGATAAAATAATTACATATATATACACACATACACACGTTGCATATGAGTAGCTTATTCCTCTGTTTGCTAAGTAGAATTCTATTATATGGGTTTACCACAGTTTGTTTATCCATTGATGTACATTTTAGTTGTCTCCAGCTTTTGGCTACTATAAATGCAGCTAACAGGAACATTCATGTCCAAGTCTTTGTGTGGATATGTATTTTAATTTCTTTGGAGCAGGTATTTAGGGTGATGTGTGTGTGTGTGTATACACACACATATATATATTTTTTTTAATAAGAGAAGCCTACCACCTCTGTCCTTTTCTGACTCCATCCTACATACCCCCATACTTCCAAAGGGAGAAATTGCAAATCTTTTCAAAACGGTGTTTCAGTTTCTTAAACTTTTAGAAGTTTATTGAGATGTGACTGACATAAAGGGTTATGTAAGTTTAAGATGTGCAATATGTTGATTTGATAAAAGCTACATTTCATTTTGATTATCCCATGTGAGTGAATTAGCAGATAGGTCATTCTCAACAGTGTCCATGGCCTTATAGAGATATTCACAAATCTTTTTCCCTATTTGCTACCTCCTTCCCAAGTTTCCTGCGAGACAGGCCATAGTAATATCTTTCAGACATCTCACACTCAACATGTCTGAATACTGAATGTGTCCTCTTCATTAGCAAACCAGCTCCCTCTTCTAAGTTCCCTCGGTTAGGATTATATAGCGGTGACAGGCATTAGTTACGAAACTGACTCTTGGATTAATTTCTTTCAACCAAAGTTTCTTTCATCTATAAAATGGGGGTAAGAGCAGAATCTGTCTTAGAGGATTGTGTGTGAAAATTAATTAAATTATAAAAAAAAAAATAAAATGCCTGACACACAGTAAGCCCTTTAAAAATATTTGCTTTACTGTATATGTATGGCTGAGGCCCTTCGCAGTTCACATGAACCTACCACAGCATTGTTCACTGGCTATGAAAGAAAGTGAAAGTCGATCAGTCCTCCTACTCTTTGCAACCCCATGGACTTCTCCAGACCTGAATACTGGAGTGGGTAGCCGTTCCCTTCTCCAGGAGATCTTCCCAACCCAGGGATCAAACCCAGGTCTCTTGCATTGCAGGAGGATTTTTTACCAGCTGAGCCACAAGGGAAGCCTATTCATCTGCTATACCCCAATAAAAAAAAAAACAAAGTTTTTTTAAAAAGTATTAGCTTTATTAACATATTATTTTTAAAACCCTACTCTCAGCTGCACAGGCTCAGTTTCATCATCTCTTCCCTCCTAATAATCATCTCATTCTCTTGGTTTTACTTCTGCAGTCTCTCTCAAATCTGTCTTATTTTACTGCCCATTTTTTGGGCTCCCATTACCTTTCTACTGCAGTACTATCCTGATTGAGCTTGCTGCTTTTGTCATTTCCTCTCTGTTTCATCTTGCATACTGCTGTCATTTATGGCCTTGAAATAGATTCGATGTCACCCCTCAGTTCCAAAACCTTAATGATTTCCTGCTGCATCTGTAATCTCTCTCATCATGGTAATTAAATCTCTACATTTTGAGTCTGGCCTGTGTTACTCAGTTTTATCACATGCTGCCATGATTCTACAGTCTAGCCCATGCTCAGTCGCTCAGTGGTGTCTGACTCTGCGACCTCATGGACTGTAGCCTACCAGGCTTCTTAGTCCATGGAATTTTCCAGGCAAGAGTACTGGTGTGGGTTGCCATTTCCTTCTCCAGGGGATCTTCCTGACCCAGGGATCAAACCTGTGTCTCCTGCATTGCAGATGGATTCTTTACCCCTGAGCTACTGGGAAGCCCATGTCCATCTATTTGCCAGTCCCTGAACTTTTTTCTGCTGAGCCTTTGCTTTGGTCATTACCTTGACTTGGAATCCCTTGCGCTCCCATATTGTCTTTTGAAATCCCATCTATTCCTTCAAGTCCAAGAAGCCTGCTAAAACATACCAGTTTTAATTAGTGGTTCTCCCACCCATGCTCTTTTGACACTTTAGTCTACTTTACTTTACTCTGGTCCTCAGCAGAGTCTGCCTAAATGTGTGAGTTTGCTTTGATAACTGGTCAGGGCCAGGAAGACGTTCTTTCCTGTGTTATCTGACATTGTCTTTAACTATAGCTTTTTAATAAAACCATATTAAATTTTGTAAAATGCTGCTAATTAAGTATGCTAACTAAAATACTAACACCAGAGTTGTACAGACATAGATTCTTGAACTTGAGAATTATTTTTCATGGAAAATACATTGCAGAAAATGGCAATGATAAAGATTCTCTGATTTTGATACTTCCACATAGAGGAGATTCAGTTAGATATAGAAAATTTCTTCTTTCCCAACTTTTGAGAACAGCAAAATCTTGTAGTTGCTCTGTGTTTGTTCTGGGAAGCCATGTATTTGAAATGGAAATGGATGTCTGATAAATCATATACTCAGGAGTTAAATAACTAATGGCAACTTGATATGCTTTTTATGTATTTGATTAGATTCTATTAGAGCTGTCTCTGGGGAAGGCAATGGCACCCCACCCCAGTACTCTTGCCTGGAAAATCCAATGGACGGAGTAGCCTGGTGGGCTGCAGTCCATGGGGTCGCTAACCGTTGGACAGACTGAGCGACTTCACTTTCACTTTTCTCTTTCATGCATTGGAGAAGGAAATGGCAACCCACTCCAGTATTCTTGCTTGGAGAATCCCAGGGATGGGGGAGCCTGGTGGGCTGCCGTCTATGGGGTCACACAGAGTCGGACACGACTGAAGTGACTTAGCAGCAGCAGCAGAGCTGTCTCTTCCTCGGTGTATAATTTGTCTATCTGTATATTTTTAAGTTTTTTTTTTCAAGTTCACGGGATAAAACTTCTGAAGGTGCTTGGTAGTTTTTGTCACTTGTTGAGGGGGTGTGAGAAGTTTTGGAGATTTCTGTATTAAGTTACTGATGTATTTGTATATTCTTTAAGTCACTGGTGTAGAGAAATAGTGGGCTTCCCTGGTGGCTCAGACTGTAAAAAATCCGCCTGCAGTGCAAGAGATGAAAGTTCCATCCTTCGAGGGCATCTTCTCCAGGAAGACCCCTTGGAGAAGGGAATGGCTCCCCACTGTAGTATTCTTTCCTAAGAAATCCCATGGACAGGGGACCTGATGGGCTGCAGTCCATGGGATCACAAAAAGTCAGACAAAGCTGAGCGACTAAGCATGTACACAGAGAAATAGTAATCAGTTCTCAGGGTTAATTTGCTTTTAGCTGCAGACAGATGCTCCAGCGTATGTAACTTACATAGTTATCTTTCAGAATTTGGGTTGAGTAAATTCAGAGGTTATTTTGAAAGATAGGGAAGTCTGATTATATTCTTGACCTCTTTAGGAAATAATGATGATAATACCTTAAGTTAATGTAACTTAGTGAACATTTGCTAAATGTTTCAATGAATTTTAAGCTATTTTTGTTTTTTCCAAATGCAGTAAAAACCAAAGGTATTAACTTATAAATACTATGTTTTTATAGTGTGTGCTTTAATGTGAATATCACATTAATCATTTAAAAACAGTGACAAGTATAAGTGACCTGTTTTACATGAGTTAGGAAAGAAGGAATGTATCTGTGGAAAAAAAATAAATCTTTTCCAGTAGTAAGTGGAGAAGCAGGGCAAATCCTTAGTGCCTTAACTCAGGTGGTCAAAGTTAATATCACCAGTGATGTCCTGGGACTTCATGTACCCTCCAGTATTATGTGATGAGATAGGCACCTCTGTGATATTGTGACCATAAAGCTGATAACCCCAGTCAAAGCATGAGAAAAACATTGGCTAAATAGAAACTGAGACACATTCTACAAAATATGTAACTGGTAACTCCTCAAAACAGTTTAAGATCTTGAAAAATAAGGAATGACTGAAGAACTATTATAGACCAGGGGAGACTAAGGAGATGTGAGGATAAATATAATGTAGTCCCCTAGATTAGATCCCTGGATAGATAAGGACATTAATGGAAAAAGTAACTGGTAAACTCTGGATAAAGTCTAGGGTTTAGTTAATAGCACTGTACTGATAGTTTCTTAGTTTTGACAGATGTACCACAGGAATATAAGATGGTACTATTAAGGGAAACCATTGAATGAAGCGTATATGGGGAAATGCCTTGTACCATCTTTTCCGCTTTTCTGTAAATCTAAAATCCCACAATAAAAAGTTTATTTAAAAAATAAGGAATATTTTTCAATCCTATAAATTTATGGACTGTCTAAGTGCAAGGCAGTGTGCTCAGCACTGCAGGGGATAGAGTGTATAAGACACTTTCACTGCGCCTGCCCTTAAGGAGTTGTCGTCCTGTTGGGGAATGAGACACCTGATACACAGTGGAACATGACGAAGCCAGCGCAGAGTATGAGCAAGATGCTGTGAGGCGCGGCAGGCGTGTGTCTGAGTTTGAAAGTAGACACTAAGTGAAGACTGGGAATACATTTCTGAGAAGATAGCATTTAAAATGAATTTTGAATGGGCAAGATTTCTGTAACCATAGTCATTGGAAAGGAAATGATACATATCACACCAGCAAGCCTGGGCTCTTGAATCACAGACCTGCTCTGTCACTTACTAGCTCTGTGACCCGGACATCTTATTTGATGTTACTAAAGTCTTTGTTTCTCCTTGTAAAATAGGATTAGTAATTTCTGTTTCAAAGCACTATTATGAGAATTAAATGAGGTATACACATGGCTTAACAAAGTATCTGATACATGAAAAAAGTGCAAGTGTTGGTTGCTCAGCCTGCCAGGCTCCTCTGTCCGTGGAATTCTCCAGGCAAAAATACTGGAGTGGGTAGCCATTCCCTTCTCCAGGGGATCTTCCCAACCCANGTATACACATGGCTTAACAAAGTATCTGATACATGAAAAAAGTGCAAGTGTTGGTTGCTCAGCCTGCCAGGCTCCTCTGTCCGTGGAATTCTCCAGGCAAAAATACTGGAGTGGGTAGCCATTCCCTTCTCCAGGGGATCTTCCCAACCCAGGGGTCGAATGTAGGTCCTCGGCATTGCTGGCAGATTCTTTACTGCCTGAGCCTATCTGATACATAGTAAACTCTTCATGTTACTATGATAAAGAGAGACATAGATTATTGATATAACACCATCACCATAGGCCTGGGGCCTGGAAAATATAGAATGTTTTGGGAAATACTAAATAGTATATTTCTGGAAAAGTGAATCAGGACCATACTGTGCATACTTAGGACTTAAAAGCAGAGTAGCTTGAATATTTTTAGTAGTTATTGGTAAATCATTGAGGATTTTGGTGTAGGGAGATTAAGGAGATTGAGTCTATGTTTTAAGGTTGTAATAGAATTAGAGGGTCATGTTGGAGATTGTTTTGTAGGCTGCTGCCTTCCCCTTTACCTGGTGAATGAGATTAGTGTTTCTTCAGGTTTAAAACTCTATGAAATGGCTCCAAATGCTCTGAATAATACTGTTCTCATCTGTTACCATGTAACTTGGGGTGTCTCAAAAGCATGACCATTAGTATATTATCAAATACACTTAATATGTGTTAAGTAAAAAAGGTCATTGATATTTTTAGATATATTGGCTTAGTACTTTTTTTCAATAGGTGATGGATTTTACTTTTTAGATATATTGGCTTAGTACTTTTTTTCAGTAGGTGATGGATTTTGCTTCACCTCCTTCCTTTTTTTTTTTTTTAGCAGCTTAAGCAGATAAGAGTTAAACAGTACTTCATTGACTTCCTGTGAAGCTTTGCTGAAAGAAGTTCCGTTGTATCTATTTTTAAAGCTGATTACTGTGAGCAGAGGATGCTGCTATTGAGTTATAAATGTCATCTCAGTATGTTCTCACTCAGCATTCTTTGGATGACACTGGTGTTTGCATATAAAGTTTTGGAGTTTAATGAATAGAAAAAGCAACACAGTTATCCCTGAAATGGTACCAGTAAATGAAATACTTAAAAGCATTGATCATGTCACTGTTGAGCAGTATGAGTATTTCTCATCATCTGTGTAGGTTTTACAGCTCACACCATGACTGAGTGGCAGAGTGAGTTATATTGTGACCTTATTTGGGAAATACTTTACTGCTCCAAAATGGGATTATATAATGGTGTGCAGCTTGTTTGTCAATCATTGTATTAAGTGTTAATCATTCTGAAATTTACTCCCTGGGAAGTACAGGATCATTGGGTCTACAGATACTATTAAAATAGATTATTGGGATTTTCCCCACCAATATTTTATTATAAAATTTTTCAGTCATACAGAAAAATTGGGAAGAATTTTACAATAATTATATACCTATCACCTAGATGCTACAGTTACCTAAATTATTGTTTTCAAGAGGAAAGTTCCACTTTCTTTGCTTTTAAAAATAAAAGTTTTGAGCTTTGAACCATTTTTGCATGTGACAGTATTTTCACTTAACTGGGATGATTTTTGATTTTATTTTTTCAGAAATGATAAAATTCTTTGAGTAAAATAATTCAGTACATATTCTAGAATTTAGTAGACACCTAGTACTAGAGTAGACAGCAATATTTTAATTTATCCCCATATATGGTTAACTTTTTAAATTCCATAAGATGTAAGTTTATTAAATTTTTGCAGGCAGAAATAAAATGTACTTTTAAAAATTCTTGTTTCTTGATATAATTTCTAGCCCTCTGTCATATAAGGGTAAAGTGCTGGCTTTCTTTCTCTCATGACTTCTTCAATCTTATGCAGTTAAACTGCTGAAGTTAAGGTTTCTTTCCCAGTTTCAAGTCAGTGATAATAACATACATTTATACATTTTTATAAGTGGAAAGATACCTTTGGGAGTAATTGGTTCCAGTTTCCTTATATTACATTTGAGTCTGGAGGCCCAGAAAGTTTAAATAACTGTTGCAGGACACAGTAAGTTAATGGGAGACCAGGAAGTACACTTTAGATTTCTAGTTGTCTTTCCCCCCTGTTGTTTGGCCATGCTACGCAGCATGTGGGATCTTAGTTCCCTGGCCAGAGACTGGACCTGTGCCTCCTGTAGTGAAACATGGCATCCTAGCCACTTGACTGCCAGCGAAGTCCCTAGTCGTCTTGACTATTACCATATATATTTTCAAGTACTCCTTTGTAGAAAGAATAAACAGAGCATGCTTGTCAGTTATATGGTTTAGCCACTGAATGACAGCAGCTGACTATCAAAATGTAGTTTCAGAAAAAGTAACTATGAGAATATCTTTATGAATACATTGGACTGATTGTTTTGTAAGTCATCATTAAATTTTTTTTCTAGAAGATCTCAATCTCTTAATATTAATTTCTCAAAAGTCTTTTTCTTGAAACTTCTTTTGGGATGGAACATTCTCATTATAACGAAAAAGAATGGTACTGTTCTCTGTACTTAACTTAAACATTAATAGATACACTTTAATATAGAGGGTCAATACATCTCCCCATACTATGTTCTTTTTTCCATTTCCTCTTTGCAAAGTACTTTGTGGCCAAGAGTAACATGGCAACTTGTGTTTTAGTATTTTGTGTAATAGAAAATTCGTTGGTTGGACTCCTTTAAGGAGTTTTCTGTTTGTTTCATATTAATATAAAGGCTACTTTCCAACACTGTCTTGCTTGATCTATAGAAATGGTGATTGTGGTTTCTGTCAGGTTGTATTTATCTTTTTACTTTTGAAGCTAAAACAGGAACAATGGTTATTTAATTTTCAATATCCTTATGTATTGGTGACACGTACATCTTAGTCCCTTTTAGCTGAAAGTATACATGGAAAAATGTATACCATTACATTAGGCCTGAGGTACAAAGGTACTTTGGCTTTTAGAGTAGGACCCGAGGTTGGGGAGGAGAACTCACACCAGTTCTGAACCTTTTTAAAAATTGACACTGCATACTGAATCAACATTGATTCTGGGGAAGTTGTGAGAGGACAAGAGAAAAGAAAGATGGAAGCTATGGAGTAGAATTTGCAGTTACTTAGATGTGAAGGTTAGTGTTAAGGGCAGTAAGAATAACTGCCTTCAAATACTGAATTAAAGAAAAGCTTTTGCTACCACTCAGAGTTAATAAAGACAGTTTTGTCTTCAGTGCATTTACAAGAAAAATTGAATAGTTGTGTTCCTCTGTGGATCTTTGGAAAAATGTTAGAACACATTGTATAAGTTGAAGTAACTGCTGACAGAATTTTGAAATGTAATTTCTTACTTGTAATAAGCCCAAAGATCCATCATGCTTCATTGCTCTAAGTTTACAAGTTTAGACAGATTTTGCTGGTTAAACTCTGCCCTGAAGGCACTGAACCATAAGCCTACTGCCTTACAATATTTTTGAATAGAATTGCAACTCAGACCACTTATCAAATATTCTGATCCTTGCATGGGCTTTTATAGTTTCTTTTTTTCCTTTTAAGACGTGTGATGCTTATGGTGCACCCCTCTGGTGGTTTTAAGAAGTATAAGCTGGCTTTGGGGGGTTGCATCCTTGAGTAGGAACATGTTCTAAATTGACTTTCAGTGACTATTCCAGCCAGCTCTTGAGATTGTTCTTATGCACCTGGGGCCATTATATCCTTGTGGTCAATAACTTTCTCCTTGTCGTGGCTTCCTCCACAAATTAAAGTAACTTTGGGGCCCATTATATTTTGGTTCGTGTATTTTATCTCTTATCCAGCATAGTACTGGATACCTGGTAGATTCTTAGTGGAAAATTATTTGAAAAGTCAAAGATATAGACATGGCCCAGTCACCCAAACACTGGCTTCCTACCTTCACTTCAGAACTGGCTTGAAAAATCACCACTCAGAGAGGACTGTGTACGACCATCCTCTCTAAAGACGGCAACCATACAGGCCTCTCTTCGCATGCCCTGCTTTGTTTTTCTTCAAAGCCTTTTTCTCATACAACCCTGATACCAAGGAGATGGGAGTGCTCTAAAACCAGGAATTTTGTTTTGTTCATTGTTGTATCCATCCCTTGTGCCTAGCACATAGTATGCAGTCACATATTTTCTGGAGGTGTATTAAAGGTTAGAGATGATGCCAGAAGGATATAAATATACATCAGAAATGAATTCAGCCCTCATGTACACAGATAACTGTAGTACAGGATGGGTTCAGATGACATGGAGAAGAACTGCAGTGAAAATACTCAGGGTATTTTAGAGGTTTCTTACTTCTAGCTAGCCTCTTAGGAAAGTGACATTTAAGCTGAATCTTTTTCAAATTAAGGAACAAATACATAGTGATTCAGAGATGAAAAAGTGAATCAGGGTAGTATGTATAAGAAAAGGTAAAATGAGAAAGAAATGCAGAAAGGCAAAATGGTTGTCTGAGGAAGCCTTACAAATAGCTGAGAAAAGAAGAGAAGCTAAAGGCAAAGGAGAAAAGGAAATATATACCCATTTGAATGCAGAGTTCCAAAGAATAGCAAGGAGAGATAAGAAAGCCTTCCTCAGTGATCAATGCAAAGAAATAGAGGAAAACAATAGAATGGGAAAGACTAGAGATCTCTTCAAGAAAATTAGAGATACCAAGGGAACATTTCAGGCATAGATGGGCACAGTAAAGGATAGAAATGGTATGGTCCATTTCTGGTCCAGAACAGAAGCAGAAGATACTAAGAAGAGGTGGCAATGATACACAGAACTATATAAAAAAGATCTTCATGGTCCAGGTAACCACGATGGTGTGATCACTCCCCTAGAGCCAGACATACCGGAATGTGAAGTAAAGTGGGCCTTCGGAAGCATCACTATGAACAAAGCTAATGGAGGTGATGAAATTCCAGTTGAGCTATTTCAAATCCTAAAAGATGATAGTGTGAAAGTGCTGCACTCAATGTGCCAGCAAATTTGGAAAACTCAGCAGTGGCCACAGGACTGGAAATGGTCAGTTTTCATTCTGGTTCCAAAGAAAGGCAATGTCAAAGAATGCTCAAACTATTGCACAGTTGCACTCATCTCACATGCTAGCAAAGTAATGCTCAAAATTCTTCAAGTCAGGCTTCAACAGAATGTGAACCGTGAACTTCCAGATGTTCAAGCTGGATTTAGAAAAGGCAGAGGAACCAGAGATCCAATTGCCAACATCTGTTGAATCATCGAAAAAGCAAGAGAGTTCCAGGAAAACATCTACTTCTGCTTTATTGACTATGCCAAAGCCTTTGACTCTGTGGATCCCAACAAACTGGATAATTCTTCAAGAGATGGGAATAGCAGACCTCCTGAGAAATCTGTATGCAGGTCAAGAAGCAACAGGTAGAACTGGACATGAAACAACAGATTGGTTCAAAATCGGGAAAGGAGTACATCAAGGCTATATATTGTCACCCTGCTTATATAACTTATATGCAAAGTATATCATGCGAATCCAACAAACTGGATAATTCTTCAAGAGATGGGAATAGCAGACCTCCTGAGAAATCTGTATGCAGGTCAAGAAGCAACAGGTAGTACTGGACATGAAACAACAGATTGGTTCAAAATCGGGAAAGGAGTACATCAAGGCTATATATTGTCACCCTGCTTATATAACTTATATGCAAAGTATATCATGCGAAATGTCGGGCTGGATGAAGCACAGGCTGGAATCAAGATTGCTGGGAGAAATATCAATAACCTCAGATATGCAGGTGATACCACCCTTATGGCTGAAAGCAAAGAAGAACTAAAGAGCCTCTTGATGAAAGTGAAAGAAGAGAGTGAAAAAGCTGGCTTAAAACTCAACATTCAGAAAACTTAAGATAATGGCATCTGGCCCCATCACTTCATGGGAAATAGATGGGGAAACAATGGAAACAGTGACAGACTTTATTTTGGGGAGCTCCAAAATCACTGCAGATGGTGACCACAGCCATGAAATCAAAAGATGCTTACTCCTTGGAAGTAAAGTTATGACCAACCTAGACTGCATACTAGAAAGCAGAGACATTACTTTGCCAGCAAGGGTTTGTTCAGTCAAAGCTATGGTTTTCCAGTAGTCATGTATGGATGTGAGAGTTGGACTATAAAGAAAGCTGAGCACTGAAGAATTGATGCTTTTGAACTGTGGTGTTGGAGAAGACTCTTGAGAGTCCCTTGGACTATAAGGAGATCCAACCAGTCAATCCTAAAGGAAATCAGTCCTGAATATTCATTAGAAGGACTGATGTTGAAGCTGAAACTCCAATACTTTGGGCCACCTGACTCACTGGAAAAGACCCTGATGCTGGGAAAGATTGAAGGCAGGAGGAGAAGGGAAGGATAGAGAATGAGATGGTTGGATGGCATCACTGCCTTGATGGACATCTGTTTGAGCAAGTTCCAGAAGTTGGTGATAGACAGGGAAGCCTGATGTGCTACAGTCAATGGGGTCGCAGAGTCAGACATGACTGAGCAACTGAACTGAACTGAAAATATTCAGTTTGGCTGGAATATGCTAGTGAAATTAGTTATAAAGGTAGGTTAAACCCAGGTTAGTGGAAAGTCTAAAACTCAAAGCTGAGCTGGATTTTGTCTCATGGTAGTATAGAAATTGTGCCCCCCTCCCCTTAAAAGGTAGTTATATGTGGTGTGATTAAACATGTA
>SJYX01021970.1:146863-192551 GCA_006410675.1 Oreotragus oreotragus
AAAAAAAAAAAAAAAAATGAGTGAAATGAGTGAGACAGAAAAAATAAAATCTGTATTATTTCTCTTATATGTGGAATCTAAAAACAAAAACAAGTCTGAGCTAATGGATATAGAAAATAGATTTGTGGTTGCCTGAGGCAGCGGTTGGGGGATGAAATGGGTAAAAGGGGATCAAAGGGTATAAGTTTCCAGTTATATAAGGAATCAGTCATGAGAATGTTGTATACGGTGTGGTGACCATAGTTGACAATACTCCATTTCATCTATGGAGAAGTTGGTGAAGACTCTTTAAAGTCTCTTGGACTACAAGAAGATCAAAGCAGTCCATCCTAAAGGAAATCAGTCCTGAATATTAATTGGAAAGACTGGTGCTGAAGCTGAAGCTCCAATACTTTGGCAGCCTGATGCAAAGAAATGACTCATTGGAAAAGACTCTAATGTTGGGAAAGATTGAAGGCAGGAGGAGAAGGGGATGACAGAGGTTTAATTGGTTTGATGGCATCACTGACTCAATGGACATGAGCTTGAGCAAGCCCCAGGAGTTGGTGATGGTCAGGGAAGCCTGGCGTGCTGCAGTTCATGGGGTTGCAAAGAGTCAGGCACAACAGAGAGACTAAATTGAACTGAACTGATTTCATCTATGAAAGTAGCTAGAGGATTGAACCTTGAAAGTTCTCATCACACACAAAAAATCTTTTTATAATTATGTATTGTAACAGATGTTAGCTGATCTTTTTGTGGTGATTATTTTATGATATAAACAAATATCACTTCATTACATATCTGAAATTAATATAATGTTATACCAACCATATATCAATTTGAAAAAAATAGAAAATGTGGAATTGAATGAAAATATATAGAGAGATATTAATAAAATAAAAAAATCAATGAAGCATATAACCCGGTTATTTTTAAAAAACTAATAATACTTCTCAATTCCTGGTGAAACTCATCGAGGAAAAAGAGGAAAGAGAAGATAGAAATGACTAATACCAGAAAAGAAGGCATCACTCTATACCCTGCATTCATTAAATATAGTAGTAGTTGTAGTAGTTTGTCACTCAGTTGTGTCCGACTCTTTGCGACCCCATGGACTGTAGCCTACCACTGTAGCCTACCAGGCTCCTCCCTCCATGGGATTCTCCAGGCAAGAGTACTGGAGTGGGTTGCCATTTCCTTCTCCATTCATTAAATATACTAAGAGGTTATTTTTTAAAGTGTACTTTAGCTTCTTTAAAGTCCCACATGGGTGTTACTGATGGCTGGTGAGACAAGGGAATGGGTGGAACATCATTAACACATGTTCTCTTAAGTGTGGAGTATGGAGAAAGCAGGTTGTTGGAAGGGATATGTTTCCTACATGAGACTCACTTACACAGTTATCATAAACCAAAGGACCGTACAGAGATGGGGGTCAGGCAGCAGGGAGGATGTTGAGAGATACAGAGAAATGCAGAGCTCACTGTTCATGCCAGTGAGGTGATAGACATGGGCAGAAGAGAGCCTGGAGCTACAATTTTGCCTGATAGTTTATTTATTCCCGTTTTCTTTCCTCTTAATAAATTCTCCTTCATTTTTTCACTCTGAATTATTCACAGGCAAGAAGACTGTGTTGTCTGTATTTTAGGACTTGGGAGAAAAAAAGACACTAATGTCACAATATAATAAAATAATAACCATAAAGTCTAGGGGTGGCTGGAGAATAGTTCTAAAGCTTGGTTTGGTTTTCCTTGAAGTTTTTTTTTTTTTTTTCCCTTGAAACTTCCTTGAAACAGTTGAGTTCATGTTTTGAGTGTAAACATCCATTCGGGAAAGAATATATTCTTAGGTCTACATCCACTGGAATAAGTACAATTTTTTTATCACTCTTGAAAACATTTCTTAAACAAGTGCAGGTTAAAGAAAAGAATGAAGGAAGCAAGCATTCATTAAGAATGATGCGGAACCTGGAAAAAATCTGTAAAGAGAGAAATCAGAAGGCAAATTTGAAGAGTGTGCTGGTAAGGAAAGCCATCTGAGGGTTTTTAAAATTCGTTCTCAGGGAATGGAACTTTCCCTCTCTCTGCACTGAACTTTTTCTTGAGTAACTACCCAGCTGGTAGCAATGTTGGGCCCACATAAGGAAATGGAGAGCAGATTCTTCAGTTCAGAGCAGATTCTTGGGAAATAGCTATTTTAGGAGGATAGAAAGGAAAACCAAAGGAAGAGCAAAAGCAAGGAGGAGAACCAAGAGGGGATGACACTGGAGAAACTAAGGAAAGACGTTTTCAGGAAGAAGCAGGATTCAAACTGCTTCTTCCAAAAGGATCTCTGTTGTGACTTTGTAATATGCATATTTTCTGTCATGTATGTTACTCTGCTGTACTTTTTAGCATAGTTCTTTACACATAGTTCTCAGCAATTTAGCATATCTTAAGGGAATCAGGACTCTCTCTTGCTTATCTTTAAGGATTAACATTTGGGAAAATGTTATGTAAATATTAGGGTTTAGTGCATTGTGCAGTCTGGTGTCCTGCTGAAGACTTTGGGAAGTCATTGGGAATAATTTGTGCTTTGCAGATTTTCTGTATTATTATCTGTGATATGTATGTATCTCTCAATAGTCTCTGTTTTTGTTTCCTGTTTATTAAAACAGTAACTGTCCTAACCAGCAACAATTGAAGGCTCTTAAAATACCAAGAGGAAAACAATTAATGGAGTTTAGGGATTGGATAAGTGATTGTGTTTTTCAACTTACTTACTTGAGCTTTACAACTTATTTGAGCTATTTGGCATATGAATTATTTTAGACTGATTTCAATGAATATTGATTTTTATCATTTTTTTGGTGCTTTCAGAAATAGGAAAATTAGAAAGAGTAAAACTTGATTCAAGTGCAAAAGACAAATACCAGAAAACTTAAGCTGATTTGCTGAAAAGCTGATTAGAAAGATTTCAGAATTATTTTGCCGAAAAGTTAGGGCTACAGGGACTTGGTGCAGCATTTTATCTAGGAAGGACAAAGATGGGACTAATGGTGAAAAGAAAAATCTGTGTTAAAGAGAATTTTGAGGCAATAAAATTGATCATGGATTGACTTGAAATTTTATTGTCTACTTGTATGACAAGAATTGACTTTTTAATACATAAATACTAATTGTTGAGGCAAGGGAAAATAAGCAACTGCAATAGTAGCTGGTTTGGTGAATAGCAGTATCTAAGACATCTGTATCTTGTTCTGTAGCAGTACCGTTAAAGATTACCGAGATAATCTGATGTAAGTACACACCTGAAAGTAGAGACATCATCTGGTGTGCTGAATTGGTACTTTATAACCACAACCATTAAACAGAGGTGGTCAGGCTAAAGTTAACTTGTTAAAATATAGTTGTAGCATGTGCACTTATTTAGAAATTTTTACATGGTTTGAATGTTAGCTTTTAGTTTTTGATAAAGAAAAAGAAGTTCCTTAAAGAGGAAAACTTAACTCTTTTAGGTCTGATTAGTGAAAATATTTGTTCTGAATATTTAAACAGTCCTCTTTATTGAGGATTTTAAATTTATTTTTAATTTAGATGAGTTGGGCTGATTTAAACATCCAGATTAGTTTATGCAAAGCAGGAAATAATATATTTTGCTTTTCTAACATTTCTTTTGTGAGTGAATGGTTATAGCGGTGTACAACTTCTTACACTTTTTGGTTGAGTCCTCTTTTATCTGTCAGCCTAAAAAAGGTAGATTTGTTCATAGAAGTTTATGCCTAGTTATTAGGTCTGATTAATTTAAGATTAAAAGTCTTGAAATAGATTACTGTTTTTTTTTTTTTTTCTTATTTACCCGTTAATGCCTATTTGAACGGAGGGACAGGAGTGGACTTTAGTGAATGCAGCAGTCTGTCTTGCATTATAATCACACACCTGGTGTAGTGGATTCAGCACATTTAAAATAAAAATAATTTTATGTGCTCTTTTAACCATCGCACTTCTGATCATTTTTAGGCGAAACCTGACCAAACTGTCCCTGATCTTCAGCCACATGCTGGCAGAACTAAAAGGAATCTTCCCAAGTGGACTCTTTCAAGGAGACACGTTTCGGATTACTAAAGCAGATGCTGCAGAATTTTGGAGGAAAGCTTTTGGGGAAAAGTAAGTGTCAAAATAATGAATTTGAACTATGAAGAACTGAAGCTTGTGTTTTGGGTTTTTGTTTACTTTGAAACAGAAAAATAATGAATATATGTGTAACTACTTCCCAACTGTGCTAGGTATTAGCCTAGTTTTTTTTGTTGTTGTTGTTGTTGTTCTGATCATGTTTGTGTTTTTTTTTTCTTAAAGAAGTAAATAGACCTTTGCAGTTCTGTTGAAACCCATGCTGTTCTCTTTTTTCCTCATCCATTATGCTGTTAATGAACACATACATTTCAAATTGTTTGCTATTGCAAGCAGTGCTACAGAAAAAAAAAATTGTATTTCCCTTCATATGCAGGGGAGAAAACAAAATTGTATTTGCTTTCATATGCAGGAGTTTCTCAATACTTACATACTTCGGAATGGAATTGCTGAGTCAGGGGGTTTCACATCTCCTGCTTTGCCAAACATTGCCTAACTGCTTTCCAAAGTGGTTGTACCAATTTCTCTTCCTGTGAGTAGCATGCTCGCGTTCCAGTAGCTCTGCAGTTTGCCTAACTCTGATAATATGAATTGGTATCATATTTTGCTTTATATTCGTAATGACAAGGGAGCTTGAGCACCTTTACACATTTGTCACCTGTCTAGATTCTTTTTCTGACTTGACTGTCTCTATTCCTGACTTGTCTGTTTTCCCTGGTGGCTCAGATGGTAAAACATCTGCCTGCAATATGGGAGACCCAGGTTTGATCCCTGGGTTGGGAAGATCTCCTAGAGAAGGAAATGGCAACCCACTCCAATATTGCTGCCTGGAGAATCCCAGGGACAGAGGAGCCTGGTAGGCTACAGTCCATGGGGTTGCAAAAGAATCGGACATGACTGAGTGACTTCACTTCACTTCACTGTTCTCCTATAGACTTGTCTTTTTCCTATTGTAAGATACTAATTCTTTGTTAGTCACTAACATTAGACAGGTCTGTGGCTTGTGCTTCCACTTTGTTACATTGTCCTTTTTATTAAAAAAAATGTTTATTTGGCTGTGCTGTGTCTTTGCTGTTGCACAGGCTTTTCTTTCGTTGCTGCAAGCGGGGGCTACTCTCTGATTGTGGTGAATGGTCTTCTCATCGCAATCGCTTCGCTTGTGGAGCACAGGCTCTAGGACACGAGGGCTTCCGTAGCTCAGGTTCCCAGGCTCCAGAGCACAGGCTCAGGAGTTGCAGCACAGGGACTCACTCAGCTGCTCCACGGCATGTGGGATCCTCCTGGAATAGGAACAAGGATTGAACCCATGTCTCCTGCATTAGCAGGCGGATTCTTTACCACTGAGCCACCGGGGAAGCCCATGATTTAAGTATTAATATAAATGTTCTTGAATATACTCTGAAATTTTAAATTAAAGAACTGAAAAAGTAGAAAACAATAAAATTTTTCAGTTGAATATACAGATCCTAATGTAAGTCTCTCGTTGAATGCTTTTTTTTTTTAATTGCAATATAATTGATGCACACTGTTAAGTTAGTCTCAGGTTCAGTTCAGTTCAGTCGCTCAGTCGTGTCCGACTCTTTGCGACCCCATGAATTGCAGCACGCCCGGCCTCCCTGTTCATCACCATCTCCCGGAGTTCACTCAGACTCAGGTCCATCGAGTCCATGATGCCATCCAGCCATCTCATCCTCGGTCGTCCCCTCCTCCTCCTGCCCCCAATCCCTCCCAGCATCAGGGTCTTTTCCAGTGAGTCAGCTCTTCTCATGAGGTGGACAAAGTACTGGAGTTTCAGCTTTAACACCATTCCTTCCAAAGAAATCCCAGGGCTGGTCTCCTTCAGAATGGACTGGTTGGATCTCCTTGCAGTCCAAGGGACTCTCAAGAGTCTTCTCCAACACCACAGTTCAAAAGCATCAATTCTTCAGCACTCAGCTTTCTTCACAGTCCAACTCTCATATCCATGCATGACCACAGGAAAAACCATAGCCTTAACTAGACGGACCTTAGTCAGCAAAGTAATGTCTCTGCTTTTGAATATACTGTCTAGGTTGGTCATAACTTTTCTTCCAAGGAGTAAGCGTCTTTTAATTTCATGGCTGCAGTCACCATCTGCAGTGATTTTGGAGCCCAAAAAAATAAAGTCTGACACTGTTTCCACTGTTTCCCCATCTATTTCCCATGAAGTGATCGGACCGGATGCCATGATCTTCGTTTTCTGAATGTTGAGCTTTAAGCCAACTTTTTCACTCTCCTCTTTCACTTTCATCAAGAGGCTTTTTAGCTCCTCTTCACTTTCTGCCATAAGGGTGGTGTCATCTGCATATCTGAGGTTATTGATATTTCTCCCGGCAATCTTGATTCCAGCTTGTGTTTCTTCCAGTCCAGCGTTTCTCATGATGTACTCTGCATATAAGTTAAATAAGCAGGGTGACAATATACAGCCTTGACGTACTCCCTTTCCTATTTGGAATCAGTATAGTATTTATATTTTCCAAAGAGCCACTCTGTCATGGCTGTCTCTTATACACATCTAGATGTGTATAAGAGACAGGATCGCTTCAGGGGGGTTATATCCCGATTACTTGGGGAAGGGTTATATCCTGATTGCTTGGGCGGGGGGGTGGTTATATCCTGATCACTTGGGGGAGACTGTAGACTGGTGGGCTACAGCCCATGGGGTTGCAAAGAGTCGGACACGACTGAGTGACTAACACTTTCACTTTCTCAAGTCTGGATACAAGAGTGGTGCAGCCAGGGTCTGAGGTCGAGCACTGCCTTCACAAAGACGATACCCCGCCTTGGCCAGACCCTGTGGTGTCTGCTCTCCTGCATTTGCTCTTGCTTCATCCTTGCCTCGTGCAGATGACGTGTTCTAGGGCCCTTTCGGCAGAATTTGGTGGTAACCAAATTCTGCATTTAAATCCCAGCTTGGTCTTTTACTGGAAGTGTGCTCTTAGTAACTTGCCTTGTGTTTCTCGGGAAAACTCATTGAATTATTGTGAAAATAAGTTGTTTCTTAATTCTAGCAACGACATCATATCACAAATTTTGACAGATTTCAGGACCTGAGGTCAGATGGGTGGGCTTTCAATATTACCCCTTTGTCAATTGCCTAACAACTCCTTTAAGGCTTTTTTTTTTTTTGTTCCATCTGTGATATGACCATCATAACAACACTCAGCTAACAGAACTCTGTGGATTAAATAAGATCAAGCACGAACTGATTTTAGAGGAGAGAAATGTTATCTTTTATTATTTTGTATGAGCTAATTCATTGGGATATATGCTTTTTGATGTGTATTATGGTCTGAAAGAGGGCTTCCCTGGTAGCCCAGCTGGTAAAGAGTCCGCCTGCAGCGCAGGAGGCCCGGATCCCGGGTCAGGAAGACCCCCTGGAGGAGGGAGAGGCTGCCCACCCCAGTGTTCCTGGGCTCCTCACTGCAGGAGACCCGGATTCCCGGGTCAGGAAGACCCCCCTGGAGGAGGGAGAGGCTGCCCACCCCAGTGTTCCTGGGCTCCTCTGGTGGCTCAGACGGATTAAGAATACGCCTGCATTGTGGGAGACCTGGGTTCGATCCCTGGGTTGGGAAGATCCTCTGGAGGAGGGCATGGCAACCCATTCCAGTATCATGGCCTGGAGAGTCCCACGGACAGAGGAGCCTGGCGGGCTGCAGTCCACGGGGTCACAGCGAGTCGGACACGACTGAGCGACTAACACTCACAGCATGGCCTAAAGAGGGCGTCCCTGGTGGCTCAGACGGCAAAGGATCTGCCTGCAGTGCTCGAGACCTGGGTTTGATCCCTTGGTCGAGAAGATCCCCTGGAGAAAGGATTGGCTGTGCACTCCAGTATTCTTGCTTAGAGAGTCCCACGGACAGAGGCGCCTGGCGGGCTCCAGTCCACAGGGTCGAGAAGAGTCGGACGCGACTGAGCGACTGACACACACACGCGGTCTAGAAGAAGTGCTGTCAGTCCCAGCTGCTTGTCTTTCCGGTTGTGTTTGTTTGTGCGCTTTATATCTGCAGGAGATTTTAAGGTTCTTGTGGTAACAAGCTTGCTTTCTTCCCAGTACCCAACATGAGTGGTTTTGATCTATGATCCCCAGATGTTATTAAGCTGCTTTTTTAAAAATTTAAGTTGATGGAATGATATTAAGCACAATCCAGATGATGCAAACGTGTTGGGCTTAAAGAGAAGGGTGCCTGGGATAAGCAAAGGCACAGGGATGGGCAGGCTCTTGGGGTGCTGGTTTAGGTGGTTGGGGGAAAGTCTACAGCTAGAAGAACTCATTAGGGGGGGCAGGGCTGGCCTGCAGCCCCACGAGTGGACCCATACTCTGAACTAGAAAGGGCACCAGACATCCTGTAATCCAGCCAGTGAGTCTCTCCCAACTCCAGACAGCTGTGGAAAATCCATGGGCCCTGACATCAAAAGGACCTGGATCTGCCTCTGAAGACACTGCTCTCGCTTATTTAAACTGACCGCAGCCCTCGGGGCCTTGCTAGCAGCTCCAAGATGTGGGTGATAACACTGATTTCTCAGGTTTGCCATGGGGCTAAACTAAAGGATGTCTGTGGAAGTGTTGCCATTTTGGAACCAGAGCTGTCATTAGCTTGAACCTCTGCTTGAACACATTGCTTACAGGAAATTTCCTCTGCTTGCAGATTTTTCTAACACGATTTAGATTATCTAACGCTATTTAGATGGTCCATTAGTTGCGAGAGAAAATGGGAAGCCACAGCTGATTCTGGAAAGGCGCACAGCATATCTAGAAGATTCTTCCTGCTTGTTGTCCAGTCACTCAGTCGTGTCTGACTCTTTGCGACCCCATGGACTACAGCACACCAGGCTTCCCTGTCCTTCACCATCTCCTGGAGCTTGCTCAAACTCATGTCCACTGAGGGAAGAACTGGGGGGAGAGGTGAGGAGTTACAGATAGAGGCCAATGCAGACTGATTGGAGCATGTCCGTGTAAATATTTACATGCCATACAATCCCTACACGATGCACTGACGTGTTCTTTGTGCCGACCCTGAGGGACGCACACCACACGCACTGCAGCGTTGACCCCAAGATGCGGGTGCTCCAGTGATGAGGCTGTGCGGCTAGTGCGGTAGCACATATCTTCTAAGCAGTATTATGAACTCAAGGTCCTGACCAGTTAGCTTACTCCTGTGGCAATAGGAAAGAAAGCTTTTTCTCACCTTACTGCTATTAATGATTGTCACTGCGACCTCCCTAAGCCTTTTATTTTAGAACAAGGCTTAGGGAGAAATTATAACCCAGGATCTTTTCATCCAGACAGCCTTTGTTTAGTACACTTTGGGTATCTACTCTGCTTTTTCACTTGATTTTTAAGTTTTTTAAATCACGTTTTATTCTCTTGGGCCACACTGCATGGCACGTGGGATTGTAGTTCCCTGACCAGGAATTGAACCCACACCCTTCGCATTTGAAGCACGGAGCTAGCACCACTAGACCAGCAGGGAAGTCCCTGCCTCCACTCTTAACGCCTTCCTGACTCAGAGGCCGGTACCTCTCATCACTGTCGAGAGTGGTGTAGACAGCAAATCGCACTGTTTCCATCCTCTACGACTTTTCACCGTTTCCACGCAGACTTCCTGTACTGAATCCTTCCCCTCTCTAGGTGCCATCCTCCAGCATCCTTCCAGTCATTGACACCCGGTGGCCTTCGCTTGAGATCCACCCCTCTCCCATGAGTTATGTTTGTTCTGTTTTTAGTTCTTTATACACGCCCTTGAGTTGTGGGCTTCTGGAGGCAAAAGTGTCATTGTGTTGACGGAATGACATATTGCAAAGGGCCCTCGGGAACAAAGGAGTCGGGACACTAGAGCTGTGTGAACTGTGAGAATACACGATTCTCTGTAAGATCTGCCTGTCGGTCTAGACTCAGGTCCTCAGGGTAATCCAGTGGAAGGCTGTGGTTACGTCCCGTCCTCCTCACTCAGAGGCCTCCGCCCAGGGGAGCCTGTAATAAATCTGTAATAACACCAAAAAAGGTCAGCCACGAGATTGTAAGACGGGAAAGGGATGACAGTTTGAAAGGGGCACTGCTGTGGTTGAAGCTACCGAATTTTCTCCCATCTGTCTACTTCATCACTAGCAGGACTTGCCACTCTTTTAATCCATCATCTGCTCTGCTGGTCAGAACGTGTCTCCCACCTCAAGGGCACTTTCATAAACATCCCGTCTACTCTGGAGGCCACGCCGCACCCCTCTGCACCAGTCCCCAGCCTCTGGCCCTGCCCCTGCCTCATAGCAACTGCTGCTGGTCAAGTAAATGCCTCTGGTGCCTTCTAACTGGACTTCTTAAATGTATGGACGGTTCCCTTTGCACTCGCGATTAGCTCAGGTGCTTTCGACCTAATCGGCACTCGGCAATAAATTCAGGGAGGAGTGAACTACAGAGGAGTCACTATTTGGTCTGTAGGTGCCGTATGTCTCCCTCAATCCCTTTCCATTCCATTCTGTCTTCTTCCAGGTCAATACCTGTGATCACACTGGGAGGGACTTTTGAAAGAAGACAATAAACAGGAAGAATTGTAAATGACATGTCAAGTCGATTATTTCTTTTTTTAAACTGTAGTTCAGTTGGGCAGTGATTCCCTCGGATAAGACCCTTGGACCACAGGATGCTGTGCGTACAGCACCTATGCAGCCTGAGCTAGCACTCGGGTGAGCTCAACTACTGCACAGAGAGGCTCTTGGACTGGATTCTGGAGCACAAAAAGGATACTAGTGAAAACCGGCGAAACTCAATGGGAGTACAGTCAGGCTTCTGTATTTGGGGATGCCGAACCCATGGATAGAGGGCGGAATGCACTCTACCACCGTCTACTATGAACTTGCCCACCTGCAGACCGGGGACTCTGCAGGGGCTCCTGGAACCAATTCCTGGGGGATCCTGAGAGATGACGGCACTGCTAATTTCGTAGTTTGGACAAATGTGCCATGGTCATGCAGGGTTCCGGTAGTGGCTCAGATGGTAAAGAATCCGCCTGCAATGCAGGAGACTCAGGTTCAGCCCCTGAGTCAGGAAGATCTCCTGGAAAAGGCAATGGCCAACAAGCCCAGTATTCTCGCCTGGAGAATGCCATGGACAGAGGAGCCCGGCAGGCTATAGTCCATGGAGTCGCAAAGAATCAGACATGACTGAATGACTCACACTTTCATTTCACTTTCACTTCCACACTGTCACGCGGCATTTTACCTCGAGGGGAAACTTGGTGAGGGCTATATAGGAACGCTGTGTGTTATCTTTGCAACTGTTCTGTAAATCTACAATTATTCCAGAATATAAAGTTTAGTTTAGAAAAAGTGGGCCAGGGTGCACATTTTTGTCTGGCTGGCAGTCTCATATGTAAGGCATGAACATTCTCACATCTAGTTACATCTGAACAATTTGTAGAATAAGGTTGAAAATGAGAACTGCAGAGAAATTTAGAAACGCTATTAAAAAAAAAATCTACAAGAAGGCAGTAGCAAAGATTAAAGCAAAACAAAAAATGGACCTGGATTCAGCTGGGGAGGGGCGAGGAGGGGCAGGTCTTGTGAAAATGTGGTCAGACCTGTCATTTGAGGGCGGCACCCAGCAAGGGGGCGACGGCACGGTCAGGGCACTGATCACTTTCTTTAGCTTTAAGGACTCGAGCCCGTCACTTGGCCTTTACACCCTCTCCCTCTAAAATGGCCTCACCCCACTCACAGACCCAGATTGTGTAAAGTGAAAGAAGTCCCGGCAAAAATCAAGCGGTCCTGTCCTTCAAAATTGGGTCACTTTTGGTCAAGAATGAGAGTTCCTCATCCGTGGGCTGGCTACCATCCGAGGTCTCAAGCCGGCAGGTCTGATTCCACATGAGCATTTTCACTGTGCACTTGGCAAGTTTCTGCTTCCTCTTAGGAGAACATTCATACGAATGCCAAAGCCATTTGACGTCTAAATATAGCCTGACAGATGTGAATGGGGGTTGTATTGTATTTTGTGTTGCACAAAGGGTCTTTCTTTAACCCAGAAGCCAGACACCAGTGCAGTTCTGCTTAGGCTCAGCCATCTCGGTTAAGGTAAATGGAATTGCTCTAGTTTTTCAAACCCTGCAGCTTTAGTTACCATATGGGGGTTTTTCTTAACCCGGGATCCATGAACAAGCATCTCAAGTGTCTATATCTCTATGACTCTAGAGAGTCATCAGCTCCTTAAAGCTGTATGTAAACTTGACCTTAACAGGTGTCTTTTTTTTTTGTATGGAGTTCATTCATCTTCAAAGGGTCCACAAGTCAAAAATGTTAAGAAACCCTGTTTCAGAGACACATCTTCCATAGCAAAACTCCTGCTAAACTATGACACTTGCTAGGTACAGATACAGTGCAGATCCAGTCATCTTAAGGTCTGGCATTCAAACAAATACCTGGATAATGGCTGGCTGGCTGATTTGACTGTTGTGAATCCATGGCACCTAACATCTTTTGAGGGCTGCACCTCAAGGCACTGGTGCTTATACTACTAGTGTCTTCTCCCAGCTGTGGCACCGAGTCCTTTCCTGAAGACTTGAAGGTCTTCATGCGCGTCCACACTTGTTTAACAAACCTTCTCAATGTAAAGGATCCCTCAGGAATACCAAGGTTGGCTCTTCTTGCCCCTTTAAGTCCTTTCCAAACTGGCCATGTTCTTTAAAACACAGGATGGCCAGTGAGCATGTGGCCTTGAAACTCGTTTGGAGGAGGAGCATGGCTTGGCAACCATAGGCCCTTTTAGCTGGCATAGCATTCAGGGTCCCAAGGGCAATTTACATGTATGATTCTGGAGTGATCTGACTATGAGAAACATACTAGTTCTGTTCGTTGTCCGCATGCTTTTTAGTGGCTTACAAATGAATGTTTTAGGCTGTTAGTCAAGAGAAAGGTGGTTGATAATTAAAGCCTAGGATAAAAACTTCACTGGGTCTTATATGCATGGATCCAATTATGAGACTAAAGATGATTGCCTGCTTCAACTCCTTTTCATGACCTTTCCCTCTTCGTTTCTAACATTATTGGTACCTTCTTAACTTTTGGATACTATTTTAGTCACCCCAGCAATTTAACTTCCCTTTGAAAAATGAATCAAAGTCAAGAGTTTCATGTTTAATGTGGTCCTTTAAAATAAGACATAATGTTAATAGACCAGAGAGACACTGAAGTGGTACCCGAGCTCATCCCCCCCAACCCCCTTTTTTTAGTAACAGTGAGGTGATTAAATATAACACTAAAAAAGACTAAATGCTTCTGGCTTTTTTTTATCTATATTTAAAACACACAGTAAGAACATAAGAACATCTCAAATCATTTAGAAGGAAAAAGGGCTTATCAACCAAAATCTTTGGAAATTTCATAAAATTTAAATATCTGCAAACAATCGGGTCGGGGGGGGGAAATCCCAACATTTGGCTATGGAGGGCATCTCATATGTGAACCAAATGGCATTATCCCATTTTCCTTCAGGCAAACTAGTCACTAAACCCCATTAGAAAGAGTACAACAGCGATATGGAGACATCCCCCAAAATCACATACTGGATTTAGAACATTCTGTGATGAAGCATTTATCTAATCACGGGCTTTCTTTCCACTGCACACACAACTTTACATTTCTACAATGCAATGTTGAAACAGCCTCCAGGTTTTGCAAAGGAGATTGATGTCCATTCTACAAAAATATTAAGTTACAGTACATAACACTGAATAATTTTAGTCTGTACATTTTCGCCCCTCCCATCATAGATGACACACATCGGTTTGTACAAGTTAGAAAAAAGCCCGTCTGGTTGCTTACATCTGGATTAATAGTCAACAGAATCAACCAGAAGTAGTGGGGTGGGTAAAGTTTGAGAAAGTATCAATACAGTGGAATATTAACTGTGGTTAACAATAGTCAATTCTTCACAAAGTGATACAAAAGAAATCATTTTAGGATTTTGACTGAAAAGGTCTAGCTGAGGAGGTTCTGGCAAACAGTTGACCAACTGATCCAAAAGTTTAAGGCTGACTTGACTTAAGCTGCAGCCCAACCAAAAACACTGGCAACAATGGTGCAGTTCAAAGCTCTTCAAATGCATAGCTGCCGTGATAACACACATGTTAATCAGATCCCTTCAATTAGTTAATCCTCTAGACAGTTTTCTTTTTGTTTTGCATGCATCTGGTTCCACTTGCATTAAGGGCATCTCTTCCTTGGTCAAGCATGTGCTTTGCTTTTCAATTTGCTTTTATGATTTTTTTTTGGGTATGTTTTGTTTGTTAAGCTGTCAATACCTCCAACACTTGGAAAATGAAATCTAGATGCCGTTTTACTTACAGCAGAGAATCAGAACTCTATGGACAATGCAAAATGAAATGAAACAAGTATCAGAAACAGTTTATAAAAATGGCACATTTATTGCTACAGAACGGTCATGTACATGACTTCATCGAATAACTACAGATGGGAAACAGGTAACGGCCTAGACCAAGCTGGGTTTGTTTTTGTCTTGAAGGAACTCCAGCACACAACCTGTTTGGACACTTCTACAAATCAGAAATACACCAAAAACATGAAAAAATCGAGGCACTCAGCCACACATTGAAAACAAGGTGTAACTGTTTATCTTTTTTTTTTTTTTGAAGTGTTTTCCCTTTTTTTCTTTTTTTAACAATTTTTCGTTTTTAATGCTGCAGCTATGTGTACAGTCGCAAAAATTTTCCCCGCTGCGACCTACAACTAAAAAAAATAAAAATAAAAACAAGAACAAAAAACAAACAAAAAAAGCTACCATACAGTTTCATCTCAGTAACACATGGTAAAACAACACCTTTTAAATAGTAAAATAAAGTAACAAACTTTTACTCATAATGATTCCAAAAATCTACAAAGAAGAAATATTCAGAATCTGACAATTTTTTTTTGTAATATTCATGGTATAAAAGGATTGCTCCTGCGAAAAATAAGCCAAATATATTTTTTATTTTTAAATTTAGTTTTTCTTCCTACTAGGGTGTACTACGGTCTATTTTATAGCAAAAGAGCACTAGACAAACAAAGCTTTATAACAAAAAGCCAGGCACTGATACATGGTAAGTCTCTGCTTTTTTTCTTATCTTCACTTAATTGCATCACAAGTAACAAGAATGAAAAAGGCCACAGTTCATATATTTTCACCATTACATATGTCTATAATACTTGAAATGAGTATGGCAAAACCAGCACTGCACAAAGAGTCCACTTCAAGTCCCATGAGAAAGAGCATGTCTCTAAAGAAAAACAAACAGAACCAAAGTAGAATAAAGAGAGAGGCCCAGAGGCCTTGGTGCCCCATTGTGTTGGAATTCCTCATATTCCATCTTGACTTTTTTTTTTTGTTTCCAGTCAGCCAGCAGACTAAATTTTTGTGCTTGTTTATGCTGAAATTGTTTCATTCCTGACTCAAGTTCACTTTTGGACACAGATCATATTCTGCCTGTTGGATCCAAGACGAAAATCCTCTTAACCCCAAGTCTTGGTTCAACACCCTCCCCACTCCCACCCACTACCCCAATCCCTCAACAAAATAAAGATCACAAATTAAAAAAAAAAAATAATCAAGAATTCGAAAAAAAAGCAAAAAAAAACAAAAAAAGGAATTGGAAGACTGAATCAGAACCAGTTGCGTTACTGGGTGGACTGATCGTTGTATAAACATTAGTGTTCCTTGCAGCTACACAGAAGACAAATGGGAAAAATGTCTAGATGAACAGATCCCTAGTCTGCATATTCATAAATTACTTGAATGTGGAGGTGGATCAACCGTTCCAAGTTTCTTTTGAAGTCCAACTCTCTTAAACAGATCCCCAGCCTAAGTTTCACCATACATATAGTATAGTATGGACCCTTACGAAATGCCTGTATAGTACTTTGATCTTAACTGTCTTCTGCTAAATTTCATCTGAAAATCCAGTGCAGAATACCAATATCTTACCTGGGTTTGATAACCACAAAACAAGAGGAAAAAAACACACTAAAAAGGCTACATTCCCTTTCATTTTTTTTTTTTCCTTTTTTTTTTTTAATGGGGATACAACCCAATGTATACGGATGGCCGTGGATGTTTCTCCACCA
This sequence comes from Oreotragus oreotragus, assembly GCA_006410675.1. Taxonomy (NCBI): domain Eukaryota; kingdom Metazoa; phylum Chordata; class Mammalia; order Artiodactyla; family Bovidae; genus Oreotragus; species Oreotragus oreotragus. The sequence continues at coordinate 163,084 of SJYX01021970.1, forward strand.
AGCAAAAAGTAGTGAGCAGCATTGATGGCCGTTAGAAAAGCTTTCCACTTATTTCCAAAGGGAATTCCAAAATAGAGGTATTACATGACTGATTAATGAATGGGTCAAAGCTGGTGAACAGTAAATTGCAGCTTTTACTCTGTTTGAGTGAGAACAAAACATAAAGCACCAATTTAAAAAATAACCCAAGAACTACAATTTTTTTTGCTTTGTTTACAGATTTGAAAATCTTTAAATCAGCTCTATGAAAGCACCTTGATGATAACATGTATCAAAAAGTGCTAATCTTAAAATGTACATCAATGCAGGGTGCGTTTCCAGTTCCCTAAAGAGTAAACACCGCGCTTTCTTCTCTACACTTATCCTGAATGTGATCAGAAGACACCTGCTTCCTATATAATATTGTTCCTAGGGATACCCGCCTTGATAAGAGTATACAAAATGAGTACAGCATGAACCACTAAAAGGAAATCTTCAACATACTGAGGGTACAAGTACACACATTATTCAGGAGGAGGGGAAGAGTCTACAATATTGTCTTCCATGCCCTTCTCTGAGCCCCTTTGTTCGTCCATTTTCACAGGGAAGCCTCAAAATAACGTTTCATGAAGTCTGATTCCTGCTATTCTAAGGTTTTAATCCACCTCCACATTTTAGGAACTTATCAACAAATCAAAGTATTTCCGTTTTATCACTACTGAACATATTTACAGTTCTGAACACACACACAGCTAATCAAAATGTTTATGGGTTTGTAAAAGATGACCACGTGGTAACTATCTTATTTGTTCTTACATTTTCAGAAATGAACATAAAATTCAGATTCTTGTAGCTCACTATTTCATTTCAATGAGAAGGTTTTTAAACCACACCTTTAAAAAAAAAAGAGAGAAACAAAAACCGATACAATGTATTAAAACACATAATAACAAGAGTCTACATGTAAAAATATAACTTTTACATACACAATTTCAAAATAATGATACGGTTGCCATTTGTTGCATAAAATTTACAAATGTATTTCATTACTATATAACTGGCAAAACAGGAGAACAGATGGAACATTTAGACCATTTCATGGGTTTATGGCATGTACTCAGTGCTGATAGGTGGAAAAACTACTTGAACAAGGGATTTTTTTTTTTTCTTAATACATGCCAAGATTGTGTGGCTGTAAAAATAGAAACGAGTTAGAGACGAAAGGATGCTGACAAATACTTAACTAGGAGCACTATTTCTTTACTGCACTATACACCAAAGTCAATCATTATAAAGATTCACAATGGAAGTTGGTTCAATTGTGCCCAGACGTCAAAGCTAGCTATCTGACGAGTTGCTGTGCCATAGCTTGATCTATGTTTCTATCAAATATGTTAAGTATAAACTTCATTCATACTGGCCAGAGAAATACTGCACTACCCCTCCTCAAGAAAGTGCAACTTAATGCTTTAGGACTTATAAGGCTTGATATAATGCTGCATGATGATTGAATATTGGCATTTTTTTTTCCAGACCAAGGAGGAGGCAGTTAAATCATTCTACATCTTAGTAAACCCATTTTGAAAAAAAAAAAAAAATCAAGAAAGCAACAAAATCAATCAGCTCTGTCACACTACTTGCAATTTTCTTGTTGGATGGTTGTTGAACTTGTTTTTTTTGTTTTTGTTTTTTTCCAAAAATCTGACCATGTATTCAGAAACACCTCACTGCACACTACTTCGGCTACACATGTAGGTAACACTTTAATCATTTTGTTAAATCACAGCCACTTTGATTATGTTATGTTTCCGATGATATAAACATTGGAAGGCACGGTGGTAACATTGTAGCATTCTAACCTTGTACCTCTGAAAATCCCGGAAGAGGGCCACAGACAGCAACATTCCAATTCAGACAAACTCTTTGCCATGTCTTGGTAATGCTGCTTGGGAATATCTACACTTGATGTGACTTTTAAGTCCTGTGTTCCCAAAAGACTGAAGAAACAATTTTCTACTTATTTATGAATGAAAAGCAACATCAGGGTCAGCATTTCATCCTGTACTACCCGCTCTGGAAGCAGAGTTGGCACTACAGGTTACGCGAATAAACCAGGGAGAGGGACAGAAATCAGACCCCCCCCCCCAAAAAAAAAAAAAAAACCCAAAAAAACACCTCCGTATTTACAGTAAAATCTTTCTTTTAAAAAAGTTAATCAGTACTATTTTTTTACAGGAGAAAAAAGTCTGAAACAAATGAACAGAAGCTTACCATAGTCACTAACTTTTTAATATNCCCCCCCCCCAAAAAAAAAAAAAAAAAAAAACCCAAAAAAACACCTCCGTATTTACAGTAAAATCTTTCTTTTAAAAAAGTTAATCAGTACTATTTTTTTACAGGAGAAAAAAGTCTGAAACAAATGAACAGAAGCTTACCATAGTCACTAACTTTTTAATATATATTTATATATATATTTATATATATATTTGTCATAGGTCTATAAGATCCATCTGTTCCTCCTACCCTAAGGAATGGCTAATGTCATCACTTCGCTGTCATCAGGATATTTGCTGGTTTTGTTACGAGGGCAGCCGGGCTTCCCTTATTCGATATCCGGTCATTATAAACACTAGCTGACTTGAATACCAACAAAAACGGTCATGTCGTTTTCTTCAGAAGTACACTTTTTCATTATTGCAAGTTTACAATTTTTTTTAAATTAAATATTTTTTTTCAGACTTACAAATTAATTATATCTTTTTTTTTTTTTTTTTTTCCAAAAGAAGTTTAGGCACAAATGCATTGTTCCACAGTGTGGAAAGATTGCCATTCAGTCTCTGGGCTGCGTCTCAGCCTGCACACACTGCACATTCTGAATGATATGTTAAAGAGAGTCAACCCCTAAGTTGCACGTTTTTTTTCTTTCTTTTTTTTTTGTTTTTCGGTTTTTTGATCATTGGGAATGCTGAAACCTCTTGCGTCTGCGATTCATAACTACTCAGACTTGTCTTATATTACAAAAAAAGGGGTTAAGGAGAAGTGTTTATGTGGGTTTAAGATAATACAGCTGTTAAGGAAGTGGTCTCTCGTATTAATGAAGCAATGTGGCAACTTGGACCTGAGAGAGAAGAGAGAAAGATGAATTAGTATGTTTGTAACAGAGAAGGGAAGCTTTCATTAAAAAAAATCCCTCTCCCCACCCCGCCACCTCCCGCCCACCCCGCAAGGTAGGGAAAATCAGTGTGCACATCTGGGTCAGATAGTACTCTCGCGGCTGACACCGGGGCCGGGACACGGGGGGCGCCTCTCGGGGCTGACGCCGGGGCCGGGACACGGGGGGCGCCTCTCGGGGCTGACGCCGGGGCCGGGACACGGGGGGCTCCGGGGCTGACCCCGGGGCCGGGACACGGGGGGCGCCTCCCGGGGCTGACGCCGGGGCCGGGACACGGGGGGCGCCTCCCGGGGCCGACGCCGGGGCCGGGACACGGGGGGCGACTCCGGGGCTGACCCCGGGGCCGGGACACGGGGGGCGACTCCGGGGCTGACCCCGGGGCCGGGACACGGGGGGCGCCTCCCGGGGCTGACGCCGGGGCCGGGACACGGGGGGCGCCTCCCGGGGCTGACGCCGGGGCCGGGACACGGGGGGCGACTCCGGGGCTGACCCCGGGGCCGGGACACGGTGGAACACACTTGCCCTTTCACATCTGTCCCATGTGGTTGGACGCGTCTCCCATGCCGGGGTGCGGGCCCGCCAAGGACAGCGGGGGCGGCTCCGAGGAGACCTTCTCTTCTTCCCTTCTCTTCAGACACGCGGCCTTCGGGTTCAGGTTCCTTTCTGTGGAAGAGGAGGGCACGGAGGGCTGAGGTCTCACCCAGGCCTTCTGGCGTGGGGCAGTCACGCTGCGCTTCTGCGGGTCTGCGCAGCCTTTCTCTCCGGTTCTGCCTTCCAGAACAAGAGGGCCGAGCGGGAAACGCGCACGGCGGCGATTCCCTGGCTCAGCGCCCCTCATCTGCCTGGGGCAACTGTGTGGGCGCTTACGGTCTAAGAAAGTCGGTAAAGCAAGTACTTGTTTAGTCGCCAGGTCACGTTCCCCTCTTTTCCAACCCTGGGGACTGCAGCCCGCCAGGCTCCTCCGGCCACGGGAGGCTCCACACAGGAAGGCCGGCATGGGCCGCCACGTCCCCCTGCAGGGGCTCTTCCCGACCCAGCGATCGAGGCCACGTCTCCTGCCTTGGCAGGCGGAGTCTCTACCCCCGGGCCACCCGGGAGCCCCAAGAGAAGATGCTGAGCTCGGATTACTGAGAGGACCTAGGGAAGCGTCCGTCCCAGCTGTAAGGAAACTCCTGGGGCTTCATTACAGGGGAAGGGGGGCTGCCCTGTGGGCTTCCGTGCGGCTGAAACACGGGAACGGCCCCGTGGTGCTGAGGGGTGCCTCGGCCGCGACCCGCGGGCTCCACCCTGACCTCTGCAAGGAAGCCGGCCGCCCGCCCTGACCTCGGACTTGCTGCTCCAGGCTGAGGATGACGGCCACGGCCTGGTGGAGGATCAGCAGCTTGGTCTGGGGCTTGTCGCTCTTGAGGTGCAGCTGCACCATGCGGCCCAGCTCCTTGAAGGCCTCGTTGATGTCGCGCACGCGCAGGCGCTCGCGGGCGTTGTTCGCCATCCGCCGCTCCTTCTCCCGCTCGGCCTTCTGCTCGGGCGTCAGGTCCTCGTCGTCGTTATTGCTGCGGACACAGGGGAAGACGCGGCATTTTCTAATGGGGGGGCGGAAAGGGACGGTTTCTAAATTCCCTCCGATTTCTTCCTGAGCTGTCGGGGAGCTTTTCCATCTCAAGCTCTTGTCCCTGGAGTTTTCCCTCTGCCAGGGCTCGGCATTGCTTTAGGTGGTTACGACAGTCCCCGCGGGAGACATTCCAGGTCTCACAGACATAAAACCCAAACCCAACAGGAGAGGTTCAAACTGGGGCCCCAAGTGCACCGTATGGATAGAAGGGAGCAAAAAAGGGAAAACAAGGCTCTGGTCCATAAAGCCATGTGCGGCAAAGCAGTGCACGGTCGACTCCGGCTCAAGCTACACTTCAGGACCGCAATCCAGAAAGTGCTGGAGACTGAAACTGTGTTGTTTTTTAAACTTTCATAATATGACATGTGAAACCTGAGGAAAACAAGGGATTGAAAAACGATGTGGATACTTCAAAATTAACACTGCAGCTCAAACAGGATTAAGAAGGTCATCCACTCAAGACAATGGGAGTGAACACGAGGAGGGCCTGTTGTCTGCTAACCAGCTTGGAAGGCTTGGTCAGGCCACTTCCTGTATCCGAGTCTCACTTTCTCCATGTATTAAATATAGCAAGGTTAGAAAAACATCATCTCCATAACCTTTAACATTATGGATGTTTACGGTCACCAGACAGGTTGGGGAAACCTGAGTTTCAGGCAAACCCAATCCAACTCAATTCAAACTTACTGGTTATCAATGACCACGACCTCATTTTGAGACAAAAATGAAGCCGGAAAGCTGATCTCTGATGGTGAGAACAGAAATGATTCACTCAAAGGCATGGTTGGAGCCAGCAGTCTGGAAAGACAAGGTGACTTCTACTTCTGGGTGAGATCCTGATAAATTAGAAACTTTTGAATGGGAGGCAGATAGGATGATGGTAAGCTACCTGGAAAGCCTGTCAAATCAGGAGGATTTCATGGCGTCAAGGTCTCTGTTTCTGGGGAATCACTTAAAAAAGAGAGGCGTGGGAGATGCCTTAGAAAGACAGAACAGAGCAAGGAACTCCAAGTGGGACAGTCTGAATTAATACGAACAGGAACCTTTTTTGAGTATGAGAGACATAAAAAATGAAGTATACTTCACTCAAAAACTCCATTATAAGGAGCAAAACGGCAGTGACCATCTGTAAGGATGTCAACCTAGAGATCTGAGCACTGACCCCAAGGACCAACAAGGTGAGCCTCGACCTTAACACTCCATGAATCTGAAAGGCTCACAGAATGAAGATGTGAGTCACAACCTTTCAGAGCTGGAGGAACGTGGGAAGCCATCTACTCACTTCTATGTACACTTAAGGAGTACTGGCTTAAAATCTACGCATTCAGGACCTCCCTGGGGGTCCGGTGGTCCAGACTCAATGCTTGTACTGCCGAGGGCCATAGGTTCAATCCCTGGTCAAGAAACTAAGATCCCACATGCTGCTTAGAGGGGCCAAAACATTATTTTTAAAGTTAAAAAGAATTTAAAACATGAATGGCTCCAAGTCTTCCACTGTGAAGAATCTCTGTGTAACTTCCACATTGCAGTGAGGATGCGCCATGACAGAGAAGACCCACTCAGGCAGAGATGGAGTGGACCCCTGGGCTGCAGCACACGCTGCCCATAAAGATGACGCATGCAAGTAAGCCAAGAGCACTCGCAAGGGAGGCAGACACCAAAGAAAGATGCTTTAAGACTTGGCTCGTCCTCCCATAGGTTAAACTCCCTTCCAGATGGGACTGTCTGCCTTGGGTGTGTGCTGATGAATGCACAACTGAACTGAGCCCATCAGAAAGCTCTTTTTCTCTGCCATCTGATTCTCTTCCTCACTTCCTCTGCCGGCCCCGTCTCTCTCCCATCCATGACCTCAGCCAACGCCAAAGAATTCAAGGCGACTGTGGATTCACGCCCATAGCCCATCACAAAAGTAAGACGTAACGAGCAAAAGGAGAACAGATCGAGTTTCTGCTGGTCCTGTCCTGAAGGTAAAAATTTGGGTAACGTTTTTACATAGCAAACATGTGCCACACTTTTTCCAAAGTGGGGCTGAAAATGGGAAATTGTTTTCCAAATGTATTCAGGCCAATAATGAATGAGAATGGGTTACCCACTCACAAGCTGTTTATGCAAACAAAACTGCCTAGATTTGTAAAGCCTTGCCAGACAACAATTTTGGAGCCCTAAGTGAACGTCAAGAGAGGGACCTTTAAAACCAGAAGGTTCTTAACAGCAAGTTTAAATGCTGCATTGAGACTGCAAAGGATCAACTGAAAATGCACGTGTTATGGCCACTAGTTAAGTCACCAAGAGTTGACTACATTAACAGAAAAATTGCTAAGGATGTCAAAGGCCGTCCTCGGAATGTCTTATCATTCCAAGGCAAGAGTCAGGAAATGGCCAAGGGCCAGGAAACCACAGCGATGGTGGAAAGGTGTAAGCTCGAAGCTTCCAGAATTTTCAAAACTGTGGTAGGACTTAGTAACAAATATCTCATAACTACAAAGGCAATATGAAAAGATGGCATGTCCTTAATTCCGAAAGGACCTAGGCATAACCGTGAGAACGACAGCCTCCAAAAGGGAGGGATCAGGACTTCTCTAGTGGTCCAGTGGCTAAGACTCCGTGCTCCCAACGCAGGGGGCCTGAATCTGATCCCTGGTCAGGGAACTAGATCCCACAGGCCCACACTAAGACCCAGGGCAGCCAAACAAATGTTTTTTATAAAGGGAGGCACTGTCATAGTACAGCTCATTAAATTTCCAAATAAAAATTATCCAAGAGCACCAAGGCAAAGAACGTGGGTGTCACGATGTTCAAAAGAAGTCCATCTGCTTATCAGATTACAGTTCAAGGAGACAGATTCTAATTTAAAGATACTGGGTAGCTGAGAAAACTGATCAGAAGCTATTTTCCTACAATTGAATTTTCTGTAGAAAGAAGTAGCCAAGGAAAAAAAATAGCAACATAGGTACTGCTCTTATACATACATACATATATATCAACATATGTAGACTCAGGCTGGGAAATTGGTACTTTCTCACTTTCAAGGTAGGAAAAAACTTACAACTGCATATATATCAATTGAGCCTTCAATAGCAATAGGATCTCTTTTTAGAAGTATTTTTGGAAGAACATTTCTGACCAAATTTGTAGAATAGCAGTCTTACAAATCGACTGCTTGCATTTGAATTGGTGATAAATTGTTTTTGCCGTTTTGTGTCATTATCAGCACTGGGTCCAAATTCATAAATGCAAAGGCAGTTTCGGCTTTCCTAGAGTACAGGTATCTCAAATGATACGTTCGTGCCTCTAGAGCAAGCCTTTCCTTTTTCATTTTTAGCTGCAGATTTACCTTCCAGGAAAAAACTGAATAGTTTCTTCCTGTTCTGTTCACTTCATCAAAGTCCAATAAAGGAATTAAATGAAGCGACAGTATTATATACTGTTACCTAGATCTTGACCTAGTAATGGATTTGATATCCTTCTTGTCGTCATCTAATTTCTTGTCCTCGGAAGATTTCGTGTCTTGCAGGTTTTCGTCACCCTCGTCGTCGGATTTGATCTCAGAGCTGCCGGAGGAGACACTCTGGCCCTGCAAGCCTGGTGGCATGCCTGCAGACAAAAAAAAAGAGAGAGAGAGCAGATGACACAGCCACCAAAGCCTCGAGGCACAGACACGCACGGCCCAGGCTGCAGGGCCACTGGCTACTCATTTCAGACCGCCCAACTGTGTGATCCGTCACTTTCCTCATCATCTTTGGTGAAGTTTCAAAAACGCACCTGCAGAAACAAGTTACCCCTGCATTGCCTCTGAGGTTAAATTCTATTTTGCAATCTTTTGGAGTAGATGGTAATTTCACTGTCTACAAAACATCAACTTAATTGCAATGAAAATCATAATCATGAAAATCACACACCTCAATGTTCTGATTAAGAACCCGAGTAAATATCAGCTATTATATTGAGTTTCTTCCATATGCAATGGTTTAATAGAAAAATGTCCTTAAAATATAATTCCCAGGGAGTACGCTAAATACGTACAGTCAAGACTTCAACAGATACCCTAATGATATTCTGAAATTAGGCTTCTCTTATCCTCGAGGAGTAATCAGTATTTTAAAACGGTACATATGGAAAGCAGCTCAATGGAGACATTTCTAGCTCTTGCACTGCTCTGCTCAACTTTCCAAGATCACAATATATCTTAAAACGTGGCCCAAATGCAATCATTTATTTCTAAGGTAGAAGCGTGTCTATTCAGCATTTCCTTCCATCTGTAATCTATGGGGTCCAGAATCTCGTCCCTCAAAATCTGATCAGGGGACCAGGAGAATGCTTATCCCCTGGAAGCCCATTAGAAATGCAGAACCCCAGACTAACCGAATGAGAATCAGCATTTTAACAACATTCTCAGGTCATGCTTGTACACAATAAGAAGGGTTGACCTAAGACAAAGAAAACCCAAACGTTCTTTAAAAGGAAGGGCCATCAAAGTCTGACTGTTCGGATAAAAATGGGCAGGCATGCCCACATATAGTTAACACTCAGATTCTTACAATGCTTAATACTTGGACAAATGCTTACACATATTCATTCTTGTGGCACCGTTAGCACATTTTATTCTCAATGTGAGGGCAACGAGGTATTACACAAGCATCTCTTGGTCGTCAGGCCAGCCATTTGCAGAGGGACCTGGGACCCAGGTCTTGCTCCTCTGGCCCCGCCACCTGGGTTCTTGGAAAGCCGAAAGGAGTCAGGGGTACGGTGCAGTCAGGACAGAGCTGGATGACTCATCGGACTGAGTCCCATTTTTGAAATGTACCTACATTTCCTTCCATCTCAAGCAACAAAAACCCATTTCCTTCCTTCCTCTTCATTTGGAAACATCACCGTCAGGCTACAACTAACCACATTAAAGGATCTGGATGAGCGCAATGTGGAAATAGCTAAAATCACATTTCCTCTCATCAGTATCTGGTCTCATCCCCTGCTGCAAACAGGAGCAGGGTTTCAGAGGATGCTGGAGGAAAACAGTTACCGAAGAAACACAATTAGCCCTCGACGTTCGAAAGCCTTTCCCATTTCCTTACTATCTTGTTACCGACACGGCTTCGTGCTTACGGGCCAATGCTTCCTGAGGGATGAATGCCAAGGAGGCACCACAGGCACATGGGGTCTACCGTTTCAGGGAGATGAGACGTGCCCCCCCGAGGCAGACCTACCTCTGTAAGGGTCCTGGGGTGGGTTCAGATCAGGGGAAGTTGCCGACTGGACAGGTAGCTGCGGCACTGGCACCTGGTTCGGAACGAGAGAGTGGCTGCCTCGCAGGGCCACGCCGTCTTCACGATGGGCCCCGACCTGAAAGAGCCAGAGGGACCGCGGAGATAAGTGGGCATCAGAGGTGCGACCGCAGGGCCCCAAGGAAGGAAGACCAGCCTCTGAAAACAAGACTCCCCAGTGCATTTCACTAGAGGGCGCTGAAGGATCACACATGCAGCTATAGTCCTCGGCGGAAGGAAAAAAAAACACTTAACGCTCAGTAAGATGCTGTGCTGTACATCCAGTGACAAATATGGCAGAGGAGCTCAGGCAGGTAAAACGTCAAATTGTCTCCCAGGGTGCTGCGGTGGAGCGTACTGATTCGTACCCATCTGCCTTCTATCATGTCCGCCAACAGATCTGACAATTATCTTAATGCCCATATGCTTAATTGTGGGCTTCTCAATTCCCCCATTGCTATCGGAAATCCTACAGGAATTTCAATTTGGCATTCGACTTTCAATTCAGGGGATAAGATTCTCAGGCCTGCCATGTTTTTCTTTTTTTTTTTTCCATAATGCCAGCTAAGCCTCTGACAGCGGAAGCTACAGCAGTATGGGACGTAGCCCCTGCTCGGTACAAATATAATAAAATGTCACCTGGCTTTCCAAAACTGGCAGCCCATTCCAAATTAATGTTTACTGTATTTCATCAGCTGCTGAGTTCCAAATCCAAAGGGGGACCGTTTCTGCCAATGCCACCATACCGGAAAATGTACCAATAAAGGTTGTATTAAACACACCAGTAATGCCATCATTGCCATGCAAAGATATTTGGACATTTTTCCATTTTTTTTAAACTATTCTGATCCTAGATAGACACCATATTGTAAACACTCTCGATGACTCCAAGAATAAAATTAGAGAGTACAGCATGATGACTAGGTCTGGAAAAAAAAATACTGCTGAGTTTTTTATTAACTACTACTACCTACTCTGGGGTCCAGAGATGTTGAACCTATGGCACTGAGACAGCAATAGCTGACTTTTATAGTGAACACCTTCAAGTAAGACCACTGAGCATTTGGAAACCAAGAGGAACGTGAGTCAAGCTTCACTGGCATTCCACGTAGTTATATGTTAGTGTATTGTTTGGTGGGTCTAACACTAAAAGTATCTCTCCATAAATTTACATTTGCTATGAATCATTCATTTGCTATGAATCAAAGAGTGTACATTTTTTCCCAATCCGAAATTGAAAGCCACAAAGCGAAATCTTCGCTCTTTTGCTACCCAGTGTTTTAAAAGAGTATTTTTGCCAAGTGCAACAACAGTAAGAATCTGAACTGCAACAATAAAATGCACAGAACCAGATGAAGCATGTGCTACCTCAAGATGGCCTAGCATGAAGTGTCACCTTTACAGACTCCAAAACAACGCAGAAGATAGTAATACAGGGGGAAAGGGGAGGACCATAGAAATCATACTAACTGCTGAGATTCAAAATACAGCAAGAATAAACTATTATACAGAGAATGGATAAACGACAAGGTCCTGCTGTACAGCACAGGGAAATACATTCAATGTTCTGTGATAAACCATAATGGAAAAGAATATGAAAAAGAATGTATATACATATGTATACACTGGACAGCAGAAATTAACACAGCGCTGTAAGCCAACATCACGTTTTTATAATTTTGTAAATTTCAAAATAATTTTTTTTTAAAGTTAAAACAAAACACAGCAAGAAGAGCACAGGATTTAAGGACTCGGGCGCACTGGGAAGTTAGATGAATGTTGCAGCTGAAGAGATCTGGGGAGCTTCGCGCTGTCTGTACTCTGGGTGCCTGCGTCCCTCCGCAGAGCAGTCTACAAGGTGGCTAGTTCCTCTTGATGTGTGGGTGCTTCAAGTATACTAAGAATCTGATTATCTTCCAAAACAGCTACTCCATCTCCACCACAAGTTGGCCTCCTTGGACATTGCACCCACTGGTCCTGGATTTAACTTCCAGAGCTCCGCGATGTAAGCCTCAGCCCGTTTCACATATGGAGCTGCCGCCATGCCTCTCCTGACTTGCACCTGTAACTGAAGCCTGACCTCTCAGCAGGCAGACCGTGCCCACCCAGCTCCCTGCAGCCGTTTCTCACTGTGTATGCTTTCATTTTCCTTTCATACCAAAGAGTGATAGCTTTTTTCCACTTTTATATTTGTGCAATTAGAAGACTGATTCAATCAACGATTATTCTTTCATTCTAAGATGTCAACTTGAAAGCATGAATTTTACAGGCCCTGATCAAATGGTAGCTCTTTAGCGAAGACCGTTATTCGGTATAACCTAAATAATTATCCAACTGCTGATTCATAGTTACTGGCCTTCCCAGTGGATTACATTTCTTTCCACAAAGGATGAGTCTAAGTTGGAATCACTGAAGGTAACCACCGATCTGAGCATGCCGGAGATTCCCATACCCTCCTTCTATTTTAGGATCATTCTGTTAAAACCCTCAAGCCTTCTTTGTGGGCAACTGAGATGCAACTCAAGGTTAAGACATTGCTTTTCAATTAAGACATATTCAGTTATTAATCCTGAAATTTCTTTTTTTCCCTCCTAGGTCATGTTTAGTTTTTAAAAGAACCCACACCCAATGACCTTTCTATTTTCTCTGCCTCAACTATTATGATAGACAGCATAACTAAGTCAAAATTAATGCAATATGTAGATTCTAACTGTAACTGCTTTCTTTACTTGTTATATAATCTTGGGTAAGTTACTCCAACCCAAAATGGAGGAAATAACATTGGAAGTGACAGTGAGTAAATCTTAGATTTATTGCGAGGGGTAGTAGAGTATGCAAGGCAGTTGGAACACAAAGGTGCACAATAATTACTGGCACTGTTAAGTGTTTCGGCTCAGAATACTTGCTTACTACATATAAGCAACAGTCTACACAGTTTAAGAAACCTGAGAAGTCAAGCTACTTTCACTTATGATCCTCTTTGCACTCTATGTTGTTCATATCCATTTGGTTTTAAATCTTTCTCCTGCAGAATGACAGCAAAATCTTAAATGATCTATACATATCTTTGAGAAGGTGGTTGTTCTGACTAGATTTTGGCTTTTATCCACGCATATTACCTAACTTTAATTTTCTAAAGATCACCTTAGAGCCCCTGAAATAATACATTCTTTTTCATAAAGGAAGTTGAAAATATTATCTGTGGTATCAGAAAGTCTCTCTCATAGTGTATTTCAGGAACAAATGGATCAATAATGAGAGGTCTAGATCCATGGATCCATCTAATCAGCTTGACTCTCCAAGGTCCATTCCATTGCCCGTGTCTGTGGAATAATATTCCAATTTGAAGAATTAGCTTTGCTCTGCTTGCTTCCTTGGCCACAGACAGCATTTCCTAACCCTAATTACTTCTCCCTCAGAAACATTATTTTTGGTCACATAAAAGACAAGGAAAAAAACCACAGTGAATGGCCAGCACAAATCCATCAATAGAATAACTCAGAAATAGATGGCGAGGCCAATCCTGCCATCTGTATATATGAGAGTCAGGATCTGCCCACTTACAAATATATAATAATGTAACTAGAAAAAAAACCAGATTCCTTTAACCTACAAATCAATTCTAAGGATGGCACCCAGAAAATCCATATTTCATTAAAGTCCTATTTTGAGAACCTTTTCATCTAGATAAGCAATGAAGTTAAAAGGCAGCCAATGAAAACAGCTTTATCAATACTGATTATTGATGACCCTGTATGCAAGACAGCAAGACAGCAAAAGAGATACAGATGTATAGAGCAGACTTATGGACTCTGAGGGAGAAGGAGAGGGAGAGGGAGAGGGTGGGATGATTTGGGAGAATAGCACTGAAATTTGTATACTATCATGTAAGAAATGAATTGCCAGTCTATGTTCAATGCAGGATGCAGGACACTTGGGGCTGGTGTATGGGGATGATCTGGAGGGATGATGTGGGGTGGGAGGTGGGAGGGGGGTTCATGTTTGGGAGTTCGTGTAAAAAAATAAATAAATACAAAAAAAATAAATAAATAAATTTTTTTGCAGTCTTTAACAATAGAGTCTTCTTACAGTCACATACCATATGGTTTTAGATATATCTATGCTAAAAGTAGAAGACAGAACTAAAGTATAAACATTATTCAATAATTGCTAATTGATCAGAGAGCATATTTATTAATTCAGCAAATATATCCTAATCTAGCTGATGCTGGTCATTCTGGAAGGTGCTGGGGACGCGTGGTGAATAACTTAGATGTCGGCCCTGGCTTGTGTGGGGCTTACAGCGATCCCTGGTGGAATTTTCATGGAGTGATCAATTTACTGCGGTGATTTTAACAGCAAGGACCAGAAATTCATCCCGCCTTGCTCAGGTAAAAGGAGATTTAACAGGAAGATTTCTTTTTTAAAATTTCATTTATTAAAGGATAATTGTTTTACGATGCTGTGGTGGTCTCCGCCATACATCGATGTGAATCGGTCATCATTATACACATATCCTCTCCTCCTGAGCCTCCCCTGCCGCCTTCACCCCTCTAGGTCATCCCACAGCACCCGACTGGGCTCCCTGTGTTACACGCCCGCTGGTTACCTACTTCACATGGCACAGTATACACACGAAAGCTATTTTCTCACGTTGCCCTGCCCCCCTTCCCCTGCAGCATCCGCGAGGCTGTTCTGTATGTCTGTGTCTCCATCTCTTCTCTGTAAATAGGTTCCCTAATACTATTTTTCTAGATTCCATATACGTATTTGTTAATACAGCATATTTGGTTTTCACTTTCTGACTTATTTCACTCTGTATAGCAAGTTCTAAGTTTATACTCTTCATTAGAACGGACTCAAATTTGTTCCTTAGGAATATAACTACCATATCACCCAGCAATCCCACTACTGGGCACATACCCTGAGAAAAATGAGACTTCTAAAAGACACATGCAGCCCTGTTCCCAGAGCACTACTTACAACAGCCAGGACATCGGCGCAGCCGAGGTGTCCATCGACAGATGGAGGGACGTGGATAAAGAAGTTGCGGTACACGACGGAATATTACTCAGCCGTAACAGGAAGATTTGGTGACTGAAGCTCAGGGCCTGGGGAGCTCCTGTGACCTACGGCCATCCCTTGTCCCCCAGGGCCCATCCCAGCCTCTCCCACCTCTGTTGGTACCTCTCTCTATGGCTTCTGCCCACTCTGGACCACACCCTGGACTCTTCTTCCACAGGAGCTCCTAGTACATCCTTCCAGGTTCTGAACCTGCCCCTAACTCCCTCTTTGTTTTAGTATTTCTAGGTTCAGAATGCTGAGATCATCTGAGGGCCTGGCTCATCATTCTGAAGCAGAGGTGGACCATCCCATGAACAGGCCAGCCTGGAACCAGATGTCCCCCTCCTCCAATTTGGTTGGGCATACCCGAAAGTCCAGCGGTAAGGAATCTGCCTGCCAACACAGGAGACATGGGTTCAACCCCCAGGTTGGGAAGATCCCCTGGAGAAGGAAATGGCAACCCACTCCATTATTCTTGCCTGGAGAATCTCATGGAAAGAAGACTGGTGGGCTACAGTCTATAAGGTTGCAAAGAGTCAGACACGACTGATTCGAGTTAGCACACACATATATACACACACTCACACATGCACGCACACAGAGGAGGGGAGCAGAGTTTAGGGACAAACAGGGTTAATTCCTGGAGTTTTCATTTTAAAACTCTCTCTCTGTGTCTGTGTGTATGTATGTAGATGCAGATATGAAAATCACTTTCGTTTTATCATTGAGGGGAAAACCATCATAGTCCACCAACTCAAGCCAAGGCCAAGATGTCTAACTAAATTACAAAATTTAATAGCTGCCACAACTCCTCCAACATAAACAGATTTTAAAGATACGCAACTTCAAATGAGGTGGCTGCTGGCAGCGCTGTTTCTATGCGGGGATGCGCGGAGAGTGCCCTGGTAAAAATCCTTCCTCTGATCCTCGCGCTCTCAACAGACATCACAAACAAAAAAGGCATTCAGTGTTTCTGCTCTCTTTGTTTCCAGGGAGTATTATGAAAGTAATTATTCTGTTGTATTTAAGAGGCCTATTGCATGGATGGGAAAATGTATTAAATTTCATTTGGCAGTTATTCAATCCTTGTTAATGTTATCTCCAGCGATAACTGCTTCAAAACAGGCTTTCAGACCTCAGTTCCTTCTCCTCTACCATAATCCTTCTAAAAGAGTGTAGGGTGGGAACTTTAGGAAATTTGTCATCAGTTTTTAGATCCAGAGATAAAGACACAAAACCAGAAATGCTGTTAGAAACATTTTGTTATCTCAAAATGAAAGTCTGTAATTAATGGCATCATGTTCAAAAATTTCCTTTTGACAGAGGTGTTTTTTAGAAAGAAGGAAAATAACAACAAGAGAAAGGGCCCAGAAGAAAAGTCCTGGTAACTTTTACTTTTCTCTCTTTTAACTTTCTCTTGTTTTGCCATAATCATTAAAAAAAAAATGTTGATGGGCTTTTTACTGTAATTAGACACCCATTGACAGAGAAAACAGTTTTGGTGTCTGAACTGTAATCTCCTCATGAAATATCAATTATACATGACAGTCAGAGAGTGCTAGATTTCAGTTTCAATTATCTTGCCAGATCTGTGTCATAACAGAGGAAAGCAAACATTTTCTCAAATGTGTAAAAAATACCACTGAGTCCAAAAGGGGCATCTTTTACAGAGGTGGGAAGTGGTCTTGCAAACTTTAATAGCTCACAGATGGGAACTCGGAAGTTCATGAAACAGCAGTGGTAGATATTGAGAAACAGTATCAGAGGCACTGAATTCTGTAGAAAATGAGAGTAGGCTCTGCAAACCAACTCTTTCGTGTGAGAAAGCTGTGGCATCTGGGAGACCCTTCAACCACAAATATAATTTCCACATTCCTCAGTTTTAAAAAATTATCAGACCTTTTTTAAAAATTCATGTGATTACACACTGAAAGGATTTTTCACTCAAGTCAGATCTGGATTCAATTCTTTAGTTTGGATCTTGATTCTTAAAATGTTCATTGAGAGAAAACCTAATTTTGTTAAAAAAAAAAAAAAAAAAATTTCCCCTCCCCAGAAATCTCACAGCTTCAACTATGCTTTATCTGAAAACAGAAGGTATTTCTTAACTGGGCAATTCTTGGAAATGAATTTAACGCTTATTCCCCAGATGATAAAATAACATTTGAAAGGATTTAAGCATGTCTAAACGACCCTGACCTTGGCAGTGTTAACCTGTCACGGGGTCAGCTGGCCTGAAACTCTCATGATGTCCACCAAAATGGTTAAAAATAAATGATTCTGTGATCGAGTCTGAGAAATGCAAATGGCAGTTATGTGATTTCAGTTCATCTTTTTTCCCCCCTTAACTCAAGTTTCATCTATTAAAACTGTTTCCTTTCTCTCCTCTGTACCCCCACCCTCTGCCCCCAACACTTCACATCACTTTCCTACACCGGAAACTAGAACTGGATGAAGCCCATCAGGCGGAGGCCTCGGGGGCTGGTTAGCAGAGTCCACTCCGCCCCTTCCTGGCCCCAGGATGGAGGGAGCTAATCCAAGCCTAGTGAACTAAGCCCACGCAGCACAGAGATTACGGTGCAAGTTTGCAGTTACTCGTGGCAGCTTCTTTTGCTAGAGTGAAGGAAAAGACAACTGGCCACTTGGTGCGTACTGGACTCTCTGGTCCCTGCAGAATAAACACACCTGTGTCTGCTGCCTGGCACACAAAGTGCTCTGTAGCTGGCCCAAGAAGCCTGTTACTAGGGACTTCTCCTTAACTAACAGGCTTTCATTTAAAACATTTTTAAAATTAATGCTTATTGGAGTTTAGTTGACTTATAAAGCTGTGTTAGTTTGTTATATAGCAAAGTGAGTCAGTTACATGTATGCATTTACCCACTCTTTTGTAAAGTCACAGATGTAGAAAACAAACATGGTTACCGAGGGGAAAGGGGGATAAACTGGCAGACTGGGACGGACACACACACCCTACTATATAGAACAGACGGAAGCCTCCTGTGCAGCACAGGGGGCCTGCTCAGACTCTGTAATGGCCTCTACAGGGGAAGAGGCAGGCCTTTCCGTTTAAAATGATTTTCTTTGTTACACAAGTAACACCCGCTGATTGTAACGTATTTGGAAAAGCAGTGGAAGTGTAAAGAAGCTTGTGTAAGGAAACATTTCTTCCCCATCCCTTCTGAAATACTCAGCTTGTAAATGCTGTATCCTATGCCCTTGGGCCCTTGCATATCAAGATTCTAGCATGGCTTTTCACTGTTCTATGGACTAAGTCTAAGATAGCTTATCAATACCTTTTGCTTCAGGGTCCTTCACCTGGACACCAAAGGAACACGCTGGTATCCTCCTGTTCTTAAATTTCTTCCTCTCCATCTTCAGTTACCTGCTTGTGGCCTCTCATTTGCTGCCTTCACTCCCACATCCCCAAGGCCTAAGCTAAGCCTTCCATCTTCTGTCCCCCGGGACAGAAGGGCTGGTTCCCTCCCCAGGACCCACTTTTATTTGTCCCACAGACCCCCTTACTCTCATTCCTCCTAGTCTGCCTGGGTCTCCAGGACTCTCAACATCTTGTTGGATCTGGAGAGGGCTCTCCCCTAACTGTTAATGATGGACATCACTCAAGGCCATTGTCTAGTAGGGCAGGGCATACACACCAAGGATGTTGTTTGGCTGCTATTCACAAAGCCTATACCTCTTCTGAAATGTAAGCACCCAAAGGCAAGCACTGGGTCCTTGTATAGGACTGTAACATCACAAGGTGCAATTACATACTTCCTAAACGGTTAGGGATGACACCAATGGCATATATCCTGTGAGACTCTCTGAAATCTAAAAGCTTTTGGCATTGCTGAATATAGGTTAGCCGTTTTCTATTAAAAAATTTTTTTTTCATTTAATTCAAAAGGCCTTAGCAATGGCTATTATGTATATACAGGCCACTGCAGGAAAAAACAAAAGATAGATGTGTGTATTACTTTGTAGCCTCTTACATCTAACAGCGGATTAATATAAAAAATACTATATAAGGCAAAATAAGATGAATGTCATAAACGAGTATAAGGTCATGTAGGATGAATGAGATCATATCAGATGGAGAAAACAGAGATGACTTCAAGAAGAAAACGGTATTGTAGACAGGGTGTGAAAGATGGGTAGAATTTTGATACAGATTAACCTCTCAACTTTAAATGAAAGTTCCTATTTTTACAACAATAAGTGCCTATGTATATATATACATAAAGCAGCTAAGGATTGCACATCAACCTGTTTCCATACTGTCAGACGACATATTTTGGGAAAAAAGCAGACTTTGGTAAAGCCCTTTATAAACCTCAATGGCTCTGATACAAAGTGAACAACAGGGCATTCTAGACACAAATGGTCCCTCACTGTATGTGTGTATTATTGGCCCAAATGATTCACTCTTATTTAACTGCAATGAAGTCTTTCATCTCCCAGCTATACAATAATAGTTTCCATATGACCAGTGGCTCTGCTATAAATAAGATCAAAAGCAAAAGAAAGGATTTAATAAAAGAAAATGACATTAAGAGTAGCATTAAGTCGGGGGGGGGGAAATACCAATATCCAGTTTTGGTGTTTTTTTTTTTTTTTTTTAGAATAAAGCTCTACAGAGTACTAAGCAACTTCCCCCAATATGCCATGAAAAGGTATTTACAAGCAGTAGGCATGTGCAGAATCCATTTGCATAGGACTCAGAGTGGCCAAGATTAATTTGGGGGATGGGAGGGGGGCAGTGGGGCAGGGGGCCGGAGAACACCCCCGCGCAGAGGCAGGCTGAGAACAGGTACCAGCCTCAAGAGCCAGCTTCACAGGGCAGAGTTCAAGGGAACGTGTCAGGGGCAGATTTCCACTGGTTTCTCTGGCCTCTTCTCTTATTTTATGGAGATGGGCTTTTTGGTAATCCTGAGTTTCTCAGAGAGTCATAACATTGCTCAACCCTAGTACTTCAGTTCTGAGAAAGGAAGTTTTTTTTGGCAATGCACAGTGATTTGATATGAAGAGCCAACTTCCCAAACAAATTTTCTTCTAGTTCTTTAAAAAAAGAAAAAAAAAATTACAATGTTAATCTCTATCCCCGACTGGATAAACAGCTGCTAATAACCGCCAGCTCCCAGGGGAAGAGGCCGTTTCCTTTCATCTTCAGGCTGGTGGATATCTGACGTGTACTGGACTTTAGTGGTTCCACATGTTCTGCACTTGGCCTTTTTCAAAACCGCCCCCTCCTGGTCCTGCCAGTTCGGGTTCCTTTTCTGCCTTTTCCCGAGATAGGCCTCTGTGAGCTCGGAGGACAGACCCAGTTCTGGGGCTGCTTATGTGACGCGATGGTTCTTTCTCCTGTGGGTGTACTTAAAGAGGAAATTCAAGGGCTTATAACACCTAACGGAAGTTAAAGCCTTGGACCTTTGCATCTGAAGCCTTGGGAGGGAAACAGCCATTTCAGAGGGAGCTAATTACTCACTCGAGGGCTGGCTATGTTCAAAGATGCTCAATTTCTAATAGCGTTGCTAATGCTATTACTTTATCAGTTTGCGTCCTAAATAAAGGAACCAACTTCAACACTTTCCTCTAATAGGAAATACCCTGCAGAAGATTACAGGGCCAACCGGGCCCCAGAGTCCTTTTCACTTGTCCCTGAGCACCTGCTTTTACTGGTGACCTCAGTTCTACACCTCAAGATTCAGACATTTCTCAAAACAGCTTTTTAAACAAAAACCAGCTGTTCCCCATCTAGACTACAGGGGGAAAATTTTGGGGCGGCTTATAGAAACATTACCCAGAGACGACCGTTCTCCAATAACTTTCACACACTTGCAGCTCCAAACCAGACCAGTCCCTGTGCAGAAGCTGGGGAGCAGGCAAATGTGAAATTAAAATGTGGAAATTCAACACCGAGGTTTTTGACAATACATCCAATTAAGTGCTTGAAAATGAATGTGGCTATTGTATCAGGACAATGCAAAAGATCTCATTTAACTAATACTGGACAGAGCTTTTGGTTAAACTCCACTTTATAGTTCTGAGTTGATTTATGGATCTAGAGGAAGCTATCATTATGCCCAGCTGTGAATGTCAACAATCAGGTGGGATCCTCGCATTTCAGAAATTCGATGTTACAGCTTCTTCCCTTCCCCCCGCCCCCGCCAGCTTTTCACTCCTAAAGCTGCTTTGCCGAAACCCTCTTATTTCAAATCCATTTTACACTTCTGTTTTCTAAGCAATGAAGATACTTTTGATTTTGGGGAAAAAACAATTTACAACCCCAATAAAAGTTAAAATAACACAACAGCCACAGGTTTTGAAAAAAAGAATAAAATGGCCAAGGCCTAGGCTTGGCTTTTTTTTTTTTTTTTTTTTTTAAGGCTTGGCTTTTAAACGGTGCCAAGTTGCTCCGGCATTTTCTGTTTTGGTATGAATGACATAACTGAATTACTTCATGAGCTGCTACTTTAATTCCTAAGGGTGGAAAATTCCATGAGTTAATTTAATTTGGATGTAAAAAATATACATGAAAGTTCGCTCTTCCTGTGGACTCCCCTGTGAAAGATGCAAGCCAGTTGCTGAGCTGCTGTGCTCCGAGCGGGGTTCCAAGCCACAGCAGCCTGCCTGGCGCACCGCACCATCGCGCCCTTTTCTTACTTCCATTTGGGCGCAGGGGACCCCTGATGTGCCGCATACTTTTTTGGATCCTGTGTATTCTATGGCGCTGCAATGCCCCATCGAGCCTGACTCTGTTGAAACCCAATGCTGACTCTACTATGCACTCAATGACACCTTCTCCAGGAAGCGTTCCCTGGCCATCCTGAAGGCTGGTCAAGGTCTGCCCTTCCGAATCACTTCTCAGGTGACTTAACGCATTATCGACCAGGGGATTTCTGCAGAAACTCACATGCATGGGCAGCAATTTACGTAAGTGAATACGGAAACGTCTCTGGTCAATAATGTTCGGGTAACAAAAGATGGATTAATACATCTCTGGTTACTCAATCATTCCAGCCTGCATGGCAGTTGGTTAGGCACACACTTGTATTACTGTCCTCCCAAGGCCTGTGGGCTCAGAAACTTTCTCTCACACATGTATGTATCCCCCAAGGACCTGAAGCAGAGATAGTGCAGAAGGAGTGGAGAAACATCTGTGTATTTTCTAATCTATGCAATACAGATTCTTTTCAGAAAATCTGCTTTCCTGAGAAAACAAGGGTAATGTTACTTTTTAAAAATGCACAGGTTGTATCTTCTAAATTATGGACAGTTTAGCACTGACTAACAAATTATGAGGATAACTGCCGCCGGAAGCATCTACCTGCTTTTTCCTCTATTATTCAAGAGGCAAGCAAAGTCAAAATGCGTCGAGGTCATAGAGCCTGCTTTAAATGTATTTTTGTATTTTAAAAGCAGAGGAGACAACTGTTGGGTTTTATGGATTTAAAGTTCATGACATGAGGGTGCTAAACTCTGGAGGAAAATTAAGGAACTAGGCTGGATTTGTCCTGGAAGCAAGGAGGAAAAGACTTTTTGGGGTTTGGTGCAGACTGACTGTCCCATTTCTAGGTCATAGGGCCTGAATTTGAGTAAAATGGGTACTAGGGGAAGAAAAAGAGGATATACCTAATTTGGACCCAGTGCTGTGAGATCTGGGCACACAAGTTGCTGGACCACCTGTCTCAGGGGTTGTTAATGGAGAGTCAGTGGTCTCCAGCCAGTAAATAGCTGGATTCGAAACCTCTTGACTTGTGCTTAAACAAATGCAGAAGTAGCACATGCTGAACTCCAGGATTCTAAAACTGTTGTAACCAGTCCAAGGGCAAGAGATCTTGTCTAGATAAGTCAGACAGAGAAAGACAAATGCTGTATATCCTCAGGAATATGTAGAAGCTAAAAAATGAACTAAAAGAAATGAGAGAGTAGAATGGTGGTTGCTGAGGACTGGGGACGATGATGGAATGTTAGTTGAAGGGGACAAACTTCCAGCTGTAAGATGTATATGTTCTGGGGAATTTAATGCACTGTGTGCATGCTCAGTGCCTTCAGCTGTGTCTGACCCTCTGTGATTCCATGGATTGCAGCCCATCAGGCTCCTCTGCCTACGGGATTCTCCAGGCAAGGATACTGGAGTGGGTCGCCATTTTCATCTCCAGGTAATATACAGCATGCAGGCAGTAACTAACAATACTGTATTATATATTTGAAGTTGCTGACTGACAGTGGCTCTTAAAAGTTATCACCATCAGCACCACCACTAAAAAAAAAAAATCTGAATTATGCTAGGGAATGCAGGTGGCAAGTGTTAACTAACTTTATTGTGTGAGTGGGTCGCCATTTTCATCTCCAGGTAATATACAGCATGCAGGCAGTAACTAACAATACTGTATTATATATTTGAAGTTGCTGACTGACAGTGGCTCTTAAAAGTTATCACCACCAGCACCACCACTAAAAAAAAAAAATCTGAATTATGCTAGGGAATGCAGGTGGCAAGTGTTAACTAACTTTATTGTGGTAACCATTTTGTAATATATACATGGATCAAAGCATTGTGTTGTACACCTTAAACTTACCTATGTTAGATGTTAATAATAGCTCAATAAAGCTGATACAATTTAAAATGTATATATATAAAGAGAATTTCTTCAAGTTATTTTTCCTCTCTGCCTCCCCCTGCCCCCCAACCAAGTTTTCTTAAAGTACAATATGGATACAGATAAAACCTTTCAGTTAAGGTTGCTAATTTGCTTTCAGAAATTTTTGATAATTGTGGAGATTGGGAAAGATGGTGGAATGCTACAGATAGGCAAATATCCACATTAAAGAAAAAAAAATTCAACATAGAAGCTATAGATGGATGATGTAGAAGACTAAGATCTTGGGTGAAATCCTATAACATGCAATTTAAAAGATGATTCCTAAGTGCTCTGACATGGAACAACAGACTGGTTCCAAATAGGAAAAGGAGTATGTCAAGGCTGTATATTGTCACCTTGCTTATTTCACTTCTATGTTGAGTACATCATGAGAAACACTGGGCTGGAAGAAGCACAAGCTGGAAGCAAGACTGCCGGGAGAAATATCAATCACCTCAGATATGCAGATGACACCACCCTTATGGCAGAAAGTGAAGAGGAACTAAAACGTCTCTTGATGAAAGTGAAAGAGGAGAGTGAAAAAGTTGGCTTAAAGCTCAACATTCAGAAAACGAAGATCGTGGCAACTGGTCCCATCACTTTCTGGGAAATAGATGGGAAAACAGTGGAAACAGTGTCAGACTTTATTTTTTTGGCCTCCAAAATCACTGAAGATGGTGATTGCAGCCATGAAATTAAAAGATGCTTACTCCTTGGAAGGAAAGTTATGACCAACCTAGACAGCATATTCAAAAGCAGAGACATTACTTTGCCAACAAAGGTCCATCTAGTCAAGGCTATGGTTTTCCCTGTGGTCATGTATGGATGTGAGAGTTGGACTGTGAAGAAACCTGAGTGCCGAAGAATTGATGCTTTTGAACTGTGGTGTTGGAGAAGACTCTTGAGAGTCCCTTGGACTGCAAGGAGATCCAACCAGTCCATCCTAAAAGAGATCAGCCCTAGGTGTTCTTTGTAAGGAATGATGCTAAAGCTGAAACTCCAGTACTTTGGCCGCCCCATGCAAAGAGCTGACTCACTGGAAAAGACTGTGATGCTGGGAGGGATTGAGGGCAGGAGGAGAAGGGGACGACAGAGGATGAGATGGCTGGATGGCATTACTGACTCGATGGATTNTTATGGCAGAAAGTGAAGAGGAACTAAAACGTCTCTTGATGAAAGTGAAAGAGGAGAGTGAAAAAGTTGGCTTAAAGCTCAACATTCAGAAAACGAAGATCGTGGCATCTGGTCCCATCACTTTCTGGGAAATAGATGGGAAAACAGTGGAAACAGTGTCAGACTTTATTTTTTTGGCCTCCAAAATCACTGAAGATGGTGATTGCAGCCATGAAATTAAAAGATGCTTACTCCTTGGAAGGAAAGTTATGACCAACCTAGACAGCATATTCAAAAGCAGAGACATTACTTTGCCAACAAAGGTCCGTCTAGTCAAGGCTATGGTTTTCCCTGTGGTCATGTATGGATGTGAGAGTTGGACTGTGAAGAAACCTGAGTGCCGAAGAATTGATGCTTTTGAACTGTGGTGTTGGAGAAGACTCTTGAGAGTCCCTTGGACTGCAAGGAGATCCAACCAGTCCATCCTAAAAGAGATCAGCCCTAGGTGTTCTTTGTAAGGAATGATGCTAAAGCTGAAACTCCAGTACTTTGGCCGCCCCATGCAAAGAGCTGACTCACTGGAAAAGACTGTGATGCTGGGAGGGATTGAGGGCAGGAGGAGAAGGGGACGACAGAGGATGAGATGGCTGGATGGCATTACTGACTCGATGGATTTGAGTTTGAGTGAACTCTGGGAGTTGGTGATGCACAGGGAGGCCTGGCGTGCTGCGATTCATGGGGTTGCAAAGAGCTGGACACGACTGAGCGACTGAACTGAACTGACTGAAGTGCTCTGAAAGAGAGGCAATGAGCTCTCCAACTCATTC
This sequence comes from Oreotragus oreotragus, assembly GCA_006410675.1. Taxonomy (NCBI): domain Eukaryota; kingdom Metazoa; phylum Chordata; class Mammalia; order Artiodactyla; family Bovidae; genus Oreotragus; species Oreotragus oreotragus. The sequence continues at coordinate 188,754 of SJYX01021970.1, forward strand.
GTGTTCCAGAAGAACAAGTCTTTCTGTATAAACCTCGTTCATGGGAATGAGGCACACCTTGTATCCTGTGATTAATTTACCAACAACAGAGCTACAGAATATGTGACTGAATGAGGACCTAAAGGAGACGTTGGAACAGACTAAAGGCTGCTGTATGAAATTTAAAGGCATTACGTGGAGTTCTGTACTGGTATAACAACAAGTGCACAAAGCCAGTTGACAGACATGTGGCTGGCTAATGGATTTCTGCTGATTACAAGTGCAATATCTGGTAGCAGGATGATGATGTCATCAAATACTGCCAATAGCATACCACGGAGAGGCCTTTACTGAAGACATAATGTGTTGAATGGATTTGGAGATAGATCCATCAAAGTCCAATAGTCAAAGCTATAGTTTTCCCAGTGGTCATGTATGGATGTGAAAGCTGGACCATACAGAAGGCTCAGTGCCGAAGACCTGATGTTTTCAAACTGTGGTGCTGGAGAAGACTCTTGAGAGTCCTTTGGACAGCAAGGAGATCCAAGCAGCCCATCCTAGAGAAAATCAACCCTGAACTGATGCTAAAGCTGAAGCTCTCATACTTTGGCCACCTGACGCAAAGAGCTGACTGACTGGAAAAGACCTGGCTTCTGGGAAAGACTGAAGGTGAGAAGAGAAGGGGACGACAGAGGATGAGATGGTTGGATGGCCTCACTGACTCGATGGACCTGAGCTTGAGCAAGCTCTGGGAGATGGTGAAGGACAAGGAAGCCTGGTGTGCTGCAGCCCATGGGGTCGCAAAGAGTTGGGATATGACTGAGCGAATGAACAAGAACCACCACCCAAGTCTGCTGATGATTCCTCGGGCACCGTGTTCAAGTTTTGAGATTCTACACACTAAAACGCCCCAGGGCTGAGGGGAGCTTTCTTTTCAAACTGGGAAGAATGTGGTGGAAAGTGACTCAGAACTTTTCTTTCGGATAAATATTTGAAGATACGGATATCTAGCCTTAAGAAAAAAAAAAGATCAGACTATCTTTAAACAGTTGAAATTTACTCAAGTATCTGTTGAGCTGATTTACAGGTCACTCCAATAGGCAGAAAAATAAAACCTTCACATTCAGGGATATTAATCTGGGTTGGACATAAGGAAGAATTTTCTACAGTTTGATGGAAACGGGCTTTGTGGTCATTTAGAGCTACTCAGCCTTGGAGGAAGGAGGCTGATGGAGAACTGTTCACTGCTTGGCAGGGAATTTATAGAGGGACATTTATAGACAGAGATGACCTCTTAAGTTCCCTGAGACTGTTGTGGTAATAATTGCTTAGAAATGAAGTATGTGCTCAAATACACACAGAAACTTATGGAATGAAAATCCGTGGAAACCCATGAGGAACAAGGTTGAAGATGCCTAAATCTCTAGGGAATCACAGATTTGTTGAAGAGGTCCATGTTGAAACAGAGTTTTCTGACCACTGCTACTTCCATTACAATGCACCAGTACACGCTGCCCATGGAATCACATCAGCGCACGACGATCTCTCCTGTTGCCAAAGCCGAGTGGCAGAACTAGACAGCAACATGCTGCAAAGAGCCAAGGGGCAACTGAAGAGTTATCTTGGATTTCGTTAGTTAATAGAACATATGTATATTAACACCAGACATAGTTTTGAAACTGCTACAGCACTGGGTTGGAGAGGAAGCTGGCTGCAGCGGTGTAATCTTTAGTACAGAGAGTGCTGGTCCCGCTGCTGGCTTGCCTGGTTTCTAATCCTAGCTCAGCCATTAACCAGACAGTATCCATACCTGACTCACTTCCCCTTTTGGGGCCTCAGTCTTCAGCAGTAAAATAAAAGTAACAGGCTAAGTGACTTCCGTGGTGCTTTTAGCACCTAAAATTCAATGGTCCTAATTCTTAAGAACTGCGAAAGCAGAACTAATTTAAACTGCTTATCCTCTCAAGTCCTGAGTGGTAAAAGCTCTCATATGTGTTTAGTGTCAGTGAAATTAAAAGGTGCTTCTTCACCTAATGATTGTTCTTCTGATAAATTCTTTGTAATCCAAAGTCACACTAAAAACATCACTGAAAAGCGGGAACACGGGCTAAGAGGCTTGTAGCCATCGTTTCTGAAGAGTGTGCCGCACAGTCACCTAGGAGTCTAGCAGGAGGCCTCAGGTGATGCGGGAGAACAGTGTGGGTGGTGAGTTTCACAGGGCGCCCCCAGCCCTCGGTCACCTCGGGCAACGAGGTCCTCAGGAGATGACTGCTCCTACCAAGCGACAACCTGATCTCTCCAGCCTGTGATTCAGAGCTGGGCCCCCGCTTTCCTATGAGTTTTAGGACACTGCTGCAGCAGCCTGTTTTAAAATATATATCCTATCCTACGAGACTGGGAACCCCCTGATGGCAGAAACCACGTCTTGGCGTAGAGCCTGGAATTTGGTAGGCTCTAAGTCATTCACCAATGACTTGGTAAATGGTTTTGAAATGAATAGATGGGCTTTAAGCAAAACGGGTCTGGGAACCACACTAACATGATGTATTAATAGTACAGGAGCTTTTCAGCTGAGTGATCCCACCACTGCTGACTCTACTGACGCAGGAATCAGGAGGGGGAGCAGAACCATATAAAGGGTTTCAATCTTGTTCATTAACAGAGGAGATGAAGTCATCTGGAAGACCTGTTTCAGGGCTCATTTGTGGATCTGAATACTGCATGAGTAACAGAGAGACATATCTGGAAAATGGCCATTTCAATAATTTATCACAAATCCAGTGATTTAGATTTTTGATTTAGATCAAATCTGATGATCAGAATTGATCTCTGAGGCACAGAAGGGACTGATGTCTGGATAAGAGTTTCTAACCAAGACAGTGATGAACCCAGCTGTTTCTTTATTCTCCCAGGTTCTGAAATTTCTGTTTTGATTCCCTTAGAAAACTGGGAGGCTAGTAAGAGAAATAACTTCATAATTTAAACTGTAGTACTCTGACCACCCTGGTAAGGAGAGCTCATACCTTTGACCACTTAGCACAGATGCCTTAAGAATAAGCACTTAAATGGGAAGGAAACCCAAAAAGAGGGGATATATGTGTATGCACAGCTGATTCACTTTGCTGTACAGTAGACTAGAATGTAATGCAAAGCAACTAGACTCCAATAAGCATTAATTAAAAAAAAAACCCTTTACAGAGGATAAACAAAAAAAGTATTTAGACAATGTGGGGTTTAACCTAGCATACTCCTACACTGGAGGAAAGCTCTTTACCTTTACAGGTGGGTAGAGAGCTGCTCTGGGGAACTGGCCATAAGATATCTAGAAACTTCTTTCTTGTTGACCAACATTTAAGATTTGGAAATTGTGAATTCTAACCACATAAAATTAGTTCTTAAAAGGTGTAACCACAGCTCTTGTCTGAGGAGTGTTCATAATTGTAAGATACAGCACCGACTTTAGTCAGTGTCCCCGGAGTTTAAGTCTAGATCCCTGACCTGAGACTAACTCCCCAAACCTTCTAAGCCTTTAGAAGGTTTCCTTTCTTCCCTTTTGACTGATGATTTACTTACTGGGAGGGAAACAAAATGTGATACATGTAATACATGGTACTCAAGGAATTTACAAAAGATAAACAGGGCATCCCAGGTGGCTCAGTAGTAAAGAATTTGTCTGCCAATGCAGGATATGAGGGTTCGGTCCCTGGGTTGGGAAGAGCCCCAGGAGGAGAAAAGGCAACCCACTCCAGTGTTCTTGCCTGGAAAATCCCATGGACAGAGAAGCCTGGCAGGCTACAGTCCATGGGGCTGCACAGATCC
>SJYX01021971.1:0-11677 GCA_006410675.1 Oreotragus oreotragus
GCTCCTCCATCCATGGGATTTTCCAGGCAAGAGTACTGGAGTGGGGTGCCATTGCCTTCTCCGAGATAATGTCTGATGACCCTACAAAATTTGAGATGCTACTGGAATTGCAACTAGTTTGAAGAGTATGGGTGAAAGAACTTTGGGAGCTAAATGTAACAGACATGATTTTTATTTCATTCTATGGGCCTCAAATAGTAACCCCTTTTCTTACTTATGAATGAGCTGGATGTTCAGTTACGCAGTTGATTTTTACAGTAAACATGCTCTTATCTATGTAAACAAAAGGTACCATTGTTTAAAATTCCTTCTAGATAACATTTGACATTACTAGGGATGATTTAGTCAGTAATAGAGACTTGGAAAGTGTTCAAGGTTTCTGGGGGCTGAGTTAGATCCATATATCTAAGATGTCTAGAGGAAGATGGTCTAGATAGAGATAGTATTCAAAGAATGGTTGAACTGGCAGATAAAAGCATAAAGCTGAAGAAATAGTGAATTATGTAAAGTTCGTTATATATATTATTTAGCAATGATAGATTCATTATTATGTGTATCATTTAGCAATGGTAGATGATTAAAAAGATTAAAAGAAGATGAATCCAAGGTCAAAAATAAGGAAGAAGAGAAAAACAACAGAAAATGTGTTACAAGATGGAGGAGTCGAAGTAGTACAACATTAGGATCATAAAAATATGTTGGAAGCATATACATGACATCAAATGTGTCATATACAGTGGATGACCAGAGAGCTCAAAAACACAGAATTCTACAACATTGGGTTCAAAAAAACAGTAATTTTTCCAATGCCACTCTTTGCCCTGAAGTGCCACTCTTTGACTTAATTTGTTCAAAAATCTCTGTGCATTAAATATTTCCCATGAAAACAATTCCAATGAGTAAACTGTTCCCTATAAGATTATGCATTTTCTCTCAACTCCAGTTTCATTATAGTTCTCTGGTATGATATCCCTTTGGAACAAAAATATGTTGGTATTGGATTAGATTGGATCTGGCAGCTAACTAAAGGGAAAGGTTGTAGGCCCACTTATTGGCTGCTGTAGTACTTTCCAGATTTTAGACAGTTGAGAATTAAAGCTATTCTCTGTGTTGCTTTAATGGATATGCAACTGAAGTGCAGTCAACATGATAATAAGTACATGAATGTTGTGAAAGTAAAAACTAATCCTTTAGATTATTACAGAGTCCAAAAGTCCAACGGCTACAGTGGGATGTCACTCAAGAATGTGAAGATAGAGAAAATAATGTTGTTGTTGTTTATATATTTGGATATATTATCTACTGATAATGGGTCATACCAGAGATAAACATGGTCACCTTGAAGTGACCTTGACTCAGTTACATCCTTGAATGTGCTACTCTCTATGGATATAACGAGATGAAGAATTTTTATTTACCAGAGCTTGTCCTTCAGAATTCTAGACTAGAATATCTCCTGAGAAATTCAGGCTAAATGAGAAAAGAATTCCATTCCCAAGGTCCTCTGTGAACTTTATTGCAGATGGAGGGAGACTGAGGCATGGAAAGTTGCTGGTTTCTCCAATCCTCTAGAAGTAAGTTGGCACAGCTGGTGGACACGACCATAAATGTAAATGGCCCCTCTCAGGAGGGGGTTACTGCAGGATGCCAGGGAAAGCAGAATGCAAAGATCCCACATGGGCAGGATGTCCCGGGGTAGTTCCTGGAGAGAGTTGAAAGAAATGAGCCAATGGGAGTTCAAGGTACCTGCAGTCTGTGAGAGAACTGAAAAGGAGAAGAAAGGGAATTCTTTTTGTGGATTCCTGCTGTGGGTTAAGAATTGGATGCTCATTAATGTTCATTGAGAGCTTACAAGTAAAGGCTAGAATTGTCTTTTAATTACTCTTGCTAAACTGTGGTATCTTTAAAGTGTTGCCATGTAAGAAATGGGCCATATGGGACTCCAGTTACTGTTGCGCTACGCTGAGAAAAAATGACTTCAACCCTAAAACCAGGGGAAATGGAGAAATATTGGGGCAAATATTGGCAGTGTTCATTGGAGCCCTTTCTTTCTTCCGTTTTCGTATTGTTTTTAAGGGTTTGTTGCTGGCTTTTGTTCTATTTGTTTGTTTAATTTTGGCCGTGCTGGGTCTTTCCTGCTGCTCTAGCTTTACTCCAGTTGCGAGAGCGGGGCTATTCTCCAGTTGTGATACGCGGGCTTCGCACTGTGATAGCTTCTTTTGTTGTGGAGCAAGGATTCTGTGGCTGGCAGGTTTCAACAGTTGGGGTGTGTGGGCTCAGTAGCCACAGTTCCTGGGCTCTAGGGCACCAGCTCAATAGTTGTGGCACATGGACTTAGCGGCTCTGCAGCATGTGAGATCTTCCCAGACCAGATTTCAAACCCGTATCTCCTACGTTGGCAGGCATATTCTTTACTCCTGAGCCACCAGGGAAGCCTCCATTGGAGCCCTTGCTGGTGGACAGGTAGGTCTAAGGACTCAATCTACCTGTATTACTGCTAGCAAGAGTCATAGCTGGATATCCGTAAACATTAAATTATTTAACTATTTTTGTTCTGATTCTGTGCAGTCTTCTCAATATGCTCTGGCTTTTCATGTTGTCTGTCCACAGAAACAATGCATTAGAAGAAGAAAAGTTTCCATCCCCTTAGCAGTATCAATTTTTAATATACATTCACAGGTGGATTTCCTGATTTTGGATCTCAGGATCTGTAACCTTGGTTAAATGTGAGTTTGCCTCCAATTAGACAATGCATGCCCTGAGGCATCTGAACCCAAGACTAAGCAATTTACACTTGGTCCTGGAAAATTTTAAACGGCTCCATAATGCTAAGATATCTTCAGCCTCCCTAACTTCATGGGACACCTTTGCCTTTTCTATTCAAAGTACCCTATCAGCCAAGTCAATCTAGTTAGTGAAGAAAACCCACACACTCACAGACACACACACAGAAAAAATACTCACCCAATAAGAAAAGAAGGGAAATGGAGAGAGACAAGAGAAGGCTTCCTGACCTGTAACACAAAGCACATTTTTATTTCCACTCTGTCCTGACACAGTGAGCTCTGGATGGATGGTCCCCAGACAGTGAGGCTGATTAACTTCTGTGAGATTTGTTTTTACCGTTTCTTTCGGAGACTGAAAAGACCAATGAAAACAATTGAAAACCATGTACATAGTTTTTTGTACAATGATTGCCTTATAAACACTCACTAAGCATTTAAATTGTTAACTGTTGGTGCTGTTTTTGCTTTTGGGGGGCATTTTCTGAGAGAATCAGGTATGATATTTATGACCACAATGAATTGTGTGAGTATCCTTTCCAGCTTTAATATTCTATGATTCTTATAAGACTGAACGCGATTTTGAGAAAGTGCAAATGAGCACATTTATGGACTTGAATAAATAACATCAGTGAGTCAACAGTCACCAGGTTCTTCGCTGGCTTACAGCTCCACACAGTCCTGGCCCTTAGCACCTTTCTGACTTCATCTTCTATCTCCTACGAACTTACCCTCTTCCAACACATTACCTTCCTTGTTGCTTGTTTCTTCCACAGGGTGTGTGTGAGTATTCTTCTGGTTCCAACAATGATGGTCCGTTGTCCACATGCATGACCTGTTCTTATCTTTTAGTTTTGGCTCAAATGCTGTCTCCTCAGGGAGACCTTTCTGACCTTCTATTTTTAAAAATTTCCCCTTATTTTATTATTTTTATCTTCACCTTCTTTATTTTACTCCATAACTCTTCAAACATTAACAGAGAGTGTTGTTACATTTTATGACTTACATTTGTCTGTACCTGTCTTCCTGAGTGCAAGTTCCATTAAAATAGGAACTTGGCTTCAGCCCCTATCATAATCTCACCACCAAGAACAATGCCAAGTGTGTAGAAAGCACCAGAAAATATTTATTAATCTCCCTTCTATTTCTTTAAAAAAATTTTAATTGGAGGATAATTGCTTTATAATGCTGTGTTGGTTTCTGCCGTACAGTAACATGGATGAACCATAAATATACATATGTCCCCTCCCTCTTGAGCCTCACATTTCCAACCCTTCCCACCTCTCTCATTTGTCACAGAGCACTGGATTGAGCTCCCTGTGTCTCCCTTCTATTTCTTGTAGGGTTCATTGTGCCTGGAATTGCGTCCCCAACTGCTTACAAAGTGCATTGCTGCCAAATAATGAATTGATGAATATGTAAATGGGAGTAAACCAATTACCAAAAATGCTGTTTCTTTATTATTATGATTATTATTGAAGTATAGTTGACTTACAATGTTATAGCAATGTCAAAAATGCTATTTCTTTCCTCACTTGTGAAGTTGCTGGGCAGAAGTTTATTGTTCCAGTTGGGAAAAGCCAGTGTCTAGAAAATAGAATGTTCCTAGGAGATATGCATTTGGCCTTGGGAATAATGCAAAAATCCAATTGTCAGAGTTAGGCTATGAGATTAGAGCTTACCAAGCGACAAATAAATTCACTGAAGCCCCTGATGTGTTAGTTTAGAATTTCTTAAACCCCTGTCGAGGTCAGAATTGGCTCCTGAGCCTCAAGGAAACAAACTCTAGAACCAAAGAACACACGCTCAAATCCTAGCTTAATGACCTTGTGACATTTCTCAGAGCTACCTAATCTGTATTTGTTTCCTAACTTGTGCAATGAAATAATAACACCTATCTTTGATGATCCTTGTGATGATTAAATGAATCATTTTATGTGAGGTGCTTTAATACTCACTGCTCACGAAAATGCTGTAAAGTTGTTAGCTACAAGTATAGTGAGCACAGAGTTGAGGGATAAGGGACCTCAGCCATGGAAAGAGACAAGTAGCTAATTCCTACTATTCACTACGTCTCTGCACCAGAACCTAAAAATTAGTGCTTTAGTTCAGCCTGGAAAAGAAGTAGGATCTTCATACCTATTAAATAATCATGATTTTGCTGATGATAAACTGTATCATAATCTAAAGGTTTCTATTTTAAATGAATTTATCTGTAAAACAGAAATACGGTTACAGATGTAGGCAACAAATTTGTAGTTACCAGCTGGTAAGTGGGGAAGGACAAACTGGGAGATTGGGATCGACATATTTAATACACGTATTACTGCATATAAAATGGTGGCTCAGGGGTTAAAAATCCACCTGCAATGCAGGAGACTTGCAGGAGATACAGGTTCAATTCCTGGGTTGGGAAAGTCCCCTGGAGCAGAAAATGGCGACCCACTCTAGTATTCTTGCCTGAGAAATCCCATGGACAGAGGAGCCTGGTGGGCTGCAGTCCACTGAGTCACAAAGAGTCGGATATGACTGAGTGACTAAATGACAAATATATAAAGTAAATAACTAATAGGGATGTACTGTATAGACCAGGGAACTCTACTCAGTACTCCGTAATAGCCTATATGAGAAATTAATCTAAAAAAGAGTGTGCGTGGGGGGGTTCATTTTGCTGTACACCTGAAACAAACACAATGTTGTAAATCAACTATTGTTCAGTCACACAGTAGTGTCTGACACTGCAATCCCATGGACTATAGCCTGCCAGCTTCCCTGTCCTTCACCTTCTTCTCCCCGAGACTGCTCAAACTCATGTCCGTCGAGTTGGTGATGCCATGCAACCATCTCATCCTCTGTCATCCCCTTCTCCTCTTGTCCTCAATCTTTCCCAGCATCAGGGTCTTTTCCAATGAGTCAGTTCTTCACATGAGGTGGCCAAAGTACTGGAGTTTCAGCTTCAGCATGAGTCCTTCCAATGAATTTTCAGGACTGAGTTCCTTTAGGATGGACTGGTTTGATCTCACTGTCCAAGGGACTCTCAAGAGTACTTTCCAATATCACAGTTCAAAACCATCAATTCTTAAGTGCTCAGCCTTCCTTTTGATCCAACTCTCACATCCATACATGACTACAGGAAAAGCCATAACTTTGATTATAAGGACATTTGTGAGCAAAGTAATAGCTCTGCTTTTTAATATTCTGTGTAGGTTGGTCAAAGCTTTTCTTCCAAGCAGCAAGTGTCTTTTAATTTCATGTCTTCAGTCACCATCTGCAGTGATTTTGGAGCCCAAGAAAAGAAAGTCTGTCACCATTCCATTGTTTCCCCATCTATTTCCCATGAAGCGATGGGACAGTATGCCACGATCTTAGTTTTCTGAATGTTGAGTTTTAAGCCAACTTTTTCACTCTCCTCTTTCACTTTCATCAAGAGCTTCTTTAGTTTTTCTTCACTTTCTGCCATAGGGTGGTGTTATCTGCATATCTGAGGTTATTGATATTTTTCCCATCAATCTTTATTCCAGCTTGTGTTTCATCCAGCCCAGCATTTCACATGATGTACTCGGCATATAAGTTAAATAAGGAGGGGGACAATATACAACCTTGACATACTCCTTTCTCAATTTGGAACCACTCCATTGTTCCATGTCTGGTTATAAGTGTTGCTTCTTGACCTGCATACAGATTTCTCAAGAGGCAGATAATGTGGTCTGGTATTCCCATCTCTTGAAGAATTTTCCAGTTTGTTGGGATCCACACAGCCAAAGGCTTATACACAGTCAATGAAGCAAAGGTAAATGTTTTTCTGGAATTATCTTGCTTTTTCTGTGATCCAGTGGATGTTGGCAAAGATGGTGGAGTAGGAGGATATGTGTTCATCTTTTCCTGGAAAAATGCCAAAATTGCCACTAGTTGCTGAACAAACATCGACAGGAGAATGTTGGATTCCACTAAAAAAAGATAACCTGTGTCCAGTAGCAAAGGAGAAGCCCAACAAGATGATTGGAGGGGCACGATTGTGTCTAGAGTCAAACCTCATATCCACAAGAGATGCTTGGAAGGCAAAACAAGACGCTGTGCACACCAGGACCCGGGAAAGGAGCAGTGACCCCCACAGGAGACTGAGCCAGACCTGCCTTTGAGTGTCTGAGTTTCTCCTGCAGAGGCACTGGTCAGCAGTGGCCTGCTGAGGGGACAGGGGATCTGGCTGCAGCAGACCAGGAAGGTGAGGTGTGTGGTATAAGTCCTCTTGGAGGAGGTCGTCATTAGCCCCACCATAGAGCTGCTGAGCAGATGACCCAGAAACTGGAGAACAATTATACCAAAGAAGTTCTCACACTGATGCAAAATTTCTAGGGCCCCCCAAATAGGGTGTTTTCTAGTGAATTGGCTTTTTGCATCAAGTAGCCAAAGTATTGGAGATTCAACTCTAGCATCAGTCCTTCCAATGAATATTCAGGGTTGATTTCCTTTAGGATCGACTGGTTTGATCTCCTTGTTGTCCAAGGGATTCTCAAGAGTCTTTCCGAGCACAACTCAAAAGCATCAATTTAATTCAATCAAATCAATTAGAGCCATAGGAATATTTTATCAATTTTCTGGAAAATTGTCCCCATCTTCCTAGTTGCTTTGACTATGGATATCAGGCCACAGTGTTCTGAGATGAATTCCCAAAATACCCATGGACCCTCATCAGAACAGTACTTCCAGTGCAGTTAAAGCTTGGGTTCTGAGGTTGCCAAGCAACAAGTCATGTACCTGGCATGGTAGTTAGCTTCCTGGAAACATTAGCAGAAGCAACTCAGACATGCTTGACTCTGCAGGTGTGTCCAGGTCTGGATTCCAAGTTATTTCCTGACATTAGATCAAATTGTGATAAGAATCTTCAGAACACACAGCCTATCGGTCATCATATTCATTCCATTTAAAAGCAACAATGGGTTGGGTGAAAAAACAAAACCCTTTAAAATAAGAAAATAAACAGTGATTACTGTTAAGAAATCACCTGCTCTTCTCCATGCTGCTTCTGACCTCCGTGTGCCAGCCTCTTTTGTCTTTTTTTCCACTTCCCAAAGTCAATGCATTGATCAAGCAGCAAGTCTTACAATTCTACCATGACAGGCAAACATGTTGAAACTTCATCTTTAGCATCAACACCAGTCCAGCATCAGACAGGCATATTTTTATCAGGTGCTTAGAGGTTAAAAGTCTTGTTTTTAATACAGTTACTATGCTCTAAAGATTTTACTATTCTTTGAGAAAGTAAAGATTTTGGAACTTTTTACTCTCTTGATGGTAATTAGGAATTTGAGGAAGGGGAGGGATGAACAGGCAGGATGCAGTTAGATATTTAGGGCACTGAAATTTTCTGTATGATGCCATATTTATCATATATATATGATAAATATATATATGAGATATATATATATATCTCATTACACATTTGTCAAAACCCATAGGATGTACAATTCCAAGAATGAACCCCTAATGTAAGCTATGGGCTTTGAGTAACGATGACCCTAACTCTAACCCTTCCCCTAGCCCCATCCTGGTGTAGAGTCACTGACTTTTATAATTGCACTATTATTAGTAGTGGCGTGAAACGTTGGTAGTGGGGAAGGCTATAAGACATGGGGCAGGAGATTTAGAAGAGCCTGTCTACTTTCTAGTTAGTTTTGCTGTGGACCTAAAATACTCTAAAAATAAAACTTATTTTTTAAAATAAATAAGTGTTGATGCAATGTGTCTCTAGCTATGAAGAGAGGCAAATCAAGATAAGAAGTACCAATGGGAAGGCTGTTTCAGAGAAGGTGGCCAGGGAAAGGATCTGAAAGGAGAGGCCAAAGGCTCAGACACCTGTAGGAACTGAGTGAGCCACAGGGATACTCGAGGGAAGAATGTTCCAGGCAAGTACAATCACAAAAGATAAATAGCAAAGAAAATAGTCCTGCATTTCTATTTGAGACTATTAACAAAGTAGAGTATATGAAACAACAGACAATAAAACAGATGAGGAAAAAAATCTCAAACCTCTGAATACTTTTAAAAGTACTGCCTAGCTAATCTACCTTTTATTTTTGCCAATGGATACCTATTAGGGACAGTCGTTTTCTTGAAAGTTATGCTTAGACATACTGATCCCATCAACTTTTACGTAATGACTCCTAAGTTACCAGTCACTGTCTTTCCTTGTTGATCCCTTTGTCACCACTTACCTGCTGTATTGCAGTTTCTTTCTTCATGGTCCCATGGACTTTCCACTCACCTGTACTGATACAATCTCTCTTAATCTACAGTAACTTTGCCTGTGGGAAAGACATATACAATGTTTGCTAAACTTAACACTAAAATTTACTGTTATCCATCATAATGAGCCAAATATCTCACTGCATGATGGATTCTATGAAAAAACATGTAATTAAAGATCCAAAATTTGGGACTAAAGCAAAACATTGACTATGTAAAAGTTTAATATCATACTGGAATGGGTTGTCCAACATTTGGGGATTTTATGTTCAACATAAGGTTAACTATCAATCATGGCCCAAATATAACTCCATAAATCTAGAGGTTAACTTGTGATAAGACAAGGTGATTTTTTTTTTTGTAACTAGGAAAGATAACTTAAACCCATGATTTTAATGAAATATAAGATGTGAAAGTTTATTTTAAATCCAATGTAAAAGAATCTCAGGTCAGTATTTTACTTTACTTCATTGACTATATAAAATCCCATTTCTTTTATGTATTTCTGAATCTTTTTTTTTTTCAAATCACTGGTTTCCTCATTAAAGAATTAAATTAAAATGTTGACAAATGATCACTGTTTATTTACATAAAAATTACATTTTTAATATTTTGAGAATAAGCTTTGACACATGATTGATTTTATGATATCAGATTCAACTAGCTAAGACCAGAATTAAATATAGCTTTCTTATATAAATTCTGAATATTATCTATGTGTGAAACTGTTCCACAGATGTATTCAAACACATCTACAATCACACTTGCAAAATATTCTTTGGGGAGTTATAAATGCTTTGAAAATCAATTTTGCTTAATTTGATTTAGGATTTCCTAGCAAACACGAATTCTAAATAGGATTTCAAAGATGGGAAAGTTTGATTTAGAACATTTATATTTGGGTAGCATTTGTGTGTAATATTTTGACTGCTTTGTATGAAACTTCAGTAAAGAGGCTGAGTAATGAGTACCTTTAGCTACCATGAAAGAAGAGGATAAAGTGTTTTTCATTATTGACGCAAAATATACAGTAACCTGAAGCATCGAGATGCTGGTAGCAAACTTGTAATTTTAAAGTGAACAAAACCATGGTCGAAATTACTTATAGACTCTGTGGGAGAGGGAGAGGTTGGGATGATTTGGGAGAATGGCATTGAAACATGTAAAATATCATATAATAAATGAATCTCCAGTCCAGGTTCGATGCAGGATACAGGATGCTTGGGGCTGGTGCACTGGGATGACCCAGAGGGATGGTAAGGAGAGGGAGGTGGGAGGGGGTTCAGGATGGGGAACACGTGTACACCCATGGCAGATTCATGTTGATGTATGGAAAACCAATACAATTTTGTAAAGTAAAAAATAAAATAAAATAATTAAAAAAAAGATAATTGTTTTAGACAGACCAGAAATAAGAAAACCTGGAACTTTTTCAAAAAGGCTACATAATTCCTTGAAAGCAGAGGTCTTATTATTACATGTTGTAGCATGATGCTACTCACATTTCAAGGTGCTCAGTAAATTCTTGAAGTTATTTAAGGTGAATTGGCATCAACATTAATTACGAATTTGCTAGTGGGAATTAAAACATAAGAATCAATCAAGACAGAACCCAATAAATTATGGAAACAGCAAAACTGTACCAATAAACTAGGTTCTGAACATCATGGTAGTGAGTATGAATATTGGAGCTAGACTTCCTGGGTTCAAATTCTAGCTTAATCTAGTATTAGTGTCAGGACCCTGGATAAATTATTTAAACCCTCTAAGTCTCATTTTCCTCATCTGTAAAATGAGGTTAATTCCACCAGTTTTACTGAGTTGTAAAGATTAAACTAGTTGACAATAGAACCTAAAAGAATTCCCAGCCCAAAATGCATGCTATGCTTGTCTTAACTACCATTATTTTGAGTATACATGAGAGACTTTTGTTAAAGTAATTTCAGGGTCAGATGATACTGTTGCTTCTAGTGGTTCATAAGTTAAATAAAACAAAGTTTATGAAATATACAAAGTTTTCCTGGTTTGGTGACAATATGATGTTCCTAAGAAATTGTCTGTTAGATTTTTAACTGATGAACAATTTTGAACACATTTAATCCAGATTTATAAACTTAGAAAGTCATGAGAGAAAGGATTCTTAGAAACTGTTGATCTACTCTTGAGTTTGTCCCAAAATCACTAGTAGGTTGCTTAATAATACAGACATCTGGTTAATCTCCAAAATCAACTGACTTAGAGATTACACAGAAATATCTTCTTCAGATTATTCTGATGCTATTAAAATGTGGGAAATGCTAATCTATCGTCCAATTACCTCCTTTTACACGTTGAAATTTACACATTTACACATTGAGATTCACATTGGAATGTGAAGTCAAGTGGGCCTTAGGAAGCATCACTATGAACAAAGCTAGTGGAGGTGATGGAATTCCAGTTGAGCTGTTTCAAATCCTGGAAGATGATACTGTGAAAGTGCTGCACTCAATATGTCAGCAAATTTGGAAAACTCAGCAGTAGCCACAGGACTGGAAAAGGTCAGTTTTCATTCCAATCCCTAAGAAAGGCAATGCCAAAGAATGCTCAAACTACCACACAATTGCACTCATCTCACACGCTAGTAAAGTAATGCTCAAAATTCTCCAAGCCAG
>SJYX01021971.1:13616-25263 GCA_006410675.1 Oreotragus oreotragus
GAGATGGGAATACTAGACCACCTGATCTGCCTCTTGAGAAACCTGTATGCAGGTCAGGAAGCAACAGTTAGAACTGGACATGGAACAACAGACTGGTTCCCAATAGGAAAAGGAGTACGTCAAGGCTGTATATTGTCACCCTGCTTATTTAACTTCTATGCAGAGTACACCATGAGAAATGCTGGGCTGGAAGAAGCACAAGCTGGAATCAAGATTGCCAGGAGAAATATCAATAACCTCAGATATGCAAATGACACCACCCTTATGGCAGAAAGTGAAGAAGAACTAAAGAGCCTTTTGATGAAAGTGAAAGAGGAGAGTGAAAAAGTTGCCTTAAAGCTCAACATTCAGAAAACAGAGATCATGGCATCCGGTCCCATCACTTCATGGCAGATAAATGGGGAAACAGTGGCTGACTTCATTTTGGGGGGCTCCCAAATCACAGTAGATGGTGATTGCAGCCATGAAATTAAAAGATGCTTACTCCTTGGAAGAAAAGTTATGACCAACCTAGATAGCATATTCAAAAGCAGAGACATTACTTTGTCCACAAAGTTCCATCTAGTCAAGGCTATGGTTTTTTCAGTGGTCATGTATGGATGTGAGTGTTGGACTATAAAGATAGCTGAGTGCTGAGGAATTGATGCTTTTGAACTGTGGTGTTAGAGAAGACTCTTGAGAATCCCTTGGCCTGCAAGGAGATTCAACCAGTCCATCCTAAAGGAGATCAGTCCTGGGTGTTCATTGGAAGGACTGATGTTGAAGCTGAAACTCCAATACTTTGGCCACTTGATACAAAGAGCTGACTCATTTGAAAAGACCCTGATGCTGGGAAAGATTGAAAACAGGAGAAGAAGGGGACAACAGAGGATGAGATGGTTGGATGGCATCACCGACTCAATGGACATGGGTTTGGGTGGACCCTGGGAGTTGGTGATGGA
The DNA here is from genome assembly GCA_006410675.1 of Oreotragus oreotragus. Taxonomy (NCBI): domain Eukaryota; kingdom Metazoa; phylum Chordata; class Mammalia; order Artiodactyla; family Bovidae; genus Oreotragus; species Oreotragus oreotragus. Next base: position 14,558 of record SJYX01021971.1, read on the forward strand.
CAGGGAGGCCTGACATGCTGTGGTTCATGGGGTCGCAAGGAGTCAGACACAACTGAGCGACTGAACTGAACTGAACTGACACAGTGAGAAGGTAGGTCTGGAGACATTACATGGCCCTGGCAAATTCCTGTTCTTAATGACACCTCTGGGTTCAGAACTTTTGCCTCCTGTATCCAGATTGGCACACATCTCAATGAACAGTGCAGCATGCAAGGACCCTGCTGAACACTGAAGACCCTGATGAACAGAAGGCTGATGCATCCATGTGGGCTCTGACTGAGCAGGCATTATATCTTCCTATTTACCTGCATCTTGAACAGAAATATCTGCTCTGTTGCTTAGCAATGGCATTGTTCTGGAGTTTCAGATTTCAGCAAAGAAAAGAAAAGGAGGGGGCAGTTGATTGCTAAATGAGCTTCCATATCTCATTTTCATGCTTCTTCCAACAGAGTGTTATATTTCTAACCCATCGACCAATGAAGAGAATGCAGAAGCTTGGCAAAGACAATAGTGACACAATACCATCTTTTATTTGCTAAAGATGATGCCTTTTGTGAGACTAGGGCTAAGAGAGATGGCTGAGGTGGCAGAAGACACATTGATTTTTTTTTTTCTTTCTCATCAAAAGAATAAGACATAGCCTAGAAAATTGTGGTATTTAAGAGCTACTTCTCGCCTTTAAATGTCCCCTACCCCTTATTTTCACTGCACTTGAAATTTCTTCTGCAGGAAATTCCACTCTAGGCTCAAGAAGACATCTGGCAGCAGTGAGTAGTGAGATCTGCCTGGTGGACAGTTGCTGGAAAGATGTGATAATTCCATTTTCTGTCAAACAGCTGAGTGCATGTTGGTAAATGTCAGATCTCTCCACTAACAGCTGGAAAAATGAAGCCACAGAAAGTCTTGTTTATTACCCCACAGCTTCTTAGCCTGTACAGGAAACATAACTTTGTTTGAACATGTGGTTCAGAATATTAATGGCGTCTCTATCTGGGATAGATTTATTCTCTCTTTTAACAATAAATATGTCTATTTTTCTTCCTCTCATTTTTCTTCCCACCAGTTCAACTCAAAAGTCATTGGAGGAGGAGATTTGCCAAATCAACTCAAGCTAAGAAAAGGAGATCCCTCATACAGCTACTTCAAGCATACAATAGATAGTATTATTATGCTGTGTGAGGATTGATTGAGTTATTTGGTAAGATCGTGAAATAGAGTCATCATGAAAAAGAGAATTTATACAGGCATCTCCTAAATATCAGGAATCAAAATTGTATGACCATTTCTTGAAATAGCAACACATAAACTCTTCTCTGTGAATAGTCTACCCAACCTGATTAAAAGTCTATAATTTCTGGGTATTGTTATTGAAGACACATCTGAATTCCCTTTTATGAATGCTATTTTGTTCTGGTAAAACTATTTCTATAAACCAGAGCACATATTGTGTGTGCTGTGTGCCAGTTGCTTCAGGCGTGTCTTACTCTTTGTGACCCCATGGACTGTAGCCCGCCAGTCTCCTCTGTTCCATGGGATTTTCCAGGCAAGAATATTGGAGTGGGCTGCCATGCTTCTCCAGGACATCTTCCCAGCCCAGGGATCAAACCCGCGTCTCCTGTAGCTCCTGCATTGCAGGCAGATTCTTTATCACTGAGCCACTGGGGAAGCCCAGAGCATCATATTACAAAGTTCATTTAATCAATTTTTTCTTCTATAGATTATGATATTGAGGCTAAAATGGTAAAGTTAACCCAAGTTATAATATCAAGTTGATAGAAGTATCGTGGTCTCTTGTCTCTCTGTCAGTTCAGTTAAACAAATACAATGAATGAGAGAGTTCATTTTGCAGGCCCTGTGTTAGGCACTAGGGCAAAGTAAGCAAGAGAGCAAGGGGGAAGGTGATAAAGTTCAACGAGCATGAGAGAACAGCTAAGGTGAGTGTTGTTGGTGGGACAGGGATCAGATATGACATCTTGGAATGTGTGTTAGCAAAAGTGAGACCTGAATGTGAGTTAACATTTCTTAGAATCTGCCTGCAATGCAGGCGGTTCGATTCCTGGGTCAGGGAGATTCGCTGGAGAAGGGATAGGTTACTCACTGAAGTATTCTTAGGCTTCCTTTGTGGCTCACCTGGTGAAGAATCTGCCTGCAGTGTGGGAGACCTAGGTTCGATTCCTGGGTTGGGAAGATCCCTGGAGAAGGGAAAGGCTACCCACTCCAGTATTCTGGCCTGGAGAATTCCATTCACAAACAGTTTGACAAGACTGAGCGATTTTCACTTTATTTCACTTCATTCTTGCTTCATCTCTTCTTGTCTGAGACAAGAAAATAANCTGGGTTGGGAAGATCCCTGGAGAAGGGAAAGGCTACCCACTCCAGTATTCTGGCCTGGAGAATTCCATTCACAAACAGTTTGACAAGACTGAGCGATTTTCACTTTATTTCACTTCATTCTTGCTTCATCTCTTCTTGTCTGAGACAAGAAAATAATGAAGTCATGGAGTTGAAAAAGAGACAGAAAGAGGATGAGACAGAGAGAGTGCACAGTGTAAGGAAATTAATTTCATTATGTCTGGAATGACTGGAACACAGAGGGGAAGCCTGGGGAAATGTAAACCAGTAACATTATACTAAAGATTTGAGTGTTACTCTAATAACAACTGGGAGTTGCTAAAAAGTTTTAATGGAGTAGTTACAGTACTCATTTCATCCTATCACATGACAATTTTGGACTGAAGCAAGGCAAAAGGTGGCATAAAGGACACGTGCAGAGTAAGCAGAATGATCTGAGCGATTTTAGATTCAGGTCCTTCTGTCCCCAGATAGATCTCCTGTCGACCTCTTACTGTTCTCAACATCCCAGACTTTTCTGTCTCCATTCAGCATCATCAGTGTGAGGTCCTGATCCAGAGTAAGGTGTGGAGCAGTCAACCAGCGATCAAGGGACAGATACCCTCAAACATGGAGTGAGAAATGATCTTAATGGGGACCACAGTAGAAATGATATGCATAGTTCTCATTTAGTGCTATTCAGCTTAATTTTTTCTCATTTGTAGTGAAATCATGCTCCCTAAAGGAATTTTCAAAACACCTTTACCCCTACTACACTATGACCCAGAGAAGGTAAGTGACTTGCAGGTGTCACGTAGCCAGGAAGTGGCTATAGTTGTACTAAGTGGTACTAAGAGGTTCCTGGCTTCTGATCCAATGTTCTTTCCACTGCACTACAGCTGTTTCTGAGGATGAAGCTCAACTCTTCATCCTTTTACGAAGCACTGCCCATCCACCATGGCTGTCATTTACCATGAATTTATCAAGCATTCATGCTGTTTGCTCAGCAAGACCCGGAAACCACTGCTGTTCATCCATAATTTTCATTAATCCAGATAAAGAAGCCAAGTTCATTCCATTGGGATGATATAGAAAAGTTATACATAAAGAGATAAAATGAGAAAAAATATGTGATTAGAAGCTACTGCTAACCTCTGGGAACATCTCCCTACTTAGTTAGGATGTTGCCTCGGAACCTTTCATTTAAATATTATTAGCCAAAGCTTAATTACTCTGCTGGTATCTGGTATATTACTTAGCACCCTACCCACACACATACTTTCTTTTCTTTCTTTTTTTTTTTTTTTGGGCCCAGTCACCACCTAATCCAGTAAAATAAAGTTAGTGCTAAAATCCTCACTTGCCAGATGCTCTACACGGTCCTGCCATTGCTACTAATTTGCAAAGAAAAAAAAAATTCCCATACTTAGGTGCCAAATAAAACAATCAACTTCAACTACCATTTTAGCTTAATCAGATAGATGAAATGGATTTTATTAAGTTTTGTTTTTTTCCCCCTCTTCCATTAGAGCAAATGTTCATGCTGGCTCTTTGAATATTTTGTCAGCATAAATAAGTGCAATGTTGTGAACGCTTTGATTTCTCATTCTGTTTTTCTCCAAGGAAAAATGTATTCAACTCCCAGTCTGGCCTGGGTACCCTGGGCAGCCCTTCTATCTGCTCCTAGGCTTCAATGCTTGGTCCAAAAACATCTAGCATGGAATTTGGCACAGAATAAGGACCCAATAAATGCTAGCTAAAAGTGAACGCTTTCCTGCTCTGTTTCCAGAAAAATGAAAAATACAGACCTCTAAGCAGGTAACCAGGGTGACTGATGCTAATCTCCAGTTAGGACAAGGCAGGCTGTTGACATCAAGATTTCTCACCATTCATGCAACGGTGAGAATGCCAGGGGGTGCTTTGTAGTGATGAGATGACTCAAGCTTCATAATGATCAAATTTGTTTTACTTTTCTTGAGATATTGCTCAAAAAGACAGCTTCCCGCTATCCACTGAGGACGTGAATTTCCTATGAGCCAGGCCTGGGTTCCGGCCAATGGGTTGCTGATTGGTTTGGGAAGAAAAGTCTTTATTGTAAGTACAAAAGGAGAGAATCAACTTAAAATCTCTCCTCTGGGTGTATTGTGTTTTCTTTCTCCCAGAGATAATCAAGGGGAAATCCTAGCCAGGGTTTAAAAGCTGTGTTTTACTCCGAAATGCAAATCAATGCAATGTCTTCTGAGACTTCCTCTGATGATCAGTTATTCATGAGGGAGAAATCATCATAGTCTTTGTTACAAGCAAAAAAATTTAAAAATAAAAATAAATACATTCTAACATCTAGCAGACGTACTCACCCTTCAAGAAAGCAGCGCTTAATTGGAGTGAAAATTCAAGGGCAGAGCAACCGCTTGCTTCTTTTCTTCAAAACTAAGGGTTTGTGAGCTCTGAAACCTGGAATTTAAAAACTCTGGTTTCAAGATTTTGCTGTACATTACTCAGTTATTGAGAATTTGACTGACGTTCAGGTTGGCAGAAGAGAAGACGCAAAAATCATTTGTGAGAAAATGACATGTCTTCTAGGATCAGATCTTTTTATCAGCTCCTGAAGCAAAGACCCATGAGTTTTGCTAGAAAAGATCTACCACCAAGGGTTAACATCAACACAAAAAAGACAAGGTCTGGCTGGACAAGAGCCCAGGAGTAAGGCGCTCCAAATTCCCATCTGTGCTCAGCTATCTACTCTTTTTTTTTTTTAAATGTATCTATCAATCTATGGCTGTGTTGTGTCTCTGTTGCTGCGCGCAGGATTTCTCTAGTCGTTGCAGGTAGGGGTATTCTTCGTTACAGTGCACGGGCTTCTCACTGCGGTGGCTTCTCTCTCTAGAGCACACAGGCTTAGTTGCCCCATGACATGTGGGATCTCCCCAGGCCAGGGAGGAAATCCATGTCCCCTGCAATGGCAGGAGGATTCTTAACCACTGGACCACCTGGAAAATCCTCAGCTCTCTACTCTTATCGTTTATGTTCTGGTCTTGATGTCATAGAGGAGCTGATTCTCCATATTGCTTAGACTTCACTATAATAATCAACAGCTATAAGAATAAAGTTTCCACTTCAAAGTAAATAAAATTGCTATATGTCACCATTGATTTGTCATATGTCAGATTTGAAAGCAATGGTTGCAGGTAAGTTACTCCATCGTATTAAGAATAAATTTCTCATGAAAATGGAAATAAGAATATCCACTTCACAAGGTCATTGTATTAATTATGATGTTTATAAGGTGTCAGGTGTAATTGTGATTATTATTATTATTAGATGATCCTTAAATACCTCCCTGCCTTGACATTTTTAAAAGTCCCAGATGTATAACTCTGAATCACTGAATCAAGTCAGAGATGGTACTGAGTGATCTGGAGAGTTTCCAGAGTGCACATGAATATGTATCATCAACAGTGAATTATTACATCTCACTGGACTTCAGTTTCTCTTTAGTAGGAGAATTCAGTTAGCATCTTTGCTCTCAGTATCAAGTATCACATGTTATACTTAACATATACTTAACAACTAGAAAATTAAACCCTCTAGATTCTGATACAATGACTTAAAACTTGTAGGTGCTTTTGAGAGAAAATCAGGAAGGTATTATTGATCTGTATATTTTTGCAACATGTACCCACGTGCACACACATACATAGGAAATTCTTCATGATTTGGCCCAAATGAACTCAGATTTCAAGCATCAACTACTTTAACAAGTATATGGCAGGGATGCAAAATTTGGAAGGTTTGGGGATAGAAAATACTGGGATGAAAAAGAGAGAGTCATTAATGGTAATAGGCGTGTGTCTGAAACTTTGTATAATAGAAAATGGAATAAACTAAGTGTGAAAACAGGTAACTACAATGTCCACATTTAAGAAAAGAAAGTATTGATGACTAGTGGACTCAAAAAAGACTTTACAAGGAGTTAACATTTGAGTTAATTCTTGAATGAAAAGATTTTTTGGTCTATGCAAAGAGATATCTTGATAATTCTAGGATGAGGGTAATTCTAGGATATGTATAAAGTCAGGAGGAATTGAGTCTCTGCCCAGTGCAGGAATGTTCATGATCAGCTGTGAAAGGAGTAAAAGAGTAAAAAAAGATGCTGGAGGATACTAAGTCAGAAGAATTGGTTGATACCATCATATGGAGGACTTTGAAGTAAAAATTTGCACTTGATTGTCCAAGTTCTGAGGTTTTAGTATTGGAGTAGGAAAAAATAACATGAACTGATTTGTTCAGATAAGAACTTTGACAGCTATGAAGGATGAGCTGGAACACCATTTGTAGTTCCAGAGACAAGTACTAAGAATGGAATAATCTCATCAATATGGGCAGAAGCAATAGGAGTGGAATAGAGAAAAACCATGAGAGATGCGTTGAGTTGGTGGAGGTTTTACTTGAAGAACTGGGCTGCCATTGCTGACTAGTCTCTCCTGCTTTGGGTTTTGTAGCCCTCCTTCCTGATTTTCTTCCTTTATCTTCAATTCCTTTGTCCCAGCCTTCTCTACAAGCTCTTTCCTCTGTCTGCTCTGTATCATTGAGTTCTGACCTCGGCCATCTTCATGGGTTGAATAACTCAGTGCATGATTAGATAGAAAAAAAATAGATTAAAAGCTGGGGTTAAGTGTTCCTGAAGTTTACAGTCTGAGTGATTGGGAAATTAATGACCCCAAATGCAGGTCAAATCTAATCCATTCTCCACATGTTTACTGTCTTTACCTATTCAACTGAAGATGGCTGAAGAAAAATATGCCATATTGATTGGATATATTTCAATTTTATTACCTCAGATCTCAAGCGGTTTCTCCATACCACCTGATAATCCCACCACATTGTGCTAAACAATTCAATGTCTTACTTTCCAGGTCACTATGTTGTACCTTATTCCCCAACTCAACTTGTCAACACATCTGCTTATGATCTTGCTTCTCATTTCACTGTGAATAGACATGCAAAAGAAAAACATCCATATTCCTTACCTTTTTTACATTCTTATTTCTTTTCATGGTACTTATAAATTAGAACGTTTATAATCATTTATTTTGTTTTAACTTTCACCAATCTGCCCTTCATTCCATAAGAATGTAAACTCTTATGAAGGTAAGGTTGGTTCTGTGGGTTTTTTTTCACTTCTGCACCCCAAGCACTCAGGATAGTATCTGGCATGTAGAAATCAATCAGTTAATCTATATGAATAAAATAATGAAATCTTCTACAAATAAACCTACCTTCTCTCTATAATGGTCCCAGAATACTGTGTTGCACTGTTCATTTTAATCGGTAAACTATTCTTTCTGCTAGGATCAACTTTTATTCTCGTGATCTGGAAACAGGGTCACCATGTTATTATCATGTAATTTACCCACTGTACAACAGTGAGTGGGCATTGTGGGGCTGAAAATCAACTATCTAGTAAAAGGGTTTATTTCTTTGTGTATTTTTTTTTTTTTTTGCAGGTAACTACAGTATGGAATAGCAACAGTCTTAATTAAATTTTATAACATTTTGCCTATTCAAAAACTTTTAGTCAAAAATGTCATAACTAACTCCCAACTTACAAAAAAAAAAAAACAAACCTCATCTTCAACTCTACATCTTCTTTTTCCTGCTAACCTTTATAACAAAAATTCCTGAAATGACTATCATATCACTGGAGATAATCAATAATATTGTAATATCTTTGGATGGTGACACATGGTGAATAGACTTATTGTAGGGATTATTTTGTAATGTATAATATATGCATAAACACTATGCTATATACCTAAAAGTAATATACTATGGTAAATCCATTATACCTCCATTAAAAATAAAAGCATAAATAAGTAATGTACAAAACTGGACACATTTTAATATGTATGTGTATGTATGCATATGTACTTATACCTGTGGGTCAATCATAATCAAAATATTGAATATATTCATTACCCTATAAAGTATTACACCTTTTGTAGTTGTTTTATCCTTCTAATTAGTTTAGTTAGAAGTTTTTAGACTAGTTAGAATTCCCAGAATTTTAAACAAATCAAATCATACAGAATATAATTTTATGTATCTTAAACTCCACATAATTATTTTGAGATCCACCTATGATATTGCATATATAAAGTATTTATTCCCTCTCATTGCTGAGTTCCTTCCTGTTTTATGAATATGACACATTAGTTTATCTATTCTGATATTGCTGGGTACTTTGGTGGTTTCCATTTCTGAATTATTACAAGTAACATTGCTCTCAACATTCAGGTACAGTTCTTCGGATGAACACATGCTTTACTTTCTCAGGGGTAAACATCTAGGCATGTAACAGTTGAGTATTTTGGTAGATATGTCTGACTTTGAAACAGTGCCACAGTTTCCTCAGGAAGGTGGCTGTTTAGAAACCAGGAAACAACTTCTCATCAGAAACCAAATTTTCCAACAATTTCATCGAGGATTTCTAGCCTCCAGAACCATGAGGAAAAAAATGTTGCTTAAGCCACTCCATCAGTAGTATTTTGTTATGACAGCTCCTGCAGATATTACAAGTACTGAACGACAACGGCCTGATGGGAGTCAGTTGAGAAGATAGTGGGTAGTCAAGCAAGTGATGACTCAACATTGGACAATTCTTTCAAATGCTGTTAAGTGAAGGTGCAAAGAAACTGAATGGTAGCTGCGTAGGTGTATGAGACAAGGGAAGACATTGTTTTCTTAACATGGGCTTTATCGCCATAGTTGTACGCATCAGAAAATTATTCAGTAGACAGGGGAAATGTCTCTGTGAGCAGAAGAGGAGATGATTATTGTATTGATTGCCTTATGCAGGTGAGTATGGGATCCAGAGCAATAGAGGAAGGATCACAGGGTGTGTGGATTCATAAGCACGTCAGCTAGACGGTATGAGAATTACCCTGTCCTTCTCTGAGGTAGTATAGTTAGAAGTTTAGAAGGGCAAGAAATATAAGATGAAAAGATAGCTTGATAAAGATGGAGGATCAGAAAAGGTAGTTATTTAAAATGTTCCTGAGTCTATTTATAGACAGTAGATAATGAGGGTTGTCATGTTTATGATTTTAAAACTGATGATTTAATAGAGAAAGGGAATAACTGATAATAGCACCAAACAAACTTTCAGCTAAGGAAGGGGTGTTTGACTTTTTTCTCAAAGAAATAGGAAAGAATGAGTGAAGAGGCAGGAAGGAAAATGTGGGGAAGGAGAAGAAAACTGGGGGAGACAGAGTTGAAGTCAACTGCTAAAAGTAAAGACAGTAAGAGGTCAGGGGTTGAGGTTTTCATTTTAATATTTTTGTTTAAGTTTTTATTGAATTTGCTACAAGGTCGCTTCTATTTTATTTTACTTTATTATTATTATTATTATTTGGTTTGTTTGGTTTGTTTTGGCTGCAAAGCGTGTGGCATCTTAGCTCACTGACCAGGGATTGAAACCACATCCCCTAGATTGGAAGGGGAGGCCTTAACCACCAGACCACCAGGAAAGTCCCAGGCACTAAGGTTTTGAAAGAGCAAAAAAGGACTAAATGGCCACATGGGACACTGGGTATATTAAATGGGGAAGAATGAAATTGTTTGAGATGGCTTACCAGCATTACTGGTCCTGGGTGACTTAAAAACAACAAGACTATAAAACAAATATTTGAATTTCTGCATCAAGTAGCAGAATAAGAGAAAATGGGCCATTGATTTTTCATATGGAATGCAAGTAGGTGGGGTGACAGCAGGAAGAGATCAACTGGGCACCAGGGAAATTTAGAGTGGGCAGACAAAGTTGTTGGAGAAGGCAATGGCACCCCACTCCAGTACTCTTGCCTGGAAACTCCCGTGGACGGAGGAGCCTGGTGGGCTGCAGTCCATGGAGTCGCGAAGAGTCAGACACGACTGAGCGACTTCACTTTCACTTTTCACTTTCATGTATTGGAGAAGGGAATGGCAACCCACTCCAGTGTTCTTGCCTGGAGAATCCCAGGGATGGGGGAGCCTGGTGGGCTGCCGTCTATGGGGTCACACAGAGTCGGACACGACTGATGCGACTTAGCAGCAGCAGCAGCAGCAGCAGCAGCAGCAATGTTAAGACTGACACACGTGAACTCATTTACAAAACAAAAACAAACTTACAGATATCAAAAACAAACTTATGGTTACCAAAAGGATGGTGGGGAGGGATAAATCACGAGCTTGACATTAACATACAGACATTACTATACATAAGATAGGTAGGCAACGAGGACCTACTGCTGCTGCTGCTGCTGCGTCACTTCAGTCGTGTCCGACTCTGTGTCCTGGGATTCTCCAGGCAAGAATACTGGAGTGGGTTGCCATTTCCT
>SJYX01021971.1:41888-106006 GCA_006410675.1 Oreotragus oreotragus
GTATGGATGTGAAAGTTGGACTGTGAAGAAAGCTGAGCGCCGAAGAATCGATGCTTTTGAACTGTGGTGTTGGAGAAGACTCTTGAGAGTCCCTTGGACTGCAAGGAGATCCAACCAGTCCATTCTGAAGGAGATCAACCCTGGGATTTCTTTGGAAGGAATGATGCTAAAGCTGAAACGCCAGTACTTTGGCCACCTCATGTGAAGAGTTGACTCATTGGAAAAGACTCTGATGCTGGGAGGGATTGGGGGCAGGAGGAGAAGGGGACGACTGAGGATGAGATGGCTGGATGGCATCACGGACTCGATGGACGTGAGTCTGAGTGAACTCAGGGAGATGGTGATGGACAGGGAGGCCTGGCGTGCTGTGATTCATGGGGTCGCAAAGAGTCGGACACGACTGAACGACTGAACTGAACTGAACTGAACTGAAAGATATCAAAGGGTTTTCAGTATCTAATATCAGTTACTGCAGTTTTCCTAATGGAAGCACAAAATATCGCTAGCTAGCACAGAAACACGGAGTGTGTCTGACATAAACGTGCATGTTTCTCATTGCTACAATGTGTAGGTAGTTGACATAATCCTTATTAACAGCTTTAGTCTGGGGACTTCCCTAGTGGCCCAGTTGTTAAGACTCCAGGCTTCCACTGGAGACAGGTTCTATCCCTGATGGGGCAACTAAGACCCCACGTGTCCCATGGCATGGCCAAGAGAAGAGATAGATTTTTTTTTTTTTAAGAGCATCAATCTGGACAGTAAGTTTTCTTCTCTCATTTTTTACCCCCATACAATAGTTACACTTGAGCAAACATCATCTTTTCCTGCATGTAGAGCATGCTACATGGGCATGCTCTGTTGTGTCCAACTCTTTGTGACCCCATGGACTATAGCCCACTGGGCTCCTCTGTCCGTGGGATTTCCCAGGCAACAGTACTGGAGTGGGTTGCCATTTCCTCCTCCAGGGGATCTTCCTGACCCAGGATTGAACTCATGTCTCCTACACAACAGGCAGATTCTTTACTGCTGAACCACCTAGAAAGCCCACGCTGCCACTGCCGCTGCTGCTGCTGCTGAGTCGCTTCAGTCGTGTCTGACTCTGTGTGACCCCATAGACGGCAGCCCATCAGGCTCCCCCGTCCCTGGGATTCTCCAGGCAAGAACACTGGAGTGGGTTGCCATTTCCTCCTCCAATGCATGAAAGTGAAAAGTGAAAGTGAAGTCGCTCAGTCGTGTCCGACTCTTCACGACCCCATGGACTGCAGCCCACCAGGCAGCCCATAGAGTATGCTATATGACTCACAAATTAAAGATCCCAGGTGGGGTATGAATGAGATTTTAGGGTTGTGCCAAATCATATGCTAAATTACAGTCAAGTCTCTGATTTAACACCCTACAGAGGAAGGTCTTGTCACAATTATTTTTTCTGGAATTTTGATTTTGTTACTTTTTTTAGGCAGTCTTCACTGTGATTCTTTAAAGGGTGACTGATTTTACAAGGATAATTGATTCATCAATGCCCAGAGCTATTAAGTTTTAGCCTCTTATATTGTTGATTATATTCTGGAATGTGTGTGTGTGTGTATGTGTGTACTTACTTGTCCAATCATGTCTGACTCTTTGTGACCCCATGGATTGTAGCCTGCCAGGCACCTCTGTCCATGGAAATTTTCCAGGCAGGCAAGAATACTGGAGTGGGTTGCCATGCACTCTTCCAGTGGATCTGCCCAACCCGGGGATCAAACCCAGGTCTCCTGCATTGCAGGTGGGTTCTTTTGCTGTCTGAGCCACCAGGGAAGCCCTTTATCCTGCAATATATATTATATATTCTATGTTGTAATGCCAAAGTATTTGTTAGCATATTAAATATTAGAAGAAATAATAATTGTTTAAAAAAGGATGTCTGTATTACAAGTTTGCTTCTCTAATGAGAAACACAGAAGATGGAATGAGCTTACTCGTTTTAGTAATTTGACAGTTAATATCCTCATTTCTGATGCCTGATGGAAGGAGAGTGATAGATATTTGGAACAAAAAGCCATATCTCAATCACCTTTCAGCTCTAAAATGCTCTGATCAAATTTTAAGTAATCATAGTTTGCCTTTCCTTCTGGGCTACATTGAGATGTAGAATGTTTAATGACTATGAACACAGACTTTTGAATCAGACAGGTCTGTGTCTTTCCCCATCTCTTTCATAACTAGCTGTAGACCTTGGGCACATTATTTAACATTTTAAATGTCACATTCACAAAATGAGAATAATACTATCTATCTCATAGAATCAGTGTAATTAACTCAGCATAGATCTTGGCACATTGTAAATGCTCCATAAATGTTAGTACATATTAATTAGTTATATATACTCTATGTCCAGTTCTTTTTGGACCCATTAGGCGACCACATTTGGTACATAGAACTAGCAGCGTGTATAAAAGAAATGTCAGCCCTGAATCTTATGCTTTTAGCCAAGTTTAGTGTTTAGTATTTTTGAGAAGGCACTGGTAACCCACTCCAGTACTTTTGCCTGGAAAATCCCATGGATGGAAGAGGCTGGTGGGCTGCAGTCCACGGGGTCACTGAGAGTTGGACATGACTGAGTGACTTCACTTTCACTTTTCACTTGTATGCATTGGAGAAGGAAATGGCAACCCCCTCCAGTGTTCTTGCCTGGAGAATCCCAGGGATGAGGGAGCCTGGTGGGCTGCCATCTATGTGGTTGCACAGAGTCGGACACGGCTGAAGCGACTTAGCAGCAGCAGCAGTGTTTAGTATTTAATATTGTGTCACACCTTAAACATTACCAATACCCTGGGCATCTGAACATGTTCTTAATTNGCAACCCCCTCCAGTGTTCTTGCCTGGAGAATCCCAGGGATGAGGGAGCCTGGTGGGCTGCCATCTATGTGGTTGCACAGAGTCGGACACGGCTGAAGCGACTTAGCAGCAGCAGCAGTGTTTAGTATTTAATATTGTGTCACACCTTAAACATTACCAATACCCTGGGCATCTGAACATGTTCTTAATTTTCCTGTTTTGTTTTTTTTTTTTAATGTCAAATTCACACTGAATGTCTGGATTCCTTTTATAGCTATAGAGTTACTGGGTGAGTCAAAAATTTTGTTTGTTTTTTTCTATACCATCTTATGAAAAAATCTAAATGAACTTTTTGACCAATCCCATAATAGTGACTTGAGCAAAACCAAGTAGTGGCTAGATGGCAGAGGCTCACACTGTCTGAACCGGACCTGCTGTGTTGACCATTATCCTTCATTACTTAGATATTATTTACATTATCCCATATTATCTACACTTACTCAGTGAGTAAGCATCCCCATACGGTTGTTCTGGTTTGGTCTGTGTATGCCATTTTTGACAAACTCAAAGGACTTTGAATCTCAAGCCACCTAACCAGCAAAGAAGGAGCTTGAAGCCACTCCCTGCATCTAGGAAAAGGTGTTCTTTGATAAAAGGAAACGTGGATCACACAACTAATGGTTGGACATGGTAAAAATTTAGTCTTGCAGCTCTAGTCGCTGACTTAAAGTCCACCAGCACTGCTGATGCTTTTAACAGAATGTTCCTCAGATATCTTGTTAAAAAAATACTTTTGTCAATAAAATCTCCCATTTTAGGAGGTAGAATTAGGGGAGCTTTTGGTAACCTGCTTGATATGTGTTAGTGATTCAGTTGTGTCCAACTCTTTGCAACCCCACAGACTGTAGCCTGCCAGGCCTCTCTGTCCATGGGATTCTCCAGGCAATAATACTGGAGTAGATTGCCATTCCCTTCTCCAGAAACCTGCTTGATGGATAAGACAAAATACATCTCTGGTATTCAGTCTTCCAGCATCCTCCAAAAGGCTTTCTATCAGTGTTAAAGTGGCTTTGCGCTCTGTGTATACATTGCAGGTCAGCCACTGCAATGGGTTTCAGTCGCTGGTGTGAGGATTTTTTAGGAATAGTGTCATTCTTCCCACCTAATTCCAAAAAGATGATTAAAGAACTCTTTCATTATTAAAGGACACACAAGCTGCCCTAATGCTGGGATTCATAAAAGCAGGTCCTGGGTCCCCTCTCATCATTCCTGTGCCGGGTGGGAATTGCCTACCCTAAAATTTCTGTCTCATTATCCATTGGAACTCCCTCTCCTTGTTTTTCCATTTATACCTTCACTCCAGAGACTTGGAACTTATCGTTTTCCTGCCTCTGATCACAGTCGTCTCTGGGATCACAATTCAGATTCTACTCCCTGGCTCTGTAATCTCTGATCGTTCTGGACAGAAGCGGATCTGGAGTGATTCAGTGAATCTTGGCAGAGCACTGCTTCCTTCCCCCGTTCAGCCCAGCGCATCTACCAGGCGCACTTGGTCTTCAGAAAGTGAGGCCTCTCCATAGCATCTGTGCTCCTCTTGCTCTTGCCTCCTGTTTATTGTTTTTTCAAGACAATATGCATTGTGCACATATATATTTGGAGCTTCAGCTGGTAAAGAATCAGCCTGCAATGCAGGAGATCCTGGTTCAATTTCTGGGTCCAGAAGCTCCCCTGGAGGAGGGCATGGCAACCCACTTCAGTATTTTTGCCTGGAGAATCCCCATGGACAGAGGAGTCTGGCGGGCTACAGTCCTTGGAATCGCAGAGTCGGACATGACTAAACACAGCACACAGTGACACATATATATTTATTATTTATACATTTTTAACTTTTTATTTTATATTGGAGTATATGGCATCACTAACTCGATGGACGTGAGTCTGAGTGAACTCCGGGAGTTGGTGATGGACAGGGAGGCCTGGCGTGCTGCGATTCATGGGGTCGCAAAGAGTTGGACATGACTGAGCGACTGAACTGAACTGAACTGATAGCCAATTAACAATATTGTGATAGTTTCAAGTGGATAGCAAAGAGAGCCAGCCATACATATTTGTTGTTGTTCAGCCGCTATCATTTTGAAATGAGTCAGCCACACATAGACACGTATGCATTCTCCCCTAAACTCCCCTCCCATCCAGGCTGCCACATAACACTGAGCAGAGTTTCCTGTGCTGTAAAGTAGGTCCTTGTTTGTTGTCTATTTTAACCCCTTGTTAACTCTAACATTCAGATGTGGTTCTCACATGCTCCAAACACAGAGGGAGCTCTTCACAGATAGAGTTTGCTCGCCTGACAGTTTCTGTGTTAAACACACAGTAAGTGAGGGAGAAGAAGGAGTAGGTAAAAGATTTTGGCTACATTAATCAGATTATAACCCAAAGGGGTAATTTCTCCTTGGGAAGAAGAAGAACACTTGCAATTTAAGGCATTTGTTAATGAAGTTGTGTAGCCTGGAAAAGTGGAGCAACACAGTTCATCCAGCCCATCCTCTTACAGGACCTCCTGATGCTTTGGGTAGAATTTTCTTTTGGCGGGTGAGTGAAATTTGATGAGAGAAACTGAAGTGACTTCAGTTCTCCTGACTCGAAGCAGGTGAAATAGAACCTGACAGACCAGGACAATGAGATGCATAAAGGACCCAGAGCCCACTAGGATTACAAAGGCCTGAAAGCAGCCCTGAATTAAGGCACATTAAACTTGAAGATCATGCTAAGTGGCCTTCAAATGCTGACTCTCCTCTGCTATATCCACTCAATAAACTGTGAAATCAAGGCTACTAAAGAAAACCCTTGGAAATGTATTTATTCATTTGACAATTATCTAGATAGTACATAGGGGCTTCCGTGGTGCCTCAGATGCCAAAGAATCTGCCTGCAATGCAGGAGATGGGATTTTGACCCCTAAGTTGGGAAGATCCCCTGGAGGAGGGAATGACTACTCACTCCAGTATTCTTGCCTGGAGAATTCCATGGATAGAGGAGCCTGGCGGGCTACAGTCCATAGGGTCACAAAGAATTGAACACGACTGAGTGAATTAAAGTTTTTTTTTCACGCTAGATAATGTCTACTCTGTGACAGATGCAGTTCTAAGTAATGGGGATTCAATACAGACAAAATTTCCTGCCTTGGTGGGGCTTATTGTCTAATAGTAAAAAATCAACAGTAAACAAGATAAATAGGTTAAATATATACTGTTAGGAAGCAATTAACATAGAGAAGAAGGCATAAAATTATATGAGTTGGATCATGCAGGAAAGCGGTGAAAAACAAGAAGAATTTTGAATTAAGCTATGAAGGAAGGGGGAACTAACCAAGAAGGTATCTGAGGTTCCATCATTTTAGGAAGAGGAAAGAGCAAATTTAAAAGCTTTGAGATAGGATCTCCTCTGGAAAGTTTGAAAAATACCAAGAAAGATGGTAGAACTGGAGTGAAATGAGATAAGAATATTAGATAAGGTATATGTGTGTGGCTGGGAGGTGGTGTTTATGAACATAGTAAGAACTTTGACTTTGAAATAGAGGCTATCTGTGAGTTTTGAGCAGAGAAGTGACAAGATCGGATATGATTTAACAGATCATCTGGCTGCTTGGTTGAAAGCAGATTTTAGGAAGCAAAAGTAGAAGCTAGGAGGCCAGGTAGAGGAGATTAATTCAACAGTAAAGGAAGGGAAGATTGATTGTGGTTTGGAAAGGGCCAAGAGATCTATTTTGAAAGTAAAAATCTGTGATTTTTCTAATAAACTCACTAGAAAATGGGAAAGAAAAAGCAAGGATTGTGGCCTGATCAGCTAGAATAAGTTAGTGTTGAGAGGTATGTGGATAATAGTGAAAAGATTAAGTTTAGGAGCAGAGAGTAAGGCACTTGGTTTTGTTGGTGAGTTTTTTGGTTTTTGGGTCTTTTTTCTTTTCTGCCTCACTGCTCAGCATATGCGATCTTACTTCTCCAGCAAGGATGGAACCCACACCTCCTGCAGGGGAAGTGAGGATTCTTAACCACTGATCACCAGGGAAGTGGTTTTGAGTATGTCTATTCATGGGAAATAGATGGGGAAACAGTGGAAACAGTGTCAGACTTTATTTTGGGGGGCTCCAAAATCACTGCAGATGGTGACTGCAGCCATGAAATTAAAAGATGCTTACTCCTTGGAAGAAAAGTTATGACCAACCTAGATAGCATATACAAAAGCAGAGACATTACTTTGCCAACTAAGGTCCGTCTAGTCAAGGCTATGGTTTTTCCAGTGGTCATGTATGGATGTGAGAGTTGGACTGTGAAGAAGGCTGAGCACAAAAGAATTGATGCTTTTGAACTGTGGTGTCGGAGAAGATTCTTGAGAGTGCCTTGCCTTGGACTGCAAGGAGATCCAACCAGTCCATTCTAAAGGAGACCAATCCTGGGTGTTCTTTGGAAGGAATGATGTTAAAGCTGAAACTCCAGTACTTTGGGCACCTCATGTGAAGAGTTGACTCATTGGAAAAGACTCTGATGCTGGGAGGGATTGGGGGCAGGAGGAGAAGGGAATGACAGAGGATGAGATGGCTGGATGACATCACGGACTCGATGGACGTGAGTCTGAGTGAACTCCAGGAGATGGTGATGAACAGGGAGGCCTGGTGTGCTGCGATTCATGGGGTCGCAATGAGTCGGACATGACTGAGTGACTGAACTGCTTCAGGAGATCAATGTTGAGTATGTCTATTCAGATGCTTTTTACACATCTCAACACAGATGTCAAGTAGATAGTTTGACATCAGAGTCCTCTTGTTTTACATTTTTTATTCATCAATTCAGTTCAGTCACTCAGTTGTGTCTGACTCTTTGCGATCCCATGAACCACAGGGCGCCAGGCCTCCCTGTCCATCACCAACTCCCGGAGTTCACTCAAACCCCTGTCCATCGAGTCAGTAATGCCATCCAACCGTTTCATCCTCTGTCATCCCCTTCTCCTCCTGCCCTCAATCTTTCCCAGCATCAGGGTCTTTTCAAATGAGTAAGTTCTTCACATCAGGTGGCCAAAGTATTGGAGTTTCAGCTTTAGCATCAGTCCTTCCAAAGAACACCCAGGACTGGTCTCCTTTAGAATGGACTGGTTGGATCTCTTTGCAATCCAAGGGACTCTCAAGAGTCTTCTCCAACACTGCAGTTCAAAAGCATCAATTCTTCAGTGCTTAGCTTTCATGGTCCTTTTCAAAAGGAAAGGAAAGCATGAGGTAGGATCAGGATTAGAAGACTAGGGTTCCTCCAAATATTTGTGATTCTGAATGGTTGTTGAATCCAGCAGTGTTCTTGGTAGAAGAGGTGAAAGTGAAAGTGACTCATTCGGGTCTGACTCTTTGTGACCCCATGGACTGTCCATGGAATTCTCCAGGTCAAAATACTGGAGTGGGTAGCCTTTCCCTTCTCCAGGGGGTCTTTCCAATCCAGGGATCGAACCCAGGTCTCTCACATTGCAGGCAGATTCTTTACCAGCTGAGCCACCAGGGAAGAGGTGATGAAATTCTTGAAGCACAGAAGTGCCTACATTTTCTTGAAATGACAACTTTATTACAATGGATTTTTAAAGCTGTTATTACTCTGTGTTGTATTAGCATCTAAAATTTTAGTTTTATGCCATAGTCCAAAGATTAGTATAAAGATTTTATCTTTCAATCCTGATCATAAACAAACTTCCTTTGTGAGAGTTAAAACTCACCAAGATTTATGCTGTGACTTGCTGAGTAGGAAACTCAAGCCAAGTGGATTTCAGCATTTATCTCCTCATCCAGTGTCTCCAAGTCAATGACAAGATGGAAGGAGGCCATGGGACATTCTGGTGGAATGCCGTGACTTCCTCTCCAAGAAGAATAGAGACACACTTTGATCTCATGACTTAAAGTCCTATGTCAGTCTCTTGTTCACGTCTGCCCCAGTCAACACTGACTGTGATGTCTGTGATTCTGGTTTCTTCTCTCCCAATTCAGCCCCTATGAGTCAAATACCAGCTTATGTACCAATAACATTGTGCACCATGCCGTTGTGCCATCAGTGTTCTGGGGAAAATTTCCCATAACCCTCTGCGTGCTCCAATTTTGAAAGCATCCCATTTTTAACAATATGCAGGCTCCCATGAATAGGCAGCTTTTCATCATTGTTAACAAATGGCAATTATTTCCCCTCCAGCACATAATTTTTTTTCCCCATTTTTTGCCTACCTAGGTGACCTTCAGACTGCATTCACCATTTATATTTTTAAATTGCATTTTATTTAATTTTAAAACGTGAACAAGATGAATAAATGTTTTTCTTTTTTCCTGTTAAGCAGTGTTTCTCAACCTTTTACTTATTATTGGGGGAAAATAGAATCTTATAGACATTTCCCCCCTTATTATATCCCCCAACTATATCATTTTAATGCACAGATGTACTGTAAATGTCTTTCTGTACTGTTGGTGTTTGGAGTAACATTTAACATCCTTCCTCTCATCTCAAAATGGTACAGATGGACTTGGCAAAGGAGAAATTTATTTATTTGCAAAGAAGAAATATAGACTCAGACAGAAAGAATAAACTTACCAGTACCAAGGGGGAAGGGAGTGGGATGATCTGGGAGATTGGAATTGACCTATAATGCACTACTATGTATAAAATAGATAATTAATGGGAATCTAGTGTATAGCACAAGGGACTTACTCAGTACTCTGTGGTGACCTGAATGGAAAAGAAATCCAAAAAAGAGGGGATATATGCATGTGGCAGGGAAGGCAATGGCACCCCACCCCAGTACTCTTGCCTGGAAAATCCAATGGACGGAGGAGCCTGGTGGGCTGCAGTCCATGGGGTCGCTAACAGTCGGACAGACTGAGCGACTTCACTTTCACTTTTCTCTTTCATGCTTTGGAGAAGGAAATGGCAACCCACTCCAGTATTCTTGCCTGGAGAATCCCAGGGATGGGGGAGCCTGGTGGGCTGCCATCTATGAGGTCACACAGAGTCGGACACGACTGAAGTGACTTAGCAGCAGCAGCAGCATATGCATGTGGATAGATGATTCACTTTGCTGTACTATAGAAATTAACACATTGTAAAACTATTATACTCCAATAAAAATTGAAAACAAGAATCAATTTTTGCTCCCTTGGGGGCAAGATTGTCTCTGTTGAAAATTCATGTTCTGGAGTATTTTAATGTCACAACTGAGGACAAAGGAACAAGGACAAGGGAAAGGAAGGAAGCCTGTAGCTTCTGCTGTGGACATGATTACCACTTTCCCTTTCTTCAGAGTTGAATGAGACACTCTCTTAAAAGCTGACATTGATAAGATGCGTACATTGTTTCTGCCAAGTGGTTCGTTTACATCAGACAGTCTAAGGTCGTCTGAGACAAGTATACCTGCTACTCTGAATTCATAGATAATTTTCTAGATTTGCCATCTAATAAAATTTCCTCGTAGAATTAATTCTGCTTAAAGGATTAAAAACCAACTGGGAACTTTGCAAAAGTAGCAATACTTCAATCCATTCTTTGTAGTCTTTCCAGCAATACATTATAATTTGGGTCAAGATAGGTGAAAGGTCAATAATCAGGGTGACAAGAAATGGGACTGGGGCTGAAGGGCTGATTTTTTTTTATCCACAAAATATGGCCTTAGTAAGGCCTTTCTACTTAAAAGTTGTGCAGGTGGACCTGAATTTGCAACCTATATGGGTAGGTGCCATGCTTGGCTACATGCCAGTATATTGGCCTTTATAACATTGGTTATGCTTTCTTGCTTAAAATTCTTTTATAGGCTCCATGTTGACTATTTGAATAACAATTTTTAGGCAGAAAGCTTATAATCATGACTATATTACAAAAACTGTTACACATCCAATGTGAATAATGTAGTTGAGGCAAATACATTATATGCTTGCTATTTTATAGTTTTGAATAAAATTGGATACATATTGAAGTTAAAGCTTAAAATTGTATGTATTAGTAGCATTTTAGGTGATTTTGAATGTGGAAAACATATTCAAGATGTGAAATAGAAGCACCTGTGTATAATTTGTCCTTTCCCCACTAATCTTCAACTTATGGCATTACTTATCACATTATTTATATGATAGAAGAAAATGATTTTATCTTTTTAAAAAATTTCCAAAAGATTCAGTTCTAGCTTTGATATTGAAGTTTTCTGGCATAAAAAGCCCTTTCAATAGTTTTTAGTGACCCACATATTTGCAGCTCACAATAAAAAATTTTAAACTTCACAAAAAATATTTTTGGTTTTTTTAGTTGGCCTCCTTGATCATATTGAGCTCTGATATTTTCCACTCTTAGTGTGCAAGGAACGCACTTTATTAATTTTAATTTCTGTAATTTTTTATCTAAAATAAGGACTTTAATTTTAGTCTAATTAATTTTTTAACTAAAATAAGGACTTTTTCTTCCTTTCCAACTGAATGTGGAGGTCTAATAGCTTTCAGTGTTGATGTTCCATAATTAAAAGAGACATTTAGATAGTGATCCCCTATTATTTAACTAATTCATAAGTAACTGTCTTACTTGATATTTACTCTTATCTCTATTGGCTACTAATGAAAGTGAAGAGGAACTAAAAAGCCTCTTGATGAAAGTGAAAGAGAAGAGTGAAAAAGTTGGCTTAAAGCTCAACATTCAGAAAATGAAGATCATGGCATCTGGTCCCATCACTTCATGGGAAATAGGTGGGAAACAGTGGAAACAGTGTCAGACTTTATTTTTAGGGGGGCTCCAAAATCACTGCAGATGGTGACTGCAGCCATGAAATTAGAAGACGCTTACTCCTTGGAATGAAAGTTATGACCAACCTAGATAGCATATTCAAAAGCAGAGACATTACTTTGCCAACCAAGGTCTGTCTTGTCAAGGCTATGGTTTTTCCAGTGGTCATGTATGGATGCAAGAGTTGGACTGTGAAGAAAGCTGAGCACCAAAGATTTGATGCTTTTGAACTGTGGTGTTGGAGAAGACTCTTGAGAGTCCCTTGGACTGCAAGGAGATCCACCCAGTCCATCCTAAAGGAGATTAGTCCAGGGTGTTCATTGAAGGGAGTGATGTTGAAGCTGAAACTCCGATACTTTGGCCACCTGATGCGGAGAGCTGACACACTGGGAAAGACACTGATGCCAGGAAAGATTGGGGGCAGGAGGAGAAGGGGACAACAGAGGATGAGATGGCTGGATGGCATCACCAACTCGATGGACATGAGTTTGGGTGAACTCTGGGAGTTGGCGATGGACAGGGAGGCTGGCGTGCTGCAATTCATGGGGTTACAAAAAGTCGGACATGACTGAGCAACTGAACTGAATGAATATTTTTGGCTCGGAATGAAAAAAACTTCCATTGATTTTATGGTTTTGACCATTTGGGATCATACTTCAGACCAGACCACAGAAAGCATACAGTTTTGTGTATGTGTGTCTGTGTGTGTACTTTTCCACTTAAAAAAAAATTAATTGGAAGATAATTACTTTACAATGTTGCATTTGTTTCTTCTGTACAGCAATGTGATCCAGCCACAAGTATGCTCCTCCCTCTTGAGCCTCCCTCCCAGTCCCCCCTCTAGGCTGTCACAGAGCACTGTGGGGAGCTCCTTGTGTGTGATACAGCAACGTCCCACCACCTATCTATTTCAATATGATAATGCGTATGTTTCAATGCCACTCTCAATTCCTCCCACCCTCTCCTTTCCCCGCTGTGCCACAGGTCTGTTCTCTATGTCTGTGCCTCTATTCCTGTCCTGCAAATAGGTTCATCAGTACCATTTTCCTAAATTTCATATATAGCATGCAATTTTAATACTTAAATGCAGTTTTTCAAATAGGTGTCACTCCATCATCATTACCAAAGAAATTTTATATCCAAATTTCTCTTTCATATAGTTCTACAAAAGCAGAGAATATTCTTCCTATTTGACCGAAAAAAAAGAGAGAGAGAGAGAGAGAGAGAGAAACTCTCAGATTTTTTCCCACTTGTATAAGGTCAACTGAGTTTGTGACAGAGATGAGAATAAAATCCTAACTCTTAGGCCCTTCCACAGGAATACATTTTCTTTGGGAAATAATTATAGGTACTTGAAAAGGACCTCTTTGAAAAAAAAAAAAAAAAAGTGAACTCCAAACCACCTAATTCAGTTCAGTAAGCATTTGCAGAGTGTTTTTTATTTCTCAAATACACAGTGAGGACACCAACTCTGTTTTTTCAGTGCCCAGTGTGTGAAGTGTTGCCCGTTAGACAACAGGAAATGGTCTTCTTTTCTCTGTTTCCAGATTGTAAAATAAATGCTGTTTATGTGCCTTAACCTGTCAATCCAATGCAGTTACCATGCACACACAAAGAGCAGAGGAGCAGCAATTTGTAAGGTGGTATTTTACATTCACCTCATTTGTTAGCCTAATGGGCCAGTAAGGAGCACTATTTCATGCTTGATTGACTTTCTCTTTTCAGGCTCTGCTTAGGGGATTAGGAACTTCCTAGGCTTTGAAGGAAGAAAGGATTTAAAGACAGGAGACCACCTAGACCCCAGAAAGACTTGCATTTTCCCTTCTACTGGCAGAGTTCTACTTATGAAGTGAATGTAATTTTGAAAGGTTGCTTGAAATGTTAAGTACGTTTTAAACAGCTGTTCTACCACCAGGCTAAAGGAAACACTATAATATAATGTAAATAGGACTCATAATTAAAAAAAAACAAAAACCCTCAGCTCTAGTTATAACTTTTCTTCTCCTTGTTTTGAGATCTTTGGCACAATATTTGGAGAGACTCACTTTCCACTTGCATATCATTACAAAAGTCCTGGGAGATATTGAAGAAAACAGAAAAGGTAGGATTTTGAGCTAATAAATAGCCCACTCACCTTATCTTATGTTCAAGCTCCAACTGTTCTGTCAAAATACTCAGGAATATAGATGAAAAGGAAATTGAACAGAATCATAAACTAGCAATAGGAAGAATGCACACAGTGAGGTCTAGAGAAAATTTCCAACAACTATTAAGATGTACTCTTTTTTTATACTACAGTTGATCCTATTTCTGAACAAGGACAGTAGATTGTCATGAAAACAGGAGGGACAGGATTTTATTCTCCTTTCAATTTGTCCTGAAACCTTGAATATAGGTGCTACACCAATTAAAACAATGGGTAGTTAATCGCATGTGTGTGCATTCTCAGTGACTTCAGTCATGTCCAACTCTGTCTGACCCCATGGACTGTAGCCCACAAGGCTACTCTGTCCACGGGATTCTCCAGGCAAGAATACTGGAGTAGGGTGCCATTTCCTCCTCCAGGGGATCTTCCCGACCCAGGGATCAAACCTGCATCTCTTATGTCTCCTGCATTGGCAGACAGGATCTTTACCACTAATGCCACCTGGGAAGCCAGGTGATCTGGCTTGATCTCACAAGTATCCAGAAATAATTTTTGATCAAATTAGAGCCATTGCCTCTTTCCTTTAATTTTCTCCATTATCATTAACTGCTACTTATGCGGAGGTTTGACAGCCAATCTTGCTCCTCCTGAGGCCTCAGATGTAACATTATGATCTAGTCCCACAAGTATTCTCAGCTCTGAAGACAGAAGAAAATGAAATAGTTCATATAAGTTGGGTTGATGTCAGGATCTGCAGCCAACACTTTTGTCCTTTCCTTTCAGGCTGACACCAATTTTTGACAACTTGTGTTTTCCCAAAATTTGCCCATTTTATCTAAGTTGTTACATTTGTTTGTATAAAGCTGTTCATTGTGGTCTCTTTTATTATTCTTTTCATATCTGTAAGATCTGTGGTGATAATTTCATTTTCACCCTTGTCCATAGTAATTTGTATTCTTTCTCTTTATTTTCAGAAAATCTAGCTAGATCAATCTTATTGACCTCATCAAAGAACTAGCTTTGGACATTGATAACTTTTTTTTTTTTTTTTTTTTACTAATTGTGTTGTTAACCTTTCTATTTTATTTAATTTTTCTTATTTTTACTATTTCTTTCATCCTTTTTGCCTTGTTCCCTTTTTGCTTCTTAAGTTGGAACTTCAGATTGTTGATTTTAGATTTTTCTTCTTTTCTAATGTACACCCTGTAAGAGAAGTAAATTTCTCTTAGTCTTGCTTTTCCTGCATCACATATGTTTTTATGTTTTTCCCTTGTCATTTAACATCACATTGGAAGTCCTGGCCATAACAAACAGACAAGAAAAGGAAATAAAAGTCATCCAAATTGGGAGGGAAGAGGTAAAACTCACTATTTGCAGATGACATAATCTTTAAGTGAAACAGACAATATTCACTAAAGTAATGTTAGTATTTCTTAGTAAAGTCCAGAATTTTATGTCCCACATCTCCTTAGCCCCACTTCCCTTGAAAAAAAAAAGCTCCCTGA
The DNA here is from genome assembly GCA_006410675.1 of Oreotragus oreotragus. Lineage (NCBI taxonomy): Eukaryota > Metazoa > Chordata > Mammalia > Artiodactyla > Bovidae > Oreotragus > Oreotragus oreotragus. Next base: position 57,137 of record SJYX01021971.1, read on the forward strand.
AGAATATTCAGACATTTAGTAAATCTATGATGCCTAAGGAAATCTCAAGTATCACTTTATGGCAACTTTTATCTTGATATGCCCAATCAAGAATACCTGATCTCACAAGGTTAACAATTTCAAAATAATCCTCAACACCATCTTCATAACAAGACCCTAATATTGTCTTCCAAAATCTATTTTTGAAGGAACAATTTCTGGGGAAACTTGGAGAAACAAAACTAAATATCTGACCACTAGGGTAGCATTTGAGGAGCCCAGTGTGTGAAGTGTTGCCCGTTAGACAACAGGAAATGGTCTTCTTTTCTCTGTTTCCAGATTGTAAAATAAATGCTGTTTATGTGCCTTAACCTGTCAATCCAATGCAGTTACCATGCACACACAAAGAGCAGAGGAGCAGCAATTTGTAAGGTGGTATTTTACATTCACCTCATTTGTTAGCCTAATGGGCCAGTAAGGAGCACTATTTCATGCTTGATTGACTTTCTCTTTTCAGGCTCTGCTTAGGGGATTAGGAACTTCCTAGGCTTTGAAGGAAGAAAGGATTTAAAGACAGGAGACCACCTAGACCCCAGAAAGACTTGCATTTTCCCTTCTACTGGCAGAGTTCTACTTATGAAGTGAATGTAATTTTGAAAGGTTGCTTGAAATGTTAAGTACGTTTTAAACAGCTGTTCTACCACCAGGCTAAAGGAAACACTATAATATAATGTAAATAGGACTCATAATTAAAAAAAAACAAAAACCCTCAGCTCTAGTTATAACTTTTCTTCTCCTTGTTTTGAGATCTTTGGCACAATATTTGGAGAGACTCACTTTCCACTTGCATATCATTACAAAAGTCCTGGGAGATATTGAAGAAAACAGAAAAGGTAGGATTTTGAGCTAATAAATAGCCCACTCACCTTATCTTATGTTCAAGCTCCAACTGTTCTGTCAAAATACTCAGGAATATAGATGAAAAGGAAATTGAACAGAATCATAAACTAGCAATAGGAAGAATGCACACAGTGAGGTCTAGAGAAAATTTCCAACAACTATTAAGATGTACTCTTTTTTTATACTACAGTTGATCCTATTTCTGAACAAGGACAGTAGATTGTCATGAAAACAGGAGGGACAGGATTTTATTCTCCTTTCAATTTGTCCTGAAACCTTGAATATAGGTGCTACACCAATTAAAACAATGGGTAGTTAATCGCATGTGTGTGCATTCTCAGTGACTTCAGTCATGTCCAACTCTGTCTGACCCCATGGACTGTAGCCCACAAGGCTACTCTGTCCACGGGATTCTCCAGGCAAGAATACTGGAGTAGGGTGCCATTTCCTCCTCCAGGGGATCTTCCCGACCCAGGGATCAAACCTGCATCTCTTATGTCTCCTGCATTGGCAGACAGGATCTTTACCACTAATGCCACCTGGGAAGCCAGGTGATCTGGCTTGATCTCACAAGTATCCAGAAATAATTTTTGATCAAATTAGAGCCATTGCCTCTTTCCTTTAATTTTCTCCATTATCATTAACTGCTACTTATGCGGAGGTTTGACAGCCAATCTTGCTCCTCCTGAGGCCTCAGATGTAACATTATGATCTAGTCCCACAAGTATTCTCAGCTCTGAAGACAGAAGAAAATGAAATAGTTCATATAAGTTGGGTTGATGTCAGGATCTGCAGCCAACACTTTTGTCCTTTCCTTTCAGGCTGACACCAATTTTTGACAACTTGTGTTTTCCCAAAATTTGCCCATTTTATCTAAGTTGTTACATTTGTTTGTATAAAGCTGTTCATTGTGGTCTCTTTTATTATTCTTTTCATATCTGTAAGATCTGTGGTGATAATTTCATTTTCACCCTTGTCCATAGTAATTTGTATTCTTTCTCTTTATTTTCAGAAAATCTAGCTAGATCAATCTTATTGACCTCATCAAAGAACTAGCTTTGGACATTGATAACTTTTTTTTTTTTTTTTTTTACTAATTGTGTTGTTAACCTTTCTATTTTATTTAATTTTTCTTATTTTTACTATTTCTTTCATCCTTTTTGCCTTGTTCCCTTTTTGCTTCTTAAGTTGGAACTTCAGATTGTTGATTTTAGATTTTTCTTCTTTTCTAATGTACACCCTGTAAGAGAAGTAAATTTCTCTTAGTCTTGCTTTTCCTGCATCACATATGTTTTTATGTTTTTCCCTTGTCATTTAACATCACATTGGAAGTCCTGGCCATAACAAACAGACAAGAAAAGGAAATAAAAGTCATCCAAATTGGGAGGGAAGAGGTAAAACTCACTATTTGCAGATGACATAATCTTTAAGTGAAACAGACAATATTCACTAAAGTAATGTTAGTATTTCTTAGTAAAGTCCAGAATTTTATGTCCCACATCTCCTTAGCCCCACTTCCCTTGAAAAAAAAAAGCTCCCTGAAGAATATTCAGACATTTAGTAAATCTATGATGCCTAAGGAAATCTCAAGTATCACTTTATGGCAACTTTTATCTTGATATGCCCAATCAAGAATACCTGATCTCACAAGGTTAACAATTTCAAAATAATCCTCAACACCATCTTCATAACAAGACCCTAATATTGTCTTCCAAAATCTATTTTTGAAGGAACAATTTCTGGGGAAACTTGGAGAAACAAAACTAAATATCTGACCACTAGGGTAGCATTTGAGGTCTGAAATCATTTCTTAGATAAAGTCTATTAACTAGGGGCAAAATTAGTGAGTAACTACACCTTCCTACTTATCACACGTCCAAGCAGTTAGGTACTCACATCAGCAAATCATCTTTTGAGCAAGTTTTGGCTCTAGAACAATCCAAATGTTCAAAAAGAAGATTCCCATGTTGATATTCCTTCTGAAAATCTCTATACCCCCAAAAGTCATAGCGCCATTGACACAGGGAATGATTCTCCACCGCGAAGTCTTTGGCTCTCTACCAAGGGCTGTGGCTGCCGTCACATGAACCATTCATGTAACACTACAAAGCTGACTTCGTTATCAGTCCAGAGTCAGACTTGTATGAATCCACCTTCAAGATTATCTTCAAAATTAATATTCTTCCCAGTACACAATTTTAGGATCCTGGAGTGCATATTTTCCAAAGATGTCATGAAACATGTGAAATAAAACAGCAATAAAGTGCATAAGGCTTTTAATGAGGTCAACTGACATTTTTGGAATGATCACAAAGTAACATAATACATAGTTATCAATTTATAAACTAAATTGACTCCAAAGAACTAAAAAGTTCAAACAAGCCAGCATCCTGAAAATTATTTCCATAGATTTGATTATAGCTGTTTTCCTACCTTAGAGACACTGTGCCATCCCAAACCTCATCAATTTTCTCATACTAAAGGAGTTATTTCATACTTAGTATGTATCAGAGCTGAGACAACCGTCATCTTTCTGTAAGAAATCTTCAGGTTTCACATGAAATGAGATTAGATTATTTTAGACTTTAATGTTCTCCTGTTTATTGTAGACACTTTCTCAAGCTCTCTCAACCAGAAGCCCAGAAGTATAAGAAGTGTCTGCTATAACAAGTGGATTTCATCACATGAAATGCCCAGCTTGCTCTGATTCACTCACAATTATGTCTGGAGAACGAGACCATTTCAGGCTCATTAATCAGTATCCGTGGCTCTAAGAATTGAGATGCTCTGTGCCTGTGTAACTCTCCCTGCAGTGAAGCTATGAGTCTGCTACAGCATGCTCCCAGGGATGGAGGGGAAAGGATACACAGGGAAGTGTATCATCAAAGGTCACAAGTATTTAAAGGCCTCCCAGGTGAGAGCCAGATGCAAGCTGTGGATCAAATAAAAATGCAATGACAATCACACCATGGTTACAAAGCAGAGTTAAGCTGGGTTCAACCATGGCAAATTGTTTCCAATGCCCGGTTCCCCTCCTGATCTCAGTCCTCCTCTCTCTCTTCAGCTTTGTGGTTATTCTCGCAAAGACTCTCCCTCATGCTCATCTTGCTAACACCATTACTAGTCTATTCTATCATTTTTTTAGAATGTCCTCATATATTGAAAACATTCCCATGCTCACTTCTGCAATATTTCTTCTTTGCTCTTCAATGCCAGTTTGCACTGTATTATTATTAGTTTTTGGCTTTTAATAAAACATTTTATTTTATATTGGAGTATAGCTGATTAATAGTATAGTGTAGTTTCCAGTGAAGAGCAAAGGGACTCCACCATACATAAATACATGTATCCATTCTCCCCCAGACTCCCTTCCATCCAGGCTGCCACGTAACACTGGAGTTATTGTTTAGTCACCAAGCTGTGTCTTGCTCTTTTGTGTTGCCATGGAGTACAGCCCACCAAGCGCCTCTGTCCATGGAATTTCCCAGGCAAGGACACGGGAGTGGGTTGCCATTTCCTTTTCCATGGATCTTCCTAACTCAGGGATTGAACGCGTGTCTCCTGTGTTGGTGGGCATATTATTTTACCACTAAGCCACCAGAGAAGCCCCACAAATCACTGAGCAGAGTGTTATTAATATCAACCAACTCAAGGTAGAGAGCAGAAAACCACGCTAAAAATGAACCAGCATATTATTTTCATGGCTAGATGTATTTTCTGTTTCATCTGCCACTATGAATAAAGATACACATGCGAGAGCAGCCATACGTGGCTGCTTGCGATCAAATGTGAGCAGTACAGCAGCTCGTGTGTGTACCATGGTGTCTGTCCATGATCTCCCTCTAAGGGCTCTAAGATGTTTAGCATCATTTGTGCATGTTATTTGAAAGGAATGTTGACATAGTGTGAATATGGTCATTCTTTTCCTCTGCTTAAGGCTGGCATAACAAATAAGACTCTCTAAATTTATATGCCCAATTGCTTTTAGGTTAACAGGCTCTGAAGAGCTGTGGAAATACTCCCCCAGAGTTTCATTGTGGGTTAATGGAGAATCATCCAGACTTTCTTCAGGACAATTAGAATAATAAACACCAGGCAGTTTAATCAATTAGACATTTCGCCAGGACCATCACTCAAGTGGACAAGCAATTCGAACTATTCCCCAAGGAAATCTTGACGCAATGATCTCTGCTCTTTGCCAAAACCCTGGTGAGAGACTAAAGAATTATTCTTCCAGTGATGCAAGGCAGGGCCAGTGGGAGAGGCTCCCATGGTGCTTATTTTGGGGAAGTTGTATAAGAAGGACCGAAACAGAGTCTGGTGCAGGTAGTGGGGACCCCCTACCCTCATAATCAACATTGAGTTTTCTTCTCTGAATGGGAAGAAAATATGGTAAAATCTCACTATTATTATGGTAAAATCTCAGAGTATATGTGGCTAGATGCGTGTGGAGGGGGAAGATTCCAATTTGAATATGCAGAACATTTTTTAAAAGCTGCACTGTAGAATTCTGTCAAGGCAGCTTCGTAGCTTTCAAAGATGTACAGTAGTTGGCAATGGAGTGGCAAATTGCTTCCTACTAGAGGTCTTTCAGTTCAGTTCAGTTGCTCAGTCATGTCTAACTCTTTGTGACCCCATGGACTGCAGCACGCCAGGCGGCCCTGTCCTTTACCATTTCCTGGAGTTTACTCAAGCTTATGTCCATCGAGTCGGTGATGCCATCCAACCACCTCATCCTCTGTCGTCCCCTTCTCCTCCTGCCTTCAATCTTTCCCAGCATCAGGGTCTTTTCCAATGAGTTAGTCCTTTGCATCAGGTGGCCTAAGTATTGGAGTTTCAGCTTTAACATCGGTCCTTCCAATGAACATTCGGGACTGATTTTCTTTAGGACTGACAGATATAAGTCTTTAGGCACCTTGTTTATTAACACACACATAAGGATAATTTATAAGTAGTATGCCGATTAATTGTTTATAAACAATGCTTCTCAAGTGCTAGAGGGCTCTTGCAATCAATTGTTTCTTTTAAGTATTTTAAATATCATTCCAGTATACTTACTTATACCATGAATTATTTAGGAAACTCTTTCTCTATTGCTAGCATAAAGATAAAATTTAGTCCAGTTCTAATCAAAATTATCACAAATTCTATTTGCTGCTGTCTGATGGACTGTCTTGCTAGATAACCAGTACTCTGCAAGCTTAGTTGCCATTATAAAGACAGAGCTCCTACCACAGCATTGAATTTTTATTTCTGAAAGATAGTAAGAAATGGGAAAACCATACAAAACATGATGAAGTGGTTTGACATTTCCACCCTTAAAGCTGGTATTTTTTTCCTAATAGTTATTATAAGGTCACATTTTAAAATAAAGACCAGAACTCGTATGTGTGTGTGGACAGGCCAACAGTTTTCCAGGTTCTTCTCATATATCAAGTGAATGTGTGTGCTCAGTCATGTCCAATTCTTTGTGACCCCATGGACTGTAGCCCACCAGATTCCTCTGCCCATGGAGTTTCCCAGGCAAAAATACCTGGAGTGGGTTGCTATTTCCTTCTCCAGGGGATCTTCTGCATCCAGGGATAGCATCCACATCTCTTGCATTGGGAAGTGCTTTCTTTACCACTGATCCACCTGGAAGGTCCCTAAATACCAAGGTCATTGTCAATTGTACATTCTGATAGTGAGCTAAAATTCATGAACAAGGGTAGTGTTGGTGCTGCAGGTTCAAATTTTGACTTTTTACTAACATTTCTATTGGCCTTGCTTGAAGTCTTGATGTGTGTATTCATACACACACACAGACGCATGCACACATACACACACCGTTTTTGCAGCTTTCAACACAGAAAGAGATCAAATAAGATAATGTATTTTCTCTCTTGGGATAGGAATAAGATAGCATTCTCATTTTATTAAAAAAAAAAAAAAAAAAGAAAGAAATTTACCAAGGTTGTCCACTGCTGGCAAAGGCAGTGTACTTTTACACAAGACTTTCAAACACAAAAGGAGAATCTTTCGCCGTCCAGAGAGAAGTGAGACAATTGTTTATCTTCTCACTCAACACTTGTTATTAAGCACATACCCTGTGCCTGATTGTTTTCTAGATATGAGAATGTGTCAATGAACAAATGTCCTTGAAGTTATGAAGCTTACATTCAAGCACCTGCTTATTTTTTCACAACCTTTTAACTTCCTAATTTCCATGTGACATTTATATACTTCTTTATAGTTTGTAGTACAGTTTCACGTGCATTATTCCCTTTTGATCATCATAAGGAAGTGATAAATTAGACAATATCTCACTAGCTCCAGTGTAAAGGAAAGGAAACAGGCTCAGTGGGGCTAACTGATGAGTGCTGGATAAGATGACTTTTAATGGCCATGCCGTTTATGGGATCTTAGTTCCCCAGCCAGGGATCAAACCTGGGTCCCCTACAATGGAAGTACCGAGTTTAACCCACTGGACCATCAGGGAACTCTCAAGAACTTCTGAGAGTTCTCAAATCTCAATCTGATTTGAGATTTCCAAATAGATCAAATAAAATTGGTAATTCTTCACAGGATTGAAGAGAGGCATACTTGGTGGTTATTTATCTTTTAATTTCACCTCTAGAGCCTGTAGTGGATTTTGCACTTGAGCATGACTGTTTTTGATTCTGTGTCCAACAATACAACTATCTCCTTCCAACACCAACCCTTGGCCTTTGGGCCCACAATTGAAAAAGATGGGAAAACTCTCCATGTCCCCTTTCTCTCTGGGTCCAGTTTTTCCATGATAATTCACTCCTCTTGGAGTGAGTACTTGTCCATGTAGAAATACCTTCGGTTCCAAATAATTCAAGAGAAACCTCTCTAACACGAGTATGTGAGCCAGAATTCTTTCTGTCTACACTCAAGGGCCCCTGATTGATGACACCATGTCTCCATGTTAAAAGGGGCTTACAATAATGTCTGAAGAGATTCTTTTGAGAAGACAACCTTGGGTGCTTATATTTTAAAGTTATATGTCCACAACCACACTGACATTATGAATACAGGATGGAAGTTTCACTTTATTGCTGTAGGCTGTTATTTGAAGCTATTCCAGATTTAATGTATCTAGAATCCACTTCATCTCTCTGGCTTTATTATTTCCACACACTAAACCTTAGCATTTATTTAGGTGGCAGGTAACATTATTCTTGCTAAGAACTAGATACCATTCTCAAGGTGGCACCCGAGACGGCTTAACTATTGCCTTTGGGGGGCTTCTGATTTTCCCTGGTTGCTGATATCATGGATGAAAAACTAGGAATCTGACAGTAAATTATATGAATAGCCATCAGGACAACTTTCTCAAAATGAGGACATGTTGACAAGTGGAAACGGAAAAAACAATAATATTTTTAGGAAAAAAGTGTTATAGAGGAAGCTTACCTTTTTCTGTTTGGGAGCATTTTCTGTGTTTTCTTCTCCCTTTAAAAATCAATAGCAGGTCCCCCAGGCTCCCTGAAATGGGACCCAAGTGTGACACAGTTTAACACTCCTCACTTGATTACAGCATGTTCTTTTTATGTTAAATGGCTGACAGTGCCACTAAGCATTGTGCCTTGTGTTATGAGCACAGCTGGATCTGAAGCTAAAACCCTGGGTCCCTGGGTAGCTGGGTAATTTCCTCCTAAACCCAGGCAGCTAAACAATAAGTAATAATGTGGCGATGGTTTGATCTGCCTGGAATAAATGACTGGGGCTGTTTACTCTACAATGGAACACACCGCAAGACTCTAGCACTTGTTTCTTAACCAAATCCTCCCCTCCAGCTTACACAACTGAGAAAAAGTAAAGAAAAAAAAAGGGGGGGGACAAACACTTTTTTCCAGGACAGGAGTCTGGAAAGAATTTTGAAATATATTTTTAAATAAGGCATGGTTAGGAAAGAGAGAAACTAGACAGTATATTAAAAAGCAGAGACATTACTTTGCCAACAAAGGTCCGTCCAGTCAAGGCTATGGTTTTTCCAGTAGTCATGAATGGATGTGAGAGTTGGGCTATAAAGAAAGTTGAGTGTGGAAGAATTGATGTTTTTGAACTGTGATGTTGGAGAAGACTCTTGAGAGTCCCTTGGACTGCAAGGAGATCCAACCAGTCCATTCTGAAGATCAGTCCTGGGTGTTCATTGAAAGGACTGATGTTGTAGCTGAAACTCTACTTTGGCCACCAGATGTGAAGAGCTGACTCATTTGAAAAGACCCTGATGCTGGGAAAGATTGAAGGCAGGAGGAGAAGGGGATGACAGAGGATGAGATGGTTGGATGGTATCACCGACACAATGGACATGGGTTTGGGTGAACTCTGGGAGTTGGTGATGAACACGGAGGCCTGGTGCACTGCGGTTCATGGGGTCGCAAAGAGTCGGACACAACTGAGTGACTGAACTGCAGTGTATATGTGTTTCTATAACTTTCTAATGTTTTCCTCTAGGAATAATAACCGGACAAGCTTACCTGTCAATAACTGTCTTCCCAAAGGCTCACACAGCGGGAGACAAAAGTTTTAACTTAGAAAGCTTGATAGAAACACTTCACTATAGCAAAACATTTATTATCCAGCTCTAAGAATCAAGTGAGAAAATGGGACCTAGGAGGTTACGATCACCAACACTTATACATACCTTGCTTTCTACTAGTCTCCAATTAGAAAGGTCTTTTAATTATCATTTTCCTCATATCGTGTTGAGTCTCAACTTCTGGCAGGGACCTAAATTTGGATTTTGTCACTGTCATCATGGGGATAGTTCTGGGCAAGTACATATGAGTATGGAAGTCACAGAATTGTTAGCAGTGCAATAATATTTCTTTTATGTATAAAGCAGTTGTATCATGTTTAGGGAAGTAGACTGAGCCTCAGACTTTGAACTCTGCCGCTTGTATCTGTGTCACTCCATGCAAGTTACATTAACACCTCTGTTTTTCCATTAGCAAAATGAAGACAGTAAGAGTAAGTTATAGTGTTAGTCACTTGAGATTTCCACTCAAGATAAACCCCAGGGACTGGACTGTAGCCCACCAGGCTCCTCTGTCCACAAAATTCTCCAGGCGAGAATACTGGAGTGCGTTGCCATTCCCTTCTCCAGGGGAATCTTCTGGACCCAGGGATCGAACTCAGGTCTCCTGCATTGCAGGCAGATTCTTTGCCATCAATGCCACCAGGGCAACCCTAACTGATAAACTAAGTTGTAAGGCAGTTGTGAATAATACATGTTAATCTGTATAAAGGACTCAGAGGAGTGTCTGGCACATAGCAAACATAGTATCATCATATTAGTGTTTACTCTTGTGGTCCTGCCTGTGGTTGCAGTTATATTTATTATGATTATTTTGTGGTAATTTCTAGTTAAACTTTCTTTTGAATTCAAGTCCTGTGATTTGTATTTTTTAAATAATCTTAACTTAGTGCCTCTCTTGTGATATATATTTTTTTCTCTGTCTGCCTCCTCTCTGATGGTTTTAGGACTTGTAAGTAGAGGGGGATATGGGAAGGCTTAAACTATTAGAGCCATGTATTTTGGAAAGTAGCCAGTCATTACATTGAAAAAAATTTTCTGCTGCTTATTTCCAAGATTTCTACTCAGAATAAATCTCACTGTATCTGGTAGTTGGTCCAGTAGTGTATGAGCATCCTTGAGTGGTAACTGGACAGTCACCTGAGGCTAACAATCTTCCAAGATGGAGCCAAGGAGGCAGGATGCTTATAATCCCCAGGGAGGAATGCGCATGTAACATGATCCAGAAACATCCTTTATCCTTATAAGAAAACTCTAAACTGCTCCTTGCCCCCGCCACCACCTCTCTATCTCTGGCCCCATCTCTATCTCTTCTCTTCCCTCCCCGTCCCTCCAGCAGTCATCTGCACTCCCCTCTGAGTTCACAGAAAATTGTGAGTGCCACCCTGTGCTACTTGGGTGCTGCAGGTAATTCACAGTTCTGAGTGGGAGTCCTTTGCCTTCCATATCTCTTATGGCTATTTATTAGATTTCTAGAACTGATCAATGTAGCCGAGTTTTTCTCTTTTCTCATTTGCCCCAACTTCAGAGGAAGGGTCAACAAACGCTTTCATCCACACTCCATCTTCATCTCCCCGCTTAGCCCTTGTTGGAGAAGCTTGGAGAACACAAAGACAGACCTTTTGGTAAGAGTTTCACATCCCTCTGGTTCAGCTCTCTCTTTCTTTGCTGGAAGAATTCTTCTTAATGTCCAGGGGGCTGTTGGAAGGGACAGAGAAGGAAATGATTTGCTATAACATCTGAAGCTTTTCTTTCTCCTACATGCCTTAATCTGTAGCTCTTAAATCTAGAAACTCTGAGTTTAGCATCTTTATTGTTTAGCATTGATCTGACAGTTTTTTTCCTCAGGTTGACATCAGCCCATGTTGTGCAGCCAGAATGCGGGCAGTTGAAGGGGGGAAATATAACATTCAGGGTAGGGAATCAAAGTTTATTCTGCCACAGAAGAACTGATCCAATGAATGCAGAAGAGTAGGGAAGGGGATTGGCACACTTTCTTAGCTGTTGCACAAGCATTTTAAACAAATGCCGTGAGTACCCAAAAGTATCTATCTTAAACATAATTCAAAAATCTTTATAAGTTATGGCCAACCTTAAAATAGCGTAGATCATGAAGTAGACAGAATATGATTTTAAAATAATAATAATATCAATAAAAGGGATTCTTATGGCAAATGTTTGAGCATTCTTTCTGCAGTCCTATGTGTGAGTATTAGTATTTCCATTTTATTTTGTTTTGTCAAATTTTATTGAAATATAGTTGATTTACAATGTGTTAGTTTCAGGTGTACAGCAAAGTGATTCGTTTATACATATATATAGTTTTTTGTTCTTTCCTCATATAGGATATCACAGAATATTAAGCAGAGTTTTGTGTGCTGTACAGTAGGTCCTTGTTGCCTACCTATCTTATGTACAGTAGTGTCTGTATGTTAATGTCAAGCTCGTGATTTATCCCTCCCCACTATCCTTTTGGTAACCATAAGTTTGTTTTTGATATTTGTAAGTTTGTTTTTGTTTTGTAAATGAGTTCACGTGTGTCAGTTCTTAACATTGCTGCTGCTGCTGCTAAGTCGCTTCAGTCGTGTCTGACTCTGTGCGACCCCATGGACGGCAGCCCACCAGGCTCCCCTGTCCCTGGGATTCTCCAGGCAAGAATACTGGAGTGGATTGCCATTTCCTTCTCCAATGCATGAAAGTGAAAAGTGAAAGTGAAGTCGCTCAGTCGTGTCTGACCCTCAGCGACCCCATGGACTACAGCCTTCCAGGCTCCTCCATCCATGGGATTTTCCAGGCAAGAGTACTGGAGTGGGGTGCCGCTGCCTTCTCTGGTTCTTACCGTTAGATACCACGTATGAGTGATATCACATGATATTTGTCTTTGTTGGATCTAGTGTGATAATCTCTAGGTCCATCATATTTCCATTATATTGATGAAAGAGAAAGCTCAGTGGTGTTGGATAATTTGCACAAGCTTACAGGGACGGGGGAGCCTGGTGGGCTGCCGTCTATGGGGTCACACAAGGTTGGACACGACTGAAGCGACTTAGCGGCAGCAACACCATAGAGCTAATGAGTAGAAGGGCCAGAATTTGAACAAAAGGTCTACTTGTCTCCAACGCGCTTTCCAATAGCACACAACCACCTTCCGTTATCAAAACCAAACTCTGCAACCTTAGTCAACTGATGGAAAAAACTATTTACTCTGACTCTTCTCTGCCCAGGTTAAAACTGTTCCCTGTGGATAAGTGCACATTCGGAATAAATAATAAATGTACTTGCTGCCCTCATTTAGAAATCCTGTTGATAAAATGTCAGAAAGTAGAAGTTATTGGAAGTTATTGGAAAGGTAGAAATGAGAAAAATCTCTAGGGAGTCAACAATTATTTTGACTCTCTTTCTGCAAACCTTTCTCACATTTTGAGTATCTTGAGCAGGTCTGCGAGAGAGGTAAGTTTTAAATTAATTTCCTCCTGGCAGGTTGTATCAGTGATAAACTGAAGAACCCCACAAAATCAGCCCCATAGCTAGGTGTTTAATAGCTCAGTCACTTCAACGCCCCATTAGGGTCACTTTCATTTTTTTCCCCCTTCCCTTCCATCCAGAATAATGCAGAGTCTTAACAAGACTTGGAAGCAATTTTGATATCAAAAACTAAGAGACAGCTCTACTTTTAATAAGCTTTAATATCAAGGTATCAGCAGCACCCTTGGTGCTATGGCTGGAAATGATAGTTTTATTATCCTTTCCTTTGAAACTGATAAATTGGTTCAGGCTAAGGGCAGCTTTTTTAGCTGCCACCAAAAAAAGCAAGAAGAAAAGAAACTGACTATCACTGGAGTTATTTAAAGCTCTATAGAAAATGCTAATATACAGGACATTTCATGTGGCTGTTGTCATTAAGTGCTGAGTTCTGAATGCTTGCCAGTTGCAAAGGGAAGTGTGTGTGTGTGTGTGTGTGTGTGTTTCACAGGAAGAGAGAGAGGTGGGGGCCACTAAGAAAGAATATTTGGGCTTGGTGGCTTAGTGTCACTTTCAACTTTGGGTTTGCAATTGCAGTCTATGAAGAGCATTTTAACAAGGTTACATTATTAACAATATAGATGCAAGTTCAGTACCATCTCCTCTAAGGAAATAGATTGATAGGCTATCATTCACATTTGCCCAAACTGGTTAGAACCTTTTAAGTACAGGCTTCAGAAATGTATCTTCGATGTGCTTTGATGGTGGGTGGAAATATTCTAATTTCATAAGGAAAACCTACCATGCCATGAATATTCAGCACAGGATCTCTGAAAATGCAGAATAGTGACTATCACAGTTATAGATCCTGTGTTGTATTGTGTGATTTCAAAATTGGAGAATTACTTGAGAAGTCTCCCACAGTTCCCTGGATAGGAAGCTGTGTCTTTCCAGAGGTTCAAATTCCAGGGCAGAGTCTGTTGGTCAGACCATACTCCCTAGTCAGAGGACTAGGGGAAGGGTGGGCTGGCTCTTTTCTTCTCTAAAATGATGCAGTAAGTTCGAGCTCATATAATCATTACTAGACTGCAGATTTTTTTTCCAAGTATCATAATTTTATTTTTCAATTGAAGATTTTGGAACTGAAAAAACTTTAAAATGATCTGGCTTATTGAATTATGGATAGAGAGTTTAGCCCTAGAAGGATAAAATTGCAAAGATGAGAAGAAATTGGTTTACGATCCAGACTTTTGTTTTCCTGAACCACTTGATGCATTTCTCACTTCACCATAGTTCATGCCCAAGTCAGTTAGGGAGTTTTAGTTTTTAAAATAGAAGAGAACAGCTTCAATATGAGAGAATATCCTGTATGCTGGCAAGGGATCCTATGCATTCTCCCCAGTACCACCAATCTCTCTACGATAAATCAGTTGCCTACCTGTGGGATGATCAGGACTTAAGTTGACACTTTCAGTAGATCCCCAAATTTGAATTGCTTAGTACTCAGAGCACCAGGGTTAATGATTGACGCTATCACAAAATATCATGGATCTGTGGCTCCGGAGTGCTTAGGTAATCCTAACAATACCATAGTCTCTTCTCCCACCCCTGGAAGTCCTGTTGTATCAGAGTGAAACATCACTCAAATTGTTAGAGCTCCCTCATAATATCATGAGAATCAGAGCTGGCAGGACTGGAATCTTCAAAGATGAAATTCCATCATATCATGATGACAGCATCTTCTCCTCTAACCCTCACAGAGCAAAGATGGGGAAGGATGTACAGAGTAGTGGCTAAGAGTGTGCATGCAGGTTTGGGAGTAAGTTAGACACAACTTTGAATCCAGCCTCCACTGTTTTGTGTGTGTGTGTGTGTGTGTGTGTGTGTATGTGTGTTGCAATAAGGCTTTATTTATGGACGCTGAAGTTGAATTTTGATATAATTTTCATGAGTCACAAAAAATGAGTTTTCTTTTGATTTTTCCAACTATTAAGAACTGTAAAAGTCATTTTTGTCTCAAAGGCAGACGGTTGGGTTTGGCTTATGGGTCACAGTTTGCTGACCTCTGGGTTAGATCTAATAGCAGCCTGCATTACTTTTAATGAAATTCTGAACTTATTTCTGTATCTGTACAACAACAACAAATGACACTATTGCATATCAAAAGTAAAAGAGATGGTGTATTTAAACTCCTAACACAGAATCTAGCATCCATAATGTGATTGAAAATGGCATTTGATATTGTCATCACATTATTCACTTTACACAGTTCTTAGATCAAATGTATTTATAAAGCACCATCCACGATGAACTGGGCACATGACTTTTAAGTATAGTAAATCAAGACAATTCTTTCTCTCCTCCAAGCTTATAATGTATTCAGGTATTGGTCAGTTTCACAAAGCAGATAAAACTATAACCAACATAAAAAAAGTTCTTCACCAACTATATGATGGTGTTATTTTCAGTAGATATTTTATAGTAAAGTATAATTATTAGTTCTATGCAAGTGAAATTTTTAGCATGGAAGAATGGAAAAGTTATGAACTTTGAAGTCTGATGCAGCTGGATTTCACAAGTCTCAGTGGTTTGGGGAAAATTAATTCACTTACTTGAGCATATTTCTTCAACTAAAATGGGATTGCTGCAGCTTCAGTGCAAAATTTTGTTCTTCTCCTCCACAAGTCCTGACAATTCACTATGAAAGTTGTATCAGCCATTTTCCTTCCAGATCCTCAATCTCCATTCCATCTTACACTCTAGGGAAGGTTCACTTCATATTTGTGGCTCTGTGCTAACAATGTGGAGAGCAGGAGAAACAGGGAAAACATAGAACCCTAGGTAATACCTGTATGTCCTCCTGTCTGGCTGCATTCTGGGCTGTCTGCTAGCTCCCTTGTCTGACTGCTGCTGCTGCTGCTGCTAAGTCACTTCAGTCATATCCGACTCTGTGTGACCCAATAGATGGCAGCCCACCAGGCTCCCCCATCCCTGGGATTCTCCAGGCAAGAACACTAGGCTCACTTTATCAAGAGGCCCTCTGAAAAGATCCCACCTGTCAAGACATTTACTGCAAACACTAAGATGTTATTGTCCTTGTTCAAGNTCTGTGTGACCCAATAGATGGCAGCCCACCAGGCTCCCCCATCCCTGGGATTCTCCAGGCAAGAACACTAGGCTCACTTTATCAAGAGGCCCTCTGAAAAGATCCCACCTGTCAAGACATTTACTGCAAACACTAAGATGTTATTGTCCTTGTTCAAGTCAATGTGAAAATTGTTAAGCATGCGGACCCTTGTGATGTTCTCAGACAAAAGCTGCAAAATCAGCAACATATCTACAGCAGTTTTCCATTTCATAGTTTTGTTCAAATAGAGCAAAATGCAGATGAATATTTAGAAGTGCAACGAGGTACTAAGAAGAGATCATCAAATCCAGAGAACAAATATTTGTTTCTTCTAAACGTCTTCCTTTCGTTGAATCTTTTAATATGGAAACTAATTAATCAAAAACAATTATGGAGTTGGAAACTCTAGTGCCCATTTTCTTTGAAATCAGAATTGTCAGCAATGTTGATGGACTTGACGCTGTCTATGGACATAACTCTCTTTAATTAAGTAAATTTGGGTTTCTGTTTGGCTGAATATAATATGTAAACAGCAGCATCTGCAGCAGCATTGAGGGGAGGACCAAGTAGTGCCAAACACTATGTGTTCCAGTCTGCAAATATTTGACACTTTGGTCGTGAAGGTTGACATAGCATTGCAATCAATTAAACAAACAAGCTACAAGGGTACTATTGACTGGGAGCACAGTGCTTCAGCAAATCTGGGCACTGGAGTGCATGTGTAAAAAAAAATCCATCATGCTCTTTCTTTCTCAGCATTTCTGTATTCGAAACAAGAGCTCAATATTGTGCTTAATACACTAGAATGTTCTTAGGCCAAATTGCTAAAAAGTGCTTTAAAGCACTCCTTTTAACACTACATTGCAACACACAGTTAGCCTTAATTTATGCTCTAGCTAGTTTGTTTATTTTAATAGTCTATCACCTCTTGAAATGGACAAGACTATCTCATTCCTTCTTTTTTTCATATGTTTGTATTGTTTCTTCTCCAGCCAAAGGCATTGAATTCAACACTCCTTTTGATGGCTTTTGATAACTTCCTTGAACATGACTGTATCATCAGTGATTGTCAGGCTTGGGAATAGAACACAAGTGCATAGAGGGGAGAAGGTTCTTGATTTCCTGTATCTTACCCCTCCCACTCTGCAGAATATAATATTATTACTGTTGTTGTTCAGTTGCTCTGTCATGCCCAACTCTTTGCGACCCCATGGACTGCAGCGTGCCAGGCTTTTCTTTCCTTCCCTGTCTCCTCAAGTTTGTTCAAGCTTATGTGCATTGAGTCAGTGATGCCATCCTACCATCTAATACTCTGTTGCCCCCTTCTCCTCCTGCCCTCAATCTTTCCCAGCACCAGGGTCTTTTCCAATGAGTCATCTCTTTGTATCTTGACTGTATGTGTTGTGCTGTGCTTAGTCACTCAATTTTGTGTGACTTTTTGAGACCCCATCGACAGTAGCCATCAGGCTGTTCTGTCCATGGGGATTCTTCAGGCAAGAATACTGGAGTGGATTGCAATGTCCTCCTCCAAGGAATTTTCCCAAACCAGGGGTTAGAACCCAGGTCTCCTGCCTTGCAGGCAGATTCTTTCACTGTCTGAGTCACCAAGGAAGCCCAAGAATACTGGAGTGGGTAGCTTATTGCTTCTCCAGAGGATCTTGACTGAATACAAAGGAAAAAAAAAAAAAGAATTCTTATTAAATCACACATAATGATTATAACCTAAATGTTTTATGTCCTTCAAAACAGTATTATCTGAAAACCAACTTAGAAGCAGAGGCGAGTTGCTAATGATAGAGTTTAGATTCAAAGTTTATCCAGTGTTTTCCTGTCTGATCCTGGTCTCACTCTGATCAAGAGCATGTTACAAAAGTGATATTGAATGTTTTTTGAGAACAGACCACAAAATGTATTGAAATTCCATCCAGATGTTTTGTTACACTCCCTCTTAGGAGGACCCTGTAGGGACCCCCATACTGTTAGCTATGAAGTGAAGTCCTGAATACGTTTCTGGTCCCTGATGTCAGTCAAGTCTATGGCCAGAAGTCAACATCAATTGGCATTATTGGGAGTGATCCATCCTGGATGTCCAGCAAAGTTAGGTCTTCAAAGAAATGCAGCCTCATCTGATATCTGGCTGCAAGTTATGAGAGTTCTCTCTTTAAAAAAAAAAAAAATTAATTAATGTGTTTTTCTCCTTTGACTGCACTAGGTGTTCTTTGCTTTGTGGGGGCTTTCTCTAGTTTCCGCAAGTGGGGGCGACTTTTCATTGCAGTGCGTGGGCTTCTCATTGCTGTGGCCTCTTCTGCTTCAGAGTACAGGCTCTAGGTGCGTGGGCTTTGGTAGTTTAGGGCACGGGCCTAGCCACTGTGCCTAGCATGTGGAATCCTCCCCGACCAGGAATCGAACCTGCATCCCCTGCATTGGCAGGCAGACTCCTATCCACTGCACCACCAGGGAAATCCTGTGAGGGCTCTAAACAGGGACTGCTGTGGATCCCAGTGGACTAACTCTGCTATAGGAGATAATAGTAGCTTTTTAAAGCACTAAGTTGTATATAAGAATGCATAACTGAAATAGGTATTTTAATTGATACGAGTTTGATCACACAAAAGTCTCAACAACAAAAGTTTTATTTGATTTAAATCTTCGTAAAAATAAAGAGCAAATCTATTATTATTCTCTTTCATTTTATTCAATTCATTGCAATTAATCTTATGATACATCCACTACTAATGTTCATCTCTTAAAGATCACTGGTGACCTCCTAATTGCCTGTCACATCTTTAGAGTGAAATCCTGTGATCCTATTGCCGACTTTCGAGCTTCTCTATAGCATTTACCATGCCTTCAGTCTTACAAGTCTATTACTCTTTGATTTCACTGCATACAATTTTCTCATAATCTTCTTCCTCAAACTAGGAAAAATAAGAAAAAATGACACTTCTTCCCAAGTGCAGAAATAACAGTGCGCCTGGATTACCAAGGCCGAAGGTGAAGAGAAGGGCAGGCAAAGAAATTCAGACTGGGACGAAATCTCCAAAAGATAAAGGAAAGGCAAGTAGAGTTTTGGAGAAGGAAATGGCAACCCATTCCAGTATTCTTGCCTTGAGAATTCCGTGGACAGAGAAGCCTGGTGGGCTACAGTCCATGCAGTCACAAAGAGTTGGACTGAACTGAAATGACTGAGCATGCAAGGAGAGTTTTATCTTTTATTTCATTGATTCCCTGTGCCTTTGGCCCAACTCTGTGCCCTTGACCATTATGCAGAGGTCAAGAGGAGAGAGTAGGAGGAAAGAACAAAAGCCTTGATATTTTTCTAGAGGTTAAGAACATGAAGTGAATATTAAGATACTGACTATTTTATCTCACAAGTGTTTTATCTCACAGTTTTCACCTCAGTTATAGCTTGAGCTCCTATCATTTCTGTAATAAATGTTGGAATGGCAGTTTTCAACAATGCAAAACACTTCTTAATTTGTGAATCAATATGACTAAAGGTCACAGTTATCACCTCTCTATTATAAAAAAAATATTGTGTCTTCATCCATTGTGGCAGGGGATGGAAAGAAGATAATGGACTTAACAGGAGGTGAGGCAGGTTCCTCAGGTATGCATCCCAGTGTGATCACATTTATGAGGACCTTTCTTTTTTTTTTAAGATTTTTTTTTCACGTGAGCCATTTTTAAAGTCTATATTGAATTTGTTACAATATTGCTTCTGTTTTATGTTTTGGTCTTTTTGGCCTTGAGGCATGTGGCATCTTAGCTCCCTGACTAGGGATTGAACCCACAACCCCTGCACTGGAAAGCAAAATCTTAACCACTGGACCACCAGGGAAGTCCCAGCAGGCCTTTGTTTTTATTGCTCTTCTTTCTCTGTCTTTCTTTCTTTTTCTTTCTTCACTTCCTCTTTTGATTGCTTTATGTATTTTCTGTGTTCCTTAAATATGTGAAGTTTAAAAAAAAAAAAGCAGACAGGCAATATTGTTTTGATGTTGAGATGTTTTCATAAGCAGAGCCCATGGCTGCACAAATCTGTGGATGAGCAGTGTGAAAACTGAGACATCAATTTGAGTCCACCTGTGTTATGATACAGAACTTGAGAAAGATGACCATCTCTTATGTTTGAAGATCTATCAGTTTCATGGTTCCTGAATCAGATGAACTTCCTAAGGAGATGTTTTGTTATTGCACAGCTACTGTCCCTGGGATCACTTTCATCCCTGAGCCACTTCAATTCCAGTTACAGTCATGGCTGCTTCAGAGACCCAGAAGGCACAGCACTCTTCCCTGGATTCTTAAGGTCAAGAAAGATAATTTTTTGCAGAAAAAGGAGTATGAACCCTAGAACTAGAAACCCGCAGTTCTAATTCTGACATTTACTAACTGTGGAATCTTGATAAAATAAATTGTCCTCATTGAGTGTTGATCCATTTATTCATCAAATAGAGAAATTAGACCATAGGAAAAAAATGTGTTAAGTATTAACCAACACAGACCACCTGACCTGCCTCTTGAGAAACCTATATGCAGATCAGGAAGCAACAGTTAGAACTGGACATGGAACAACAGACTGGTTCCAAATAGGAAAAGGCTGTATATTGTCACCCTGCTTATTTAACTTCTATGCAGAGTACACCATGAGAAATGCTGGGCTGGAAGAAGCACAAGCTGGAATCAAGATTGCCAGGAGAAATATCAATAACCTCAGATATCCAGATGACACCACCCTTATGGCAGAAGGTGAAGAGGAACTAAAAAGCCCCTTGATGAAAGTGAAAGAGGAGAGTGAAAAAGTTGGCTTAAGGCTCAACATTCAGAAAACTAAGATCATGGTATCCGGACCCATCACTTCATGGGAAATAGATGGGGAAACAGTGGAAACAGTGGCTGACTTTACTTTTTGGGCTCCAAAATCACTGCAGATGGTGATTGCAGCCACGAAATTAAAAGATGCTTACTCCTTGGAAGGAAAGTTATGACCAACCTAGATAACATATTAAAAAGCAGAGACATTACTTTGTCAACAAAGGTCCATCTAGTCAAGGCTATGATTTTTCCAGTGGTCACGTATGGATATAAGAGTTGGACTATAAAGAAAGCTGAGCACAGAAAAATTGATGCTTTTGAACTGTGGTGTTGGAGGAGACTCTTGAGAGTCCCTTGGACTGCAAGGAGATCCAACCAGTCCATCCTAAAGGAGATCAATCCTGCGTTTTCATTGGAAGAACTGATGTTGAAGCTGAGACTCCAATACTTTGGCCACCTGATGCAGAAAGCTGACTCATTGGAAAAGATTCTGATGCTAGGAGGAATTGGGGGCAGCAGGAGGGGGGACGACAAAGGATAAGATGGTTGGATGCCATCACTGACTCAGTGGACATGGATTTGGGTGGACTCCGGGAGTTGGTGATGGACAGGGAAGCCTAGCATGCTACCTACCATTCGTGGAGTCACAGAGTCAGACACAACTGAGCGACTAAACTGAACTGAACTAAAGGAAAAAGTCAAGATAGTCAGTGGGTATATACTTTTCAATAAGTCTTATTATGCAAGGAGTAAAAAGCTTGATCTTCAAGTGATTTGGAAGAGATGATCCTGTGACCCTAATTTTTTTTTTTTTTTGCACTGAAGTATATTCCTGGGGGAAGAAATTTCACCTTGACCCTCCTCTTTCTTTAATTATCCTATTTCTATATTCACAAGTCTCTTCCCCTGTTTTTACTTACATAAAAAAGAAAAAGACCAAAGTTTTCCAAAGAATTTTCAAAGTATTATATTATCAAGGGAGAATTAAAAAACCCTATATATTTATTTCTGATACTGCTTTCAGTAAAATCGTCCCCAGGGATGGAGGAATCTATTCTTAAAGTTAAAGGTGGAGAGGGGGTACACACGCACATAAACACACATGTTTCAAGAAGAGATACAACACAAAAACTATTTATTAGATATCCTTGTTAGACTAGATATCCTTTATTAGACTCTTGTTTAACCACAAAAATAATTTCTTAATCTTCTCCCTACCTAGGACGTTACTGGGCTCTGGGATCAGAACTGAGAGAAATACTGCTTCTTTAAACACACACACACACACTGACCTCTTTATTTAAATATGGTCCTACAACCTGTATACAGACAGCAGTCTTTTCCCAGTATGGCTCCAATAGATGAAAAGCATGAAAATCCAGAGAATTTCATTGCTGTTCCAATAAGGGACACCTTCTACTTCATAGTTCAGAGGGGGCCTGTGAACATTGCATAAAGCAACATAAAGGAAGAAACTTCATAAACCATAGAGCAGCATAAGAAGTCAGTCTAAATTTGAAAGGAGACAGCTGTATTTTATGGGGAAAATTTTCTTTCAGGAGCTGGACGGTCTCTGTTTCTCCTCAGGCACCTCTTAATATTCAGGAGCTGACTACTCACTTTGCTCCCTGATTTGTTTCTTTTCACATGACTATTTATATTCTTTACTAATATCTACCCCTGAGGGGTAGTCAAAATATTTAATAATACACAGGGCAAAAGCACCAATCAATGGCAATGGATCCTAGCTATAAACATCTCTTGTTTCTGGCTCACGTGGTTTGAACATCAGGCCAGCTCCATCATAGGGTGCAGGGTGGAAGAAAGGCAAGTGATTCTCTTTTAGTTCTGATTCATCCATTATCTGATTTAATATCTAATAAAGAAATATGTTTTGAATATTAGTTAACATGATATTTAGAAGTGATTATGTGCTGAGTTTCCTGTTTGGTGGGTTGGAGGACTGGAAAGAGGAAAACACAAGCAGTGCCTGAATAGGGGAAAGTTATGCTTTATCTCTCCTTTGGCAATTTATTGATACTCACCCATTACATCTCAGGCATGGCATCCACCATAGTCTGATTGACTTAACACAGTGTCCTTACGAGTTACATAATTTCATTTTAATTTATACAAAAGCGATGCAGAGCATATAGAGATTAAGAGCTTTCCTATATATATCTGTGATCCTTGGGGTTGGGAAGAACTCTAAGTGTTCCTGGTGATGACGTCAGCTCTTTTCTTGAAGTGATGAATATGGTGAACTAGGGCATAACTTGTGTGTGTGTGTTCCTTCACTTTAAGAGAGAGAAAGCAAAAAGCTTCATTTTTCAAGTTTCCCTAAAGTTGGTCTTCAAAATATGATTTATCTTTTGCCAGCTTGGAGGTTCTTCTGACTTTTGGAGGACGGAAACAGAAGCTTCATTTTGACTGCTTCTGAATTTCTGCTAGTAGGCTATATCAACAGACTATTAAGTTTATCAGTATCAGTGTTAGCAGAGATGGTGGTAATGGTGGTATCCTTTGAGTCACTAGCTTCAGAGATGTCTAGAGGGAGGGTGAAGAGTAATTTCTGCAAACGTGACCCATAGAAAGTGCTAGAAAGTGCAGCATGCTTCATGAGTTTTTTCATAAGTTTGTGATTGTGGTTACTTCTTGATTAGAGCATTTTCTAGACCTTAATAGCTTTCTCAGAGTGGCAGTTATAGTGTGACTAGTTGGTCACATTCTGCAGTATGTCTTTTGGGGTCAGTTCTGAACATACTGGTGGTGCAGAGTTTAAAGCGTCTGCCTGCAATGTGGGAGACCTGGGTTCAATCCCTGGGTCAGGAAGATCCCCTGGAGAAGGAAATGGCAACCCACTCCAGTATTCTTGCCTGGATAATCCCATGGACGGAGGAGCTTGGTGGGCTACAGTCCATGGGTCGCAAAGAGTCGGACACGACTGAGCGACTTCACTCAGTTCTGAACATACAGTTAAATCTATTTCTTCAACCCTGCCAATAATTCTAGAAACCACTTCCTAAAATGTAAGGAAACACTCATTGCTCAAACTAGTTATAGTGGATTCTGTTTTCTAAAAGTAAACCCTGATGGACACTTAGGTATCTTGACTCTTGTTCAACCACAACAATAAGTTTTTAATCTTTCCCCTACCTAGGATTTTATTGAGTCCTCAGATCACAACTGAGAGAAGTACTACTTCTTTAAATACACACATATTGCATGTGTAGAACCAGTAGGGGTGGAAGATAGTGTACTAAAGAGCATGGTAATTTGATTTTGGTTGTCTAAACCCATTATGTGTGAATGCAAAGATGATCCTGTTAGCATGGCAATCCGGGGACCAATGCAGACATCGCTTTTAATTATACAAAGGGTGACTGAAGGCAAAAATTTGGTGAACAAGTAGATATATCTGCTCCTGAGATCCATTATTGCACAAAAAAAGAAAGAAAGAAGCATGAACATTATGGGATGTTTAAACAAAGCAAGTGACAAGCTCATGGTTTTAAAGGTTCAACCGAAACCATGGACAGGATGTCATGGAAGCATCAGTGACTAACCCCAAATAAATTCTCCCTTCTTACTTCAGGACAGACATACACTTGAATCAGAACCTGAGTCCGATTCTGAGTGCTGTTGAATGACAACAAATTTGAATTCATAGACTGACCAGTTAGACTTCTAAGTGAAAGTTGCAGAAATATTTGAGAAAGAGATGGACCCCAGTGATTTAACTAAGACTTTCAAATAGCTTTGAATGGTTTGGAGTACCCTGGTCCTGAAATCCTGCTGAGATGCTGTTGCCAAGAGGAACAACCTCTCTTCTGCTGAGACCAGGTTACGTTATTTAGGCTTGTACCCAGATGACTTCATCTGAAGATTTATTGTGTAAAGGGAAGCCATTTATCCTCACCTCTGTTGCCACCTCTCAACCCACAGCTCAGCACACCCCAGGAGAACAAGAATAAAGTTTGACCTTCAAGAACAGTTATACACCCAAAAATGGCAAGACTTTGAAAATTTATATCAGCAGAAACCTGGGGAATATGTGTGGAAAT
This sequence comes from Oreotragus oreotragus, assembly GCA_006410675.1. NCBI lineage: Eukaryota > Metazoa > Chordata > Mammalia > Artiodactyla > Bovidae > Oreotragus > Oreotragus oreotragus. Next base: position 82,026 of record SJYX01021971.1, read on the forward strand.
TGATTTCTTATTGGCCTTATAGCAGAGCAGAAGGAACATAATTTTATATTGAACCAAGTTTAGGAAAACTTTATCAGAGATCCTGTATTCAAAGGATTAATTTATGTACCTGCTCAGCTGGTGAACTGAAATCCACACTCAGAGACAGACTGTGTAGTGAAGTCAAGTCATCAGAAGTTTCTGGGTACAAAGGAAAAAAAATTCTGGATACAAATCTTATCACATGCAACCTCCACATTAAGTACACACACCTTCACTAAGGTTTAAGAAATAGATGAGTAAAGAGAAAACTAGCATTCCTTAAAAAAAAAAACCAGCAAACAAATATAGAAATAAATAAAACTATAGTGACTGTCATCAAGAAAAAGATGCTCCACTTAATGGTATTTCCTCGTTATGGTGGAGAGAATCAGTTTCCAAAGTGCCAGGCTGTCTGGCAGCATTTCTTAAACACCAGAGTTCAAATGAACATAGGCTTAACTTGAGCTACACAGGCCCCAGATGTGACTTACTTCACAGACTAAGAGCCTTTTGTACAAAGAAGAGCCTGCGAAACTTTTAGCAACTATCCTTTGATGGTACAGAAAATATGAGTCCAAATTGTCCTCATAGCCATCTCCAAAGAAACACCTGTAAATATTTACCAGGGGATCTGTGTATAGATTGAAAGTAAATCCTCAACCTTCTGCAGCTCTAAGCAAGTGCTAATCTCTGTGGATCAAGAACATCACTTTGGAGCGTGTCTGAGTCCCTTTGCTATCCACCTGAAACTACTTCAACACTGTTAATTTGTTGTTTAGTTGCTTAGTCATGCCCGACTCTTTTGCAACCCCTTGGACTGTAGCCAGGCCTGTCCATAGGATTTCCCAGGCATGGAGGGAATGGCAACCCAATGGAGTGGGTCGCCATTTCTTCCTCCAGGGGATCTTCCCAACCCAGGCATCCAATCTATGTCTCCTACATTGGCAGGCCGATTCTTTACCATTCCAATACAAAACAGAATGTTAAATGTGGAAAATAAACAAATTTAAAAATTAATAAGTAAATGAATTTATACCAACAAGAAGAAAAGCATCACCTTGGTCCACTTATCAGAGTCAAGGTTGTGAGGTTCAGGTAACAAATAACTTATTGCCTCAAATCAAATGAACTGTATGTAGATCTAAGGAGTTCACAAAACCAAACTCTTGTTATTTCTTGGATTGCTGAATGCAAAGTTGAAATAAGTTACTGGCAGACTTCCTACACTGGCTCCTAAACTGTGGCATGAGAGATAATGTGGTACCAGGGAGCAAGTAGAAGCCCCTAGAAATCACAGTGTCCACCAAAATAGCACAAAAATCAATACCACATTCCAGTGAAAGAACAAAAATTAAGGCCATCATTCAATAATCTGAAGATTCGGGTTAGTGATTTTTGTCACAGTTCTATTTAATTCTCCCTTTTGGATTAGGTGTAAGATATATAGGTAAAATGAAAGATGACAGTGGACTTCACAAGTGTTGTCAGGTGGTGAACAAATTGCAGTCATCGTCCCGTTTGGTGTCCCTTTGTTGGAGTTCACAACACACTCCCTACTTCTGGAATGCAGACATCAAGCTGACCGCTCCCTGCACCTGGACAATTATCAGGGAAGAGCAGGGTAAGTTTCCATTCCCCAGACAGAGAGAGGGCATTATCACTGCCTTATCCCAAGACTATGCCAACTTCCCTTCTTTCTTTCATGATTTAATGGCAAAGAATCCAGATGATCTCACCATACCACAGGACATCTCTCTGGTCTACTATATTGATGACATCATGTCAATGTGGAAGGAAGAAGCAGTTACCTCTAAGATCGACAGAAGGTGGGAGAATAGGTCTCAAAGTTTTCAGGGTTCTGTCATATCTGCACTATTCTCATAGATGGAGCAAACTAGAGCTTTGGAATGTTTTAGCATATCATCACTACTGCTATCTCTTATTAGACTTACCACTATGCAAGAAGACAGAAACTTCAGTGGGGGTCTCTGGACCTTGAAGGCAAATATATCACATTGACCCATTTACCAAAAAAATTTTAAGGCACCAGCTTCAGGTAGCATCCCTCCTCCAACTCAGCGTGGGGCTCTCGATTGAGTTGCAGAGCAAGCAATCAGTACCTCAAATAGTGCTTGAATTCTCTGGAGCATATCAGATGGGGCACTGGATGAATATCATGAAGCCTGTAGTGATCACTTGGGGGAGAATAACAGCCCAAGGTACTAGGATTTTAGAGCAATGTAATCCTTGGCAGGTGATTCTTCACTTCTGCTGGTTCCTGCATGGACAAGACAAAACCAGTGAAGAGGAGCATCTCATGTAGCAGGAATAACCTGAGCTAAGAAAAAGCAAAGTGTGTATGGAGTGCTCTCAAACCCATAAACCTTGTTTGGCTGGAGCACAGTTTCTGCATGAAAGTAGATGTATTAACTGGGGGAAAAGTTCTTCCTGTTACATTACAGAAAATGCATCCAGATGGATTTGAACCAGTCTGATTTGCACGTGTATCTGAAGCCCTATAGGCAAGAATGGCTGGTGGGAGATATTTTTCACTTTGGTCAAGAGCAAGTGTCCTACTGTGAGTGGGCTTGGTTACTAGGAGATTCAGGGCACAGCTTGACGCAGCTGGAACTGACTCTGAAGAAACCAACTCAGTGTCCTGCAGTGGCTGAGAAAACAGTATATCGCACAGAGCATTTAGGATCATCATAAGCTGACAGTTCTCCTAAAACAGGCTTCGTATAAAGAAGCTGCCTTAGAATTTGGAATATGTATGTATTTCCATTATATATACATATATGTATAGAATGATTTGAACTCCAGCAATTGAACATTTTTAATAATGCTGTATTGCTACAGACCAAAAACACTGTATGGCCATAATAACTGTATTTAAGTATACTATGTCATTTGAGATTTGAGTTCTTGGCAGGTGAAATATAAAATATTCATTTCCTTATTCACTGTTTTTCTGGTTCCAGAACTAAAACTTTCAATAATAGATTTTTTTTTTTTTATTCACCAACCTAAGCTCTCAGTAGGAGAAGGAAAAGTCACTTTCTCTAGTTTCTCTTTTTCATTTTTTGGGGCCAAATGTTGTAGTGGATGAGATGACTATAAAATCAGTCCAGGTTGGTGAATGATGGATGAATAAGCTACAGATGAATGACTTGATAGGTACTTTTTCATACTAAGTACCCTCTCAAATATTAACATAATACAGAATACAATACAGTTCATACATACACACAATCTTGATCAGTGTCACAATACTCTCAATAAATCCTCTAAACTGATTGTTTTGTTCCATTTTTTTTTCACCATGTTTTCTCTGCTACATGTCTGGGAGATTAAAAATAACCACATGAACCAGCAGGACACATGAAATAAAAATTACTCTGAGTATGTGTGTGTGTGCTCAATTATGTCCAACTCTTTGCAACCCTATGAACTGTAGCCCACCAGACTCCTCTTTCCATGGGATTCTCCAGGCAAGAATACTGGAGTGGGTTGCCATTTCCTCCTCCAGGGAATCTCCCTGACTCAGCATGAAATAGAGTCTCTTGCATCTCCACTAGCACCATCTGGGAAACCATACTTAGCATAGGGATTCCCAGGTAGCTCAGCGCTGAAGAATCTGCCTGCCAATGCAGGAGACTCAGGAGATGTGGGTTTGATCCCTGGGTTGGAAAGAGCCCATGGAGGAGGAAATGGCAACTTACTCAGGATTCCTGCCTGAAAAATCCCATGGAAAGAGGAGCCTGGTGGGCTACAGTCCAGAGGGTTGCAAAATTGGACATGATTGAGCGTGCACGCACGTACTCAGAATAATTTTTATTTCATGTGTCCCAGTGGTTCATGTGGTTGTTTTTTATCTCCCAGAGAAGTAGTAGAGAAAGCATGGTTAAAAAACAATAGAACAAAATAATTAGTTTAAGGGATACATTGAGACTATTATGACACTGATAAAGATTGTGCCTGTGTGTATGAACTGCATTATATTCTATATTATGTTAATATTTGGGGGGGTACTTAATATGAAAAACTACCTATCAAGTCATTCGTCTGCAGCTTATTCTTCCACCACTCACCAACCTGGGCTGATTTTATTTTCCTCTCATCCACTACAACATTTTGCCCCCAAAAATAAGAAAGAAAGAGAAACTGACTTTTCCTTCTACTGAGATATTAAGTTGGTGAATAAAAAAAGTATATTATTGAAAGCCTTATTTCTGGACAGAGGAGCCCGGCAAGCTACAATCCCTGGGGTGGCAAAGAGTCGGATGCACTCATGCTCACGCTGAGTATGGCACTCCCAAAATAAAAAGAAGGTGCAACTTCATACCATCAAACTAGTGGTCTGATGATTATCTCAACTGTCAGACAATACTAGGTGCTTTCTCCACCCACTCCAAACTGAGCTTGCTTTGCAAAATAAAGAATTTCTTTTGAGTGGACTTAAACATGCTTTTTAAATTTTTTAGTAGTCTATTTTTTTTTACAGTAGTATTAGTTTCAAGCTGTAGATGTGCCCTTTAAAATCTTTTGAATCTTCCACATAACCCAGCACTAATTTTACCCATAAAGATATTCAGATTAACATTTTTATTATTTTAATTTTGGGTTCAGTTTCCTTTTTACATATGAAAGAATCAAAATGCCCAAGGTTTTCTTTTTCTGGATTGGTTTGAAAGATTATGGAAGTAAAACGCAATTAACAAAATATATTTTTCTTCTTCTGATGTTAATTCTTCTTTGAGATATATGGTGGGGAGAAACGTTGTTTTGAAGAAATTGATAGCCTGTATCAGCGTAGTAATTGACACAGCGTTGGCATTTTATTTTATTTTATTTTATTTTATTTTTTTTGGTATTTATTTATTTTTTTACACGAACTCCCAAACATGAACCCCCCTCCCACCTCCCACCCCACATCTTCCCTCCAGATCATCCCCATACACCAGCCCCAAGCATCCTGCATCCTGCATTGAACATAGACTGGCAATTCATTTCTTACATGATAGTATACATATTTCAATGCTATTCTCCCAAATCATCCCTCCCTCTCCCTCTCCCTCTCCTTCTCCCTCAGAGTCCATAAGTCCGCTCTACACATCTGTATCTTTTTTGCTGTCTTGCATGCAGGGTCCTCATTACCATCTTTCTAAATTCCATATATATGTGTTAGTATACTGTATTGGTGTTTTTCTTTCTGGCTTACTTCACTCTGTATAATTGGTTCCAGTTTCATCCATCTTATTAGAACTGATTCAAATGTAGTCTTTTTAATGGCTGAGTAATACTCCATTGTGTATATATACCACAGCTTTCTTATCCATTCATCCGCTGATGGACATCTAGGTTGTTTCCATGTCCTGGCTATTATAAACAGTGCTGCAATAAAAGACTTCTCAGTGCTTCAACTCACATTCCCAGCCTCACCACCAGAAGTGTGCTGATTCTGCAGGACATTTACGTTTGAACAATAATGATGCTGATTCAGACTCTCTTTTGAAAAATACCACTTTTATCATGTAATCAATCACACACAACATTTACAAAGTCAAAATGCAGATAATAATAAAACTCAGAATAGAATTATGAGGATGCCAGAGAAAGACAACCTGAATGTTTAATGGAAAAGGGGGTGTTTACATAACAATGTTGGTAAAATTCCTTGAGCCTCAGTGCTTCAAAAGAAAATACACAAAGCAGCCATGGGAGAGATTGACCCCTAGACATCCACTCCCTGACCTGAGAAGAATTTCCAGAGAAGATCTTGTTTGGTATGTATAGTTAAATTTCTTGTCAGTGCTACCAGAAGTCCCCAAAGAGATCAACATCACAACTTTCCGATTTTAAATTCAATTTTAAGTTTTAATTTTAACGAGAACTTTGAAGTATGAGAGACGCCTGAGTGTGAATGCTGTAACTGTTATTCCTCTTACTGAAATAGTTTCTGACTAGGCTTTGATGTTCCACTGGTTCCTTCAGTGAACTCAATGCTTAAACGCATTCTATTCTTTGATTACTTTCTAGTTCATAATTTTAAAAATAATTTAATTATCTGTTTATTTTTGGCTGTGCCGGGTCTTCGCTGCAGAGTGAGCTTTCTCTCGTTGCGGGGAGCAGAGTCTACTCTCTGGCAGTGATGCGTGGGCCTCTCGTTGCAGTGGCTTCTTGCGTGGGGCACAGGTTCTAGGAAGCACCAGCTTCGGTACTTGCAGCTCTCAGCTCTTGAGCATGAGCTCGGTAGTCGTGGCTCATGGGCTCAGCTGCTGCGCGGCGTGTGAGATCTCCCCGGATCAGGGATGGAACCCATGTCTCCTGCAATGACAGGCAGATTCTTTATCACTGAGTCACCAGGGAATCCTTGTAATTCATAATTTGAATGTGCTTGATTATTGTGTGTTTCTAAAACATGATACGCTCAGAGTTTTAAAAATAGTAGAGCGATCTCATGTACCCCAGTGGTAATATTTTACATACAATTTTACAGTACGATACTGAAGCCGGGAAATGGGCATTGGTACAATCGACAGCCCTCATTTAGATTTCACATGTTCTCCTTTGTATCCTGGGGGGTCATTTGTGTATGCATCCTTCTACAAGTACTCATCTGAGTGTTTGTGCCTCAGTCTGTCATTCCATGCAGTTTTACCACAACTATGGATTTGTGAACCTACCACCTCAATCAAGATATAGAACTCTTCCATCATCACAAAGGAACTCTCTCCAGCTGGTACCTCTTCATAGTTGCATTTCACCCTGCCCCACCCCAGCTATTCTGAACTTCTGACAACTACTGATCTCACCTTCATCTTTGTTATTTGCTTGAGGATGTTAGAGAAATAGAATCATAAAGTATGTAACCTTTTGAGACTGACTTTTTTTTTTTTTTTTTTCACTGTATCACTGCATGGAGAATGTGTGATTAGCCTTAAAATAAACATCCACATTCTTCCAGAGTGGCTATAACCTTTATACATTCCTACCAACAACATAAGAAAAATCATTTTTTCTGCATCCTTGCCAGCATTTGGTGTTGCTATTCTTACATTAGCTATTCTGATAAATATGTAGTGATAACACATGGTGGTTTTAATTTTTGTTTTTCCTAATGACTAATAATGTTGAATATATTTTAATGTGCTTATTTGCTTTTTATATTTTCTCTTTGGTGAAATGTCTTTTGTTGTTGTTGTTTTTTTTCCTAATTTCCTAATTAGATTGCTCTGTTTGTTTCTGTGTTTGTTTTATTTTGAGATTTCTTAATATATTACAGATACAAGTTCCCTGTTAGATATATTTATCCAGCTCATAACTTGACTGTGTTTATGTTTGTTCTGGAAATATTCATCAAGCCTCTATAAAACTCTTAATTTAATATTTTGTAATGTTAGTACTGTGCTTTACTAATTTTAATGCAGATTTTAATTATGATATTGCTTTAAATTCTTTTCTTCTTTGCAATGAATACTTTTCAATATGTAGTCTGTCACTTCAATTTATTTTTTTAAATCCAAGTTTTCTTTGATTTTACTGAGGATCAGTTCAGTCCAGTTCAGTCACTCAGTCGTAAAACTCTTAATTTAATATTTTGTAATGTTAGTACTGTGCTTTACTAATTTTAATGCAGATTTTAATTATGATATTGCTTTAAATTCTTTTCTTCTTTGCAATGAATACTTTTCAATATGTAGTCTGTCACTTCAATTTATTTTTTTAAATCCAAGTTTTCTTTGATTTTACTGAGGATCAGTTCAGTCCAGTTCAGTCACTCAGTCGTGTACGACTCTTTGCAACCCCCTGAATCGCAGCATACCAGGCCTCCCTGTCCATCACCAACTCCTGGAGTTTACCCAAACTCATGTCCATTGAGTCAGTGATGCCATCCAACTATCTCATCCTCTGTTGTCCCCTTCTCCTCCTGCCCCCAATCCCTCCCAGCATCAGGGTCTTTTCCAATGAGTCAACTATTTGCATGAAGTGGCCAAAATATTGGAATTTCAGCTTCAACATCAGTCCTTCCAATGAACACCCAGGACTAATCTCCTTTAGGATGGACCAGTTGGATCTCCTTGCAGTCCAAGGGACTCTTAAGAGTCTTCTCCAACACCACAGTTCAAAAGCATCAGTTCTTCGGTGCTCAGCTTTCTTCACAGTCCAACTCTCACATCCATACATGACCACTAGAAAAACCATAGCCTTGACTAGACAGACTTTTGTTGGCAAAGTAATGTCTCTGCTTTTCAATATGCTATCTAGGTTGGTCATAACTTTCCTTCCAAGGAGTAAGCATCTTTTAATTTCATGGCTGCAATCACCTGATGTATTCCTTTTGCTATTTGGAACCAGACTGTTGTTCCATGTCCAGTTCTAACTGTTGCTTCCTGACCTGCATACAGGTTTCTGAAGAGGCAGGTCAGGTGGTCTGGTATTCCCATCTCTTTCAGAATTTTCCATAGTTTATTGTGGTCCACACAGTCAAAGGCTTTGGCATAGTCAATAAGGCAGAAGTAGATGTTTTTCTGGAACTCTCTTACTTTTTCGATGATCCAGCAGATGTTGGCAATTTGATTCCTCTGCCTTTTCTAAAACCAGTTTGAACATCTGGAAGTTCACAGCTTGAACATCTGGAAGTTCACAGTTCACATATTGCTGAAGCCTGGCTTGGAGAATTTTGAGCATCACTTTACTAGCTCATGTGATGAGTGCAATTGTTTAGTTTGAGCATTCTTTGGCATTGCCTTTCTTTGGGATTGGAATGAAAACTGACCTTTTCCAGTCCTGTGGCCACTGCTGAGTTTTCCAAGTTTGCTGAGGATCCTGGTGGATCAGATGGTAAAGCATCTGCCTGCAGTGCGGAAGACCTGGGTTTGATTCCTGAGTCAGGAAGATCCCCTGGAGAAGAAAATGGCAATCCACTCCAGTAATCTTGCCTGGAAAATCCCATAGACAGAGGAGCCTGACAGGCTACAGTCCATGGGGTCACAAAGAGTCAGACACAACTGAGCGACTTCAAGGAAAAATAAATTACAGCTTTTTATAAAGATATTATTTTTATGGTGTCTACTAAAACAAATATACTAACTTAGGTATCCAAATAAAATAAAATTTAAAGATACTCTAGAATAAAATAACAAATTATAATATAATACACAAAATAAATATAAAAAGGGAAATATAATAAAGCTAAGATCAAACACTTGAGTTTCATCAATACAAAGAGGTTTTAATAACCTGTTAACAGAAAGACAGTATATTTTCACAAAGCAAAAGCCAATGTAAAACACATGTAAAACAAAGTGATTCAAAAAGGCTAAAATTTTTTTAAAAATGTGCAAACTAGATCAGGCAGGTGCAAACTTTAAAAGCAGCTATGGAAATCTAGATAATCAGCAAAATTATTTTGAATATAGATCCCCTTTGAATACAATCCTAAAAGTATTAAACAAAAGCAATAAGGACACTTTATGATACAAAATAACATCTTTTACAATAACAACAGAACAGTTTTGAATATATATGCATCAGCTATGAAGTCAACCAGCTCANTCTACTAAAACAAATATACTAACTTAGGTATCCAAATAAAATAAAATTTAAAGATACTCTAGAATAAAATAACAAATTATAATATAATACACAAAATAAATATAAAAAGGGAAATATAATAAAGCTAAGATCAAACACTTGAGTTTCATCAATACAAAGAGGTTTTAACAACCTGTTAACAGAAAGACAGTATATTTTCACAAAGCAAAAGCCAATGTAAAACACATGTAAAACAAAGTGATTCAAAAAGGCTAAAATTTTTTTAAAAATGTGCAAACTAGATCAGGCAGGTGCAAACTTTAAAAGCAGCTATGGAAATCTAGATAATCAGCAAAATTATTTTGAATATAGATCCCCTTTGAATACAATCCTAAAAGTATTAAACAAAAGCAATAAGGACACTTTATGATACAAAATAACATCTTTTACAATAACAACAGAACAGTTTTGAATATATATGCATCAGCTATGAAGTCAACCAGCTCATAGGCTTAAAATACAGAACATACAAGGAGAAACTGAGAATCACACTAATCATAGTTAACATTCATATATATATCTTATTTCAAGATGGTTTATGTGGACAAAAAAATAAGAATATAGAAGACTTATAAACATAATTCTTATACAAGAATGTATAGCAATGCCTTCCTCCTAACAATGCATTTATTTTTTCAAGAACTTGAACACTGTCCCAAACTTTCCATAAATTAGGTCACAGAGAGGACTTCAGTACATCCCATAAAGTGGAAATAAAACAAACCATATTTTAAGTAAACAAATTATGGACACAGTTTAGAAAACCATTTCACCTTGACATTTTAATTCTCTTTGATGTAACTCCTGGGTCTCAGGAGATTACATACAAAATGTCAGAATTTCTTTCAAAGGTGATAGTAATAAGAAGCACTACATACCAAAATTTGTGAGGTCAGTTAGAGCAATGGCAACAAAAAGTTCAAAATCATAAATGTGTATATTAATAAAATAAATAATAGAAATAAATGACTATAATAATGGTCTCAACTGGAAAAAAATAGCTATGTTTGAAAAAGCAGAAGAATTATAAGAGTAAGAGAAAAAATGTTAGAGAAGGAAATGATGACACGTGATTCTAAGACACTAGTCAGCTTAATTTACTAGATGGAAGAAAAGTGTAAGAATTATGCAAAATAGAAATGGATGAGAAGATATAAGATATTCATAAGACACTAGTTGCATCAGTTCAGTTCAGTTGCTCAGTCATGTCCAACTCTTTGCAACCCCAGAGACTTCAGCACACCAGGCCTCCCTGTCCACCACCAACTCCAGGAACCTACTCAAACTCATGTCCATCGCATTGGTGAAGCCATCCAACCATCTCATCCTCTGTCATCCCCTTCACCTCCCTCCTTCAATCCTCCCAGCATCAAGGTCTTTTCCAGTGAGTCAGTTCTTCGCATCAGGCCGAAGTATTAGAGTTTCAGCTTCAGCAGGTTAGGTGGTCTGGTATTCCCAACTTTTTAGGGGTATCCACAGTTTATTGTGATCCACACAGTCAAAGGTTTTGGTTGAATACCTCTATGCAAATAAATTTAAAATACATAAATAAAATAATTACATAAAATTATTAATTTTTCTAAGGAAGTATAATTTACCCAAAACATCCCCAGTAGACAGGGAATGTTTAAGACAACCAACTATCAGAGGAAAAAACAAGAAAAAAATTGTCGAAGAGCTAGTCACAACAATCACCAGGTCTTTATTCTTTTACTAGACAATCCTGTTAGACCTTCAGAAACCATATAAGTCTAATACTGTTATTCCAGAAAACAGGAACAAAATTTAAAAAAATACATAATAAAGATTATACTCAAAATCTTCTCTCTTATCACACAATGAATATGGATAGAAAGATCCTAAATAAAACATTATTGAATAGAGTTCAACAACATATTAAAAAATAATATATCATACCAAAGGGCACTTATTTCACAAATATAAAGATGACTCAATATTAGGAAATCCATTCATGTAATTATCTGTAATAATAAGCTTAAAGAGAACAAAGAAAACATTTGATTATTGCATATTACGCTGAAGAATATATTATGCTGCAGCATAACATATTATGTTGTGGTAAGAGTCAATAGTTATTTCTAACTCAAAGGAAATGATTTAATAAATAATCAATTGATATTTCCTTAAAATAATAACACATATACTTCATTCCAAATGCCAATGTCCCACTTAATGGAGAAATACTAGAAATCCTCTTGCTAAAATCAGGAATGAGATGAGAACTCCTATCTCTACTTCTTTTTAATGCTGAATTAAAGATACTAGGCTTTGCAGTCAGAAATAAGAAAACAATTCTAGGCATTGAAATGGAAAATGAAAAGCTCTTAAAATATCTCATTGAAATTGATATAATTTTGTGTCTGTAAAACCCAAGAGGTTTAATGCTGAAATAACGTAAGTAGTAAGAAAATTTACTCAGATAGAAGGATATAAAAGTAACATACAAAAATCAATAATATTTATCTACACAAACACTAGCAGTTAAGAAATATAATGAAAGAGATGACATCTTCATTTACAATAACAAGAAAGGAGGAAATACTTAGAAAATGACCAAATGAGCAGTCCACAAAACTTACCTGTGAAGGACTTAAAAATAAAAAGAAAGAAAGAAAAACCTCCTGAAAGTCACACAAGTAGTTTTGAGCAAATAGAAAGATCTCTTTATTTTGGATAAGAGAACTCAGCGTCATAAAAATGTCACTTCTTCCAAAGTTAATATATAAATTTGTGACAATAGCAATAAACATCTCCACAAGAACTTTTTATTCTACAGCTAGCAATCTGATTCTAAGATTCATATGGAAAAATGAATAAGCTGCAGTGGTTAGAGAAGGCCTGCAGAAGAAAAAGGAGGACAAAAGATGTGACTGCACCAAATATAGAGTCACCTGTACTGTGCCACGCTTCTCTTTACTATAATTAAAAACAAGTGATATTAGTGTATGAAGAAACAGACAAATGCAAATAGAAAATCCAGAGTAGACTGAAGTACAAAGAGGGATTTAGTGCACTATGAAAGTGATGTTTCAAATCACTGAGGAAATATGCAATGTTTACCCATTGACAGGGCTTCCCTGGTGGCTCAGCGGTTAAAGCATCTGCCTCCAATGCGGGAGACCCGGGTTCGATCCCTGGGTCAGGAAGATCCCCTGGAGAAGGAAATGGCAATCCACTCCAGTATTCTTGCCTGGAGAATCCCATCGACGGAGAAGCCTAGTAGGTTACAGTCCACGGGGTCGCAAAGAGTCGGACACGACTGAGCAACTTCACCTTCACCTTCACCTTCACCCATTGACAACGGGATAGTCATTTGGAAAAAGATTAATTGCAAACATACCTTGGACTCTTTCTTCTTTGGGGCTACATAGGTTTCTCCACCTTCCAAGGAAGTGGGGGAGCAGGGATGCAAAACAAAATACACTGAAGTATTTGCACTGAAACGGAAAAGCTAGTTTTGGTACATTTTCTGGACTGATTGATGCTCTTGTTGACTTAATTTCCACAGTGCAGGAAACTGAGAGGACAGAAAACAAGGTAAACTGCTTTTTGAGAAAACAGACTGATCCAGGATGTGGGGTATTTATACGACAGTTGGTACACACTGCTATATTTAAAATGGATAACCAGCAAGGACCTACTTACTGCTTAATGTTATGTGGCAGTCTGGATGGGAGGGGGGTTTGGGGACGAATGGATACATGCATGTGTATGGCTGAGTTCCTTTGCTATTCACCTGAAAATATTGCAGCAGTGTTAATCAGCTATGCCACAATACAAAATGAAAATTTTAATAGAGAAAAAAAGACAGTTGTCCTAGACTCTGCCAAATGTCAATGTCAAGGAACAAACAAGGAGAGGATATTGTTCTAGATTAAAGACAAAAGAAGACCTAATGTAATATGTTGGTTATGATTAGATCTTTGTGTAAAGACAAAAGCTTTATACAAAATATTCTTGGGATCACTTCAAATTTCTTAGGTGAAATCATGATGGTTTTGTTACCTGTGTAATGTCTTCTTAGGAAATGATGATTATATACATGAGGTCCGTGTATATAATTTTTCTTTTATATATGGGCCATTGATATTCTTATTGGCTTCATCCCAGGTATGTGACTGTTTTTGTAAAGGCCAGGCAACTGACAATGGACCTTAAGTTACCTGCCTACAGACTTTTCCCTCTTTAGATGAAGTAAGTGCCTCAAGAAAGTTCTGGTAGAATCTGTCAGCTTTAGGAAAAGTGAGAAAAAGAATTTCAGAGATGTTGGCTGAGGTCCTCACCAAAAATGGCTTTCTAGTAATAGCACAGACTCTGGATCTTGCACACGTGCATCCTTAGTCATGTCTGACCATTTGAAACCCTATGGACTATAGCCTGCCAGGTTCCTCTGTCCATGGAATTCTCCAGGCAAGAATATTGGAGAGGGTTGCCATTTCCTCCTTTAGGGGATCTTTCCAACCCAGGGATCAAACTCACGTCTCTTGTGTCTCCTGCATTGACAGGTGGATTCTTTACCACTGAGCTACTTGGGAAGCCCCCCACCCTCCGACGAGGATCTTGATCACAGGCTTATTTGCATCTGACTTTTCCAGATGCCAATAGTGTGGAGTAGGGCTGAGTTTGGCCATGTTGCTTCAACAAAGGTGAAGGTGTCAACACAGGAGTAGACACTGGGTGTTTTGAAGTGTACTTTGCTGCAGCTTGATTTTGAATTCAAAAGTATTGGCCTTAGAATATGTTCATGAGTCTTCCAAAAACCTCCGTGGATGCTGGCACACTACAGATGCACAAAAGTGTTAATAAGCAAAGAAGACAAAAGCAAATATTCATTATAGGGTAAGACTGTCTTTCCATAATCAGGCCTTTCAGGTATCAATAAGCACAATGATATTTGCTACTCTTCAATATTCAGTTCCTGACTACTGGACATGACTGAGGTTCTAGTTTTAAATTGTTGATGCCCAGAGGAGTCTACCGCAGGGGTCAACTGTCCCAAATTTTATTCCTTATTTAGGCTGAAGATAGAAATTGTAGAGATGTTACTTTTGTCTGAGAGACCACAATGATGGAATTTTTACACTTTTGACTCTAGCAAAAAAAAGAAAAAGGAGCACAGACAAGGAATATTAAACATAGAATGAAAAGGATGAGGATGATAGTAAATACCATTAAATCCATTGTTTAAATGTTGGAATAATGTGAAGTGATTCACAGGATAGGAACCAATTCTAGAAGGAAAAAAACTTTTTTGAAGGGTGTCTGTTTTGGTAGACCTGGAAGTCACTGATTTGGAATATTCATACCTATTTCAGAGCTCTCTGCAGGCAAAATCTCAAATTTCCCTCAGTGGTTCCCTTATAGACAGTGATTGGTCTCCTCATGAAATTGGTAATGGATTTTCCTGATGCATTGCTGATCTCCTCCCCACATCCCTGGTGGACCATAGGGTTAGCCCAGTTTAAGAGAACAGAAAAGTTGGAGAAGGTAGTAGAGAGGTAGGTGAGCATGGGACGCGTCTTCATTATGAATGTTTTCTTCCATATGGAGGAAATACCAGTAAAGTAATACACATTCTATTCTACATCTGTTTCCTCTCTCCTCTGAGGAAGAAGAGGCAGTTCATTGGGTTGGGAATTTTGGAGAAATAAAATGGACATCTGTGGTGCACCTTCTTCTTCCTTTCTCTTGAAAGCAAGCTGTCCACAGACATCATGCATTGATCCTTTTGCCTCCTGAGCTTTGGCCAGGGTCAGCCTCTCCCTGGGTGTGAGTTCTGATCCAGCCTAGAGCTGTGGGTGATGGATGGATGACTGTCCATAAGATTCAGTATTAGAACTTGCCCACAGATACAGGCATAACTCCAGGATCAATCAGAAAAGGAGCAATATTTAATAGTAAAGAGCACCCTGGCACCATGACCTAGATCTGAACCCTGCAATTTACTAGTCATGTGACCTTAGTCCAATTATTTAATACATCCTTGCTTTAGTCTTATTTATATGTAAAATGGGATAATAATATTACCTTTCATAGGCCTTTTATGAAGATGAAATGAGTTAATATATGTAAATCACTTAGAAAGCACTACTTGAACCATGAAAAATTCGATGTTTTAGCAGTTATTGTGAGCATTATCAGCTGTAAGTAATATTTCAATTTTTGTAGGATTTTTCTTTTCTCATTTCTCTGTTGGTTCTCAGATCAGCTGGGAAAGAAGGGTACTGTTTTGCTATGTCCTTAACACTCATATACTGTGTATAAACTATAAATATGCCCAACTTTCTCCTGTAAAAAGACCTGGGAGTCTTCCATGCCCTCCTAGGTATCTATTACATAGAAACCGTGTAAAAATTTGGAGAACCATTAATGTCATACTTTTCAGATGCTGCTGGTGAAATGGCATCTAATAATGCCAATGAATTTGACATTAGACTCAGTCAATCCCTTTCTAATTAGATCATGCTTACATTTATAGAAGAGTCGTGTCTACTTAACTTTTTACCAATTAAGTGAACTAATTTTAATAACATTCAACTGAATGTAATTTTGCCTGGTGAATGTGAGTCTACACAGTGTCAGTGCTTTCTTAATATGCTTCCTGAATGTGCTGCTATTTCGCAAGAGGGAACATGTACATTGACCTATGTTGTCATGCTTTCATCTGTCACCAACATGGCTATTTTTAGCAAAACTACAAAGTTTTGTCAAATGGATTTCATCACTGATTAGTTTTCAGCTCTTCTAGAATCTTCCACTTTTATATACAGGTCATTCTAGAGAGAATTTGAGACTCATGATTTTATCCAAAAATCTTTTAGACCTGTAATTAATTGATCAATTACCAAATACTTATTGTGAACGTAATTTACTAGATTTTATGTGTTCTGTACAAAAACATAGAGAGGCTTACAGCCCTCAAGTAGAACATGCTATAGTCAGAGAAACACAACACGGAGATGTTTTAGAAGATAATGATAATTAAAGAGAGTACGCATGTCACTGTGTCACTGAAAACAGACAAATCTTGTAAAAACAAAACAAAACATGAAAGCACTTTCAGCACAAAAACAGAATTCCTACCCTCCCCAAAGCAGCTGGCTGGGACAAAAACTTCTGTCCATAATTATACATGTTTTCTCAAACCTTCCTTGGGAAATACATTAAAATGGCAATAAATAAATGGAATCTAAGTACTTTAATATTCCCCAAAGTTTATTGAATCCCCTTCCCTTTTGTTGCATTAATTCTGTATGTAGTATTCTGCTAGAAAAAAAAAAAAAAAAAACATTGAATCTTATTTGAATGAGATTCAGTGATCTCAGGCGTTTCTACCATCTTCTGGTGCTGAAGGTACTGTTGACTGACCATTATTTAAGCCAAAATCTGATTCCCTCTACTTTCTGATTATTGTCGTCAGTTTTTGCTCTTGCAGTCACAAGGAATACATTTAATACATCTTTCATATGACAACTTCTTGAATACTTGAAATCACCTATAATTAAGTCTTCTGTACTCCAGGAAAGATTTTCTAATTTCTAATTATTCTATATATTTGTATATAACTACACCATCTTATTTTTGTCATCCTTCAGGATTATGTTCTGATCCTCTGATATACCTTTTAACATATGTGCCCAGGTAATAAACAAGTGACAAACAAGTAATAAATGAAATATTCCTTCTTATTAAGGGCACCATATGTGAACTGATTCATCATAATTTTCATTTAGCTATGTGGAAACAATGTCACAACCTGACTTAAAATTATTTTAATGTCAACTTAAATTCAAAGACCCATATCATCCCTTTACTGTAAATTTGTAATAGGTTTGTGGGTGCCCAAATGTGCAAAAACAGTTAAACGGGTAATTTTCAGGACATTTAGCACAATTTCCTCAATTTAAAAATCAAAAGGTTCAAGGTAAGAGGTTACATGACTTGTCAAGATTTTATAACCAGTATAATGAAGTTCAACTTCCCTTCTTGGGTTATTTATTTTTTTTGTGAAATGCTCTACTTGGTTTTATTTTGAAAGATCATCATCTAGTTATTTGGGTATTGATAATCTTCCCAGATGTTTTGGCCTAAAACTTCTTCCTCATAGGCTTCACATTTTAATGTTGGAGTCAAGACGAGATGCTTGTGAATGGGAATAAGAAAAAATGCCTACATCTTTAAAATTCTATCTGACTAGAATCCTATAGCAACTAAACCCTCTGGGTATTTAATATCATCTTCCAATGTTATTATTGTTCAAACTTTCTTTAGTCATACTGGATAATTTAAGAGTATCTCTTAAAAGTCATTAAAGCAGCATCCCTTAAGTTATAACACACAAATAGGCTTCTGCCTGGAACAAAAATACGCCAAATTGCTTCCACAGTAAATAAAATTTTCTTGCTAGTAAATTGACCCCAAACAGCCCATATTAGTTCTGGAAATGCTTTGTATGGTAATGACAGGCAGCCTGCTATGCTGTCTATAGCTAATAAGAGAAGAACAACACCAGATTTTGACAGGTGACTGTCAAAACCTACATGCTCATGGAGGAGAACTGGAGGGAGAGAAACCAGTTGGTTACTTAAGGCAGTTTTGTACAGTGCCAAGCATATCACAGACACAAGACATACGCAGTGAGTGGTTTACAGCTCCTCTGTTCTAGCCAAGTAGGTGGTATCACTATCTGTCAGCTGAGTGAGAGGTTCAGTCATGGCAGCAGGCTGTAGTGAATTAAACAATCTCAGCTGAACTCACAAGCACTACTTTAGGAATCCATGAAAGGTCTTCCTCAGTCTAAAACCAGTGCTTCCATTGAGAAGGAAAACTGGAGAAGCAGAGGAGGCAAATCTCTGTGCCTTCCCAACCTTTCTTTCGTTGTTGTTACTTTTTAGCTTTTTATTTTATATTGACGTATAGGACTTCCCTGGTGGCTCAGATGGTAAAGCGTCTGTCTACAATGCGGGAGACCAAGGTTCGATCCCTGGGTTGGGAAGATCCCCTGGAGAAGGAAATGGCACCCCACTCCAGTACTCTTGCCAGGAAAATCCCATGGATGGAGAAGCCTGGTAGGCTACAGTCCATGGGGTCGCAAAGAGTAGGACACAACTGAGTGAGTTCACGAAACTTAATAGCTGATTTACAATGCTGTGATAGTTTTCGGTGCACAGCAGAGGGACTCAGCCATGTGCATACATGTGTCCATTCTCCCCCAAACTCCCCTCCCATCCATACATGGATCAGAGTTCCCTGTGCTACATAGTAGGTCCTTGTTGGTTAACCATTTTAAATATAGCATGTATACATGTCAATTCCAAACTCCCTAACTGCCTCTCCCTGCCTTCTTTGCCCCTGGCAACCATGACACTGACTGCTCCCAAGCCAGTGAGACAACTGTAAGGACTACAGCGCTCCAGGATTCTCAGCTGTTCCAGTTTGGGTTTTTATGGGACACATACCTGTGCCTCTCTTCCTTTCTTGGTTCCTTCTTGTAACTTTTCCTTGGTTTTCTACCTCACATTGGGTTTTGTCTAAACAATCTTTGGGTAATCCTACACTGCTTCCCTTCAGTTCAGTTCAGTTCAGTTTAGTCCCTCAGTCGTGTCTGACTCTTTGTGACCCAGTAGACCGCAGCACGCTAGGCCTCCCTGTCCATCACCAACTCCCAGAGTTTACTCGAACTCATGTCCATTGAGTTGGTGATGCCGTCCAACCATCTCATCCTCTGTCATCCCCTTCTCCTCCTGCCTTCAATCTTTCCCAGCATCAGAATCTTTTTAAATGAGTCAGCTCTTCGCATCAGGTGGCCAAAGTATTGGCGTCTCAGCTTCAACATCAGTCCTTCCAATGAACACTCAGGACTGATCTCCTGTAGGATGGATGGGTTGGATCTCCATGCAGTCCAAGGGACTCTCAAGAGTCTTCTCCAACACCACAGTTCAATAGCATCAATTCTTTGGTGCTCAGCTTTCTTTATAGTCCAACTCTCATATCCGCGCATGACTACTGGAAAAACCATAGCCTTGACTAGATGGACCTTTG
Organism: Oreotragus oreotragus; assembly: GCA_006410675.1. Lineage (NCBI taxonomy): Eukaryota > Metazoa > Chordata > Mammalia > Artiodactyla > Bovidae > Oreotragus > Oreotragus oreotragus. The sequence goes on from SJYX01021971.1 coordinate 101,706, forward strand.
TTGGCAAAGTAATGTCTCTGCTTTTCAATATGCTTTCTAGGTTGGTCATAACTTCCCTTACTCCTGTACCAAGGTCAGCTCCGTAAACCCATCACTTTGTCTTCCAGCAGTGTTGTAATTGGATAGTGGCTCAGTGTCTCTGTATCAGAACAGCCCTTCTTCCGTGGTAAACTTGGTGCTAGCTGATTTTGTTGCAAGCATGTGCAAATCTTACAACATTTTTTAATCTAAACTTCACCAAAAAAGGAATAATTTAGTTTGTTATATGTCATACATGTTGCATTTTTAAAACTTCTCCCTTGTGAAAATTTGTCTTTTTCTTGTGTTTTACAGTCAATCTCTAATCCCAATAGGTTATTCCTAACTTTAATTAATACATTATTATTGATCATGTAAGTATGGATTCCAAAGAAGAAACTGAGGGTCTATATCTTGCTTTAGCTCCTTTCTTTACCACCTCTCCTTCCATTGCTTCTTCCTTCTTAAATGATATTGCATCAAATCACTATAAGGCACCATTGCTATTTAGAATCCTGTACTCATCATGGGCTGAGAATATGACTGCATGCAATCAGCTTTCACACACTGTAGGGTCTACAGAAGACACAAATCCAGATTAGTTCTCTTCCCCGCAATTTATCTCTAATTCTCTAAAAGGTAAGCCTGAGAAATCAATGCTTCGCTTAGCATCATGTTAACTGTGGCACAGGAGAAGGACCAGAAATGACTTATTCCAATTCCCTACCACACAGAAAACACATCACCACTTCCTGATATCTGGTTTCCCGATTCTATTAGATTTGCTTGCCATAGCAAGCAGTAAGTTCTACAGCACTGACAGTGACATTAATTATAAGAAAATTCTTTCTTTTCTTAAACCTAGAACGTTATTATTGTAATTTATATTGATTGGGCATTTTTTTTTTCTTCTGGAATACAACATTCTTTTCCCAAGAATGGAATCTAAAAGAGTATGTCCAGTGAATTCTCTGAAATTCACTGCCTAGCATGTATATATAATACCTGGTATAAGAAAATAATCTCCCCTGTCTAACACTGCATGAAGATAATAGTGGTGTGGATCATAGTTTTCTAAACCTAATTTGTGAAAAGAGGTATGAATTGTCTGTTTCAATTTTTTTTCCTTAAGAAAAAGCAAATTCCTACGTTGAAAATATGTACATTTATCTGTCCCCATCATGCTTTAAAGTTCTTTCAGTGCTCTCTGCATTTTGTGATTTGAACAACGAGCTCTGTTTGTATTTGTATTTACATGAATCTTATTATAGGAATAACTTCTAGTTTGAAATTGCGTTTGCCATTCCAGAGCTTTTAGATTTTCTTATTCCAATTTTATCTCTCTTTCTCTTTTATTTTCATTTTCTTTTCATCTTAACCCAGAAAGTGGAGTGGCCTACTTTCTTGTTCAATAGATAAGAATTTACATACTGCATGTATAATAGGAAAGTTTTTCAGCCATTTTATTATGATTATCATGTTTTGGTTGGTTGACATAGGCTTTGAGTAAAATATATTCACCATTAGTTTTGTGGCCTTAGGGAGCTATACTTAAATAATTTGATTTGAGGGTAAGATTAAAAGATGATACAGTTTATGGATAAAATGACCGTTTACTGAATATGGCATTTTTTACCTGCTGTGTGGAATTTCCTAGCATATTTATCAGCAATGTGAGAGTATCAGAAGGTGTGCAAATATGTGGGCTTATACAGTGCTGGGAGAGTTCAATCAAAAAATAGACTAAGGAAAATAAACACTTAGAATGAGAACAGAGATTTTCATTAAAAGCCAATTTATCTGGTCCAAGAATAGGGTGTGTCCTGAAGACATGAGTACTTAACACCTCCTAGGTTTCAGGAAATTTGGGTCATGCAATTATGATCTCAAAGTTCTTCCCCCAGTTGTAGCCTCTGTCATTCATGGTTTTCTAAGCTGACAAAATAAAGTATTTTGGTTTTCCTAAGCCTTTAAAGAAAAAGCAAGTGTCTTATTCTTTACATTTAATATGTACTCTTTCCACCTAATATTTCAAATAAGGAAGAAATCTGGCAGTTAAATCAACAGCTAATGTTGACACAAAAGAAGAGGCAAGGCACACATAAATTCTTCCTGTAATTCACTGTGGACAAGATGGTTCATGAAGGTAAATACTATGAGTGAGCAATGATTAAATTTGAAGATTGGTGAAATCTTCACAATGCTTGCAGAGAGCAAAGAAACACATAGATTATGAGCATCTACACTTTCCTAGATATGTGTTAAGCAGTTTATATTCATAAATCTATCATATGCTCCCCAAATATCATGAAAGTGCTTTCAATCTTGTGTTTGTGAATGTGTGTGCTAAGTTGTTTCACTCCAGTCTGACTCTTTGTGACCCCATGGACTGTATCCCACCAGTCTTCTCTGTTCATGGGATTTTCCAGGCAAGAATATTGGAGTGGGTTGCCATGCCCTTTTCTAGGCAGCTCTTCCCCCAAATTCTATCTAACATCCTATTTCTAACCTCAAAGACTATTCTCTTTTGAAGGGACATTTTGAAAACCCAACTTATGAGCAGAAAGCCAGCAAAAAGTTCTAACTTCATGGTTGTTGAATTGATAATTAAACATAACACTAAAATGCAATTAATGATCCTTTTTAAATGAAATTTGAAAGAGTGAAGTAAAACATATACAGAAGCATCAGGCAACAGCTCTGTTTCTAGAAGCAGTAAGAATTGACTTTAGTTGTCAAAGCAGTTAAGAAGTGGCAAGCAGAGCTGTCCCTATCTAATTCCACTATAATATAAATGGTAAGACCAAACCAAAGCAACCCCCCTCACCCAAACTCAATAACCAAAATGACAAAGACAAAAATTACCTAGTAATGAATTAAGAACTAACTGAAAACAACTGAGATCTGATGCTTTTGAACTGTGGTGTTGGAGAAGACTCTTGGGAGTCCCTTGGACTGCAAGGAGATCCAACCAGTCCATCCTAAAGGAGATCAGTCCTGGGTGTTCATTGGAAGGACTGATGCCAAAGCTGAAACTCCAGTTCTTTGGCCACCTCATGTGAAGAGTTGACTGATTGGAAAAGACCCTGATGCTGGGAGAGATTGGGGGCAGGAGGAGAAGGGGATGACAGAGGATGAAATGGCTGAATGGCAACGCTGACTCAATAGACATGAGTTTGGGTAAACTCCGGGAGTTGGGGATGGACAGGGAGGCCTGGCATGCTGCGATTAATGGGGTCGCAAAGAGTTGGACATGACTGAGTGAATGAACTGAAGGTAAACTCCAGAAAAAAATAAAAGAAGAGAAAGACCTGTTGGAATCCTGGCAGTAGAGGTTAATGGATTTTGGAAAAATCACCATGATTTGAGAAGGTTCAAGGATAAGGAAAATAACATTCATATAGCTCAGGCTAGCAATTTAAGTGCACATAAAGTTCTTGTTTTAAATTTGGACACAAAAACAATGACAGTAAGCTTACAGAAATTTATTTCATGCTTAATTAGGCAATTCTTGGTACCTTTATCATAAGGTAATGATCACTCAGAGAATGTGTGCTAAATCACTTCAGTCATGTCCAACTATTTGTGACCCCATGGACTGTAGCCTGACAGGCTCCTCTGTCCATAGGAGTCTCCAGGCAAGAATACTGGACTGAGTTGTCATTCCCTTCTCCAGGGGATCTTCCTGACACAGGGATAGAACCTGTGTCTCTTATGTCTCCTGCATTGTCAAGTGGATTCTTTACAACTAATGCCACTTGGAAAAGGTCAGTTTTCATTCCAATCCCAAAGAAAGGCAATGCCAAAGAATGCTCAAACTACTGCACAATTGCACTCATCTCACATGCTAGTAAAGTAATGCTCAAAATTCTCCAAGCCAGGCTTCAGCAATATGTGAAACATGAACTTCCAGATGTTCAAGCTGGTTTTAGAAAAGGTAGAGGAACCAGAGATCAAATTGCCAACATCCACCAGAACATTGAAAAAGCAAGAGAGTTCCAGAAAAACATCTATTTCTGCTTTATTGACTATGCCAAAGCCTTTGACTGTGTGGATCACAATAAACTGTGGAAAATTCTGAAAGAGATGGGAATACCAGACCACCTGAGCTGCCTCTTGAGAAACCTATATGCAGGTCAGGAAGCAACAGTAAGAACTGGACTTTTCCAAATAGGAAAAGGAGTACATCAAGGCTGTTTATTGTCACCCTGTTTATTTAACATATGTGCCAAGTACATCATGAGAAACACTGGGCTGGATGAAACACAAGTTGGAATCAAGAC